>CM059799.1:7312961-7719725 GCA_030435695.1 Brachymystax lenok tsinlingensis
TCTCTCTCCAGCTGCCTGGACTTCTCCTCATCGTTGTTGTTGGTGGATGAGCACTGTGTCTTCACGGTCTCCTGGGTGTCTGACTGCCACTCCCCTCGGGTGATCAGCCGACGCATCTACAGTACCACCATAGAGATAAACAATCTGTACTGAAACATCTACAGTACCACCATAGAGATAAACAGTCTTTACTATACCGAAACATCTACAGAGTACCCCCATAGAGATAAATAATTTGTACTGAAACATCTATAGAGTACCCCCATAGAGATAAATAATCTATACTGAAACATCTACAGTACCACCATAGAGATAAACAATCTATACTGAAACATCTAGAGAGTACCACCATAGAGATAAACAGTCTTTACTATACCGAAACATCTATAGAGTACCACCATAGAGATAAATAATCTATACTGAAACATCTACAGTACCACCATAGAGAAAAACAATTTGTACTGAAACATCTACAGTACCACCATAGAGAAAAACAGTCTTTACTGAAACATCTACAGTACCACCATAGAGATAAACAATCTATACTGAAACATCTACAGTACCACCATAGAGATAAACAATTTGTACTGAAACAGAGTACAATAGAGATGCATACACAGTGCTTGAATTGAGCTGTTGCTCACCGGATCGCAATAGGTACTGGTGACACAGGTACTGTAACAGACATACTGTAGTTACTGACTGAAGCTGCTACTGTACCACAGAGACCTACTGTAGTTACTGACTGAAGCTGCTACTGTACCACAGAGACCTACTGTAGTTACTGACTGAAGCTGCTACTGTACCACAGAGACATACTGTAGTTACTGACTGAAGCTGCTACTGTACCACAGAGACATACTGTAGTTACTGACTGAAGCTGCTACTGTACCACAGAGACATACTGTAGTTACTGACTGAAGCTGCTACTGTACCACAGAGACCTACTGTAGTTACTGACTGAAGCTACTACTGTACCACAGAGATCTACTGTAGTTACTGACTGAAGCTGCTACTGTACCACAGAGACCTACTGTAGTTACTGACTGAAGCTGCTACTGTACCACAGAGACATACTGTAGTTACTGACTGAAGCTGCTACTGTACCACAGAGACATACTGTAGTTACTGACTGAAGCTGCTACTGTACCACAGAGACATACTGTAGTTACTGACTGAAGCTGCTACTGTACCACAGAGACATACTGTAGTTACTGACTGAAGCTGCTAATGTACCACAGAGACATACTGTAGTTACTGACTGAAGCTGCTACTGTACCACAGAGACCTACTGTAGTTACTGACTGAAGCTGCTAATGTACCACAGAGACCTACTGTAGTTACTGACTGAAGCTGCTAATGTACCACAGAGACAGTTATTCTACCTTGGGGACAAAGAGCACCACCAGGGTGATGTAGACAGAGAAGACGATGGCCAGCGAGGCGAAGGCAAACGAGGCATCCTGCTGCGACGACAAGATCATGGTGACGGGAGCCGTGATCATACACAACACCTGTAGGGAGGAGGGGGAGAGACACCGAGTGAGAAAGAGGAGGGAGTAGGAGGAGAGAGATAGATGGAGTGAGAAAGAGAGATGGAGAGAGAGAGAGAGAGAGAGAGAGAGAGAGAGAGAGAGAGAGAGAGAGAGAGAGAGAGAGAGAGAATGAAAAAGGGGAGTGTGAAAAATGAGGGAAGAGAGACAGGACAGAGAGGGGGGGATAATAATCAATACGTATTGACCAACAGTCATCTCTTCTCCAAAACCTGCAAAATCTCATCCAGACTGGCAAATGGAAAAACTAACCCTGCCGTCAAACTGAGGCGATATTTTTCTCTGTTGAGTCATTAATCACAGCGGACAGGTCACAGAAGGAAAGGACGACAATCTCAGGGTACAAATACAATCCAAAGCTATAAAGTGCATCTCAGATGGCACCCTATTCCCTATAGAGGCCTAGTAAAAAGTATTGCACAGAAAGTTGGGAATAAGGTGCCATTTGGGAAGCAAATTTAGATTCTTCCAGAATTGTTCCAATTAATTTCCTCCTCGTTCCTAGGGAGAACAAATCCTATTTTTCCCTCCGCTTGTTGTTTTCTTGGGGTGGAGAGAGGAGGTGATTAGCCCCTGAATGTTAACTGCTCCCCTTTGATTCATCTTTAATTAATTGTATCGTCATCATTTAGTTCCAGAAATGAGCAGGTGGGCACCTCTCCTTGCTCCCATTCTTGTAGTGGCTACGATAAATAGATGTGAGTGCCTGGCCACTTCAGCAGAATGGTGGAATCAGTCTCATTAGTTTTACATCACTGGGACACCATTCATCACAAGGCCAGAGAGAGAGAGAGAGAGAGAGAGAGAGAGAGAGAGAGAGAGAGAGAGAGAGAGAGAGAACAGGGAGAGAGAGAGAGAGAGAGAGAGAGAGAGAGAGAGAGAGAGAGAGAGAGAACAGGACAGGACAGGGTGATCTTCTCCATTTTATCTCCAGCGCCAATTTGCAATTCTCTCAGTCAGCTTGAGCTTAAATTGGGTTCAATGCATAATGGGGAATCCTCAGAGATGAATTAAAATACAACGATGGAAATTGGAAAACAGGAAATCCGCCATAGTGGGGACAACACTCTTGATTAAAATGCTGTGTCACCGCCGCAGTGCAGTGCTGAACTGGCAGGAGGGACAGTGTATATTTCCACACTCAACACACTCAACACCAAACAGTGAAAGACCACACTTAAGTCATCCAAATTGGCTCACTGTGGGCGTCTTCTCAATTTGACATTTGGACGCAGAGAATATCCATGTTAGAACTATTTCTTTTGTATTTTTTGCATTTCGTTTTTTTTTTTATCAGCCACACAACAGGACAGAAATGGCTAACCAATTTTAGAAATAGAGAGATAAATATGACTCGTTCTTTGAAGATCACTGGAGGAGGAGAATGTCTGTCGAGAGGGATTCACACAGTACGGGCCAGATAATTAAATCCTCGAGAGACATGGAACTCTTTCTCTCTCTCTCTCTCTCTCTCTCTCTCTCTCTCTCTCTCTCTCTCTCTCTCTCTCTCTCTCTCTCTCTCTCTCTCTCTCTCTCTCTCTCTCTCTCCTGCCTCTCCTGTGTTTTCTGATAACAGATACTGTACATCATCACACACACAGCACATATGGTGCACACACACTCTCTGTTTTCTGGGTCACTTTCAGATGGCAGATACTGTCCCCATGCATACATCGTCATGGCTGTGCAGTCATTTAGAAAAGCTCCCATGCTGAAAGCCCTACTGGCCAGCTCCAGCTCCTCATTAGGGGTGAGCGGTAGGGCTGGAGGTGAACAGAGCCACAGGGGACCACCGAGGACAGAGAGCCAGGCATTGTCACAGCATTAAACAAAGGGTGGAGGGAGAGAGAGAGAGAGAGAGAGAGAGAGAGAGAGAGAGAGATACAGAGAGAGACAGAGAGAGAGACAGAGAGAAAGAGATAGAGAGAGAGACAGAGAGAAAGAGATACAGAGAGAGACAGAGAGAGAGTGGGAGAGAGGGAGACAGAGAAAAAGAGAGAGAAAGAGAGAGAGATCCAAGCGAGTGGAGACAGAACGAAATAACACACAGCCTGGAGAGAGAGAGAAAGACAGAGAGGGGGAGAGAGACATAGCAAGAGCAAGAGAGAGAGAGAGAGAAAGAGGGAGAGAGATACAAGCGAGTGGATACTGAGGACAAACTAACACACAGCCCGGAGAGAGAGACGAATTAGACTGACATTCAGATCAGCTGTGAGGGACAAGGACAAAAAGACAAACAGAGAAACACTCTTAGTCTAGACTGACACTGGCCAAAGACACACACACACACAGAAAGACTTACTGAGACATTGTAGATGGCCATGCCCACAGCACGGTGGTCGTTGATCTTCTCTGTTGATATAGACTTGGTCTCATAAGCCAGAAAAATCCCCAGGAGCAGCAGCAAGCCCTTATAGCCATACACCACCCCTAGGGAGCGATGGAAAGAAAGAAATAAAGAAAGAGCGAGAGAGAAGGAAAAAGAAAGAGAAAGAGTGAGAACATTTATTCATTCGGTTTTTAGTATTCAATGCACTAGCAGTAGCTCCAGCACAGGTCTAATGTTCAAGGTAAGATGATTGACAGATGGGTTTAATGTACAGGAGTCTCTCTCTCTCTCTCTCTCTCTCTCTCTCTCTCTCTCTCTCTCTCTCTCTCTCTCTCTCTCTCTCTCTCTCTCTCTCTCTCTCTCTCTCTCTCTCTCTCTCTCTCTCTCTCTCTCTCTCTCTCTCTCTCTCTCTCTCTCTCGTACCCTCCCTCCTTCCTTCCTTACCAAGCCTCTCTCTCTCTCCCTCCTTACCAAGCCTCCCCTCCCTTTGTCTCTCTCTCTCCATCCCTCCCTTTCTCCTTACCAAGACCCTCCCTCCCTCCCTCCTTACCAAGCCAAGTATTCATCTTGTCTGAGCTGCAGTGTTCCAGCAGAGGTTGGATCAGAACATCCAGGTCTCCTTTAGGGGCCTCTCTAACAAACTTCTACTCAGACAAACAGAGGAATAATAATATATATTTATCTCAACTTACTGTACTTTATATATCAGATGCATAAAACAGTCACAAACAGTAATAGAACAGTTTCAGTTGTGATTACACATCGTTTATTTCCTCCCTCTATTCTCTCATGGTTTTATTGATTAATGGAAAAGCTAAGAGAGGAATATCTTAAGGCTACTGCACTATTGTCATGTATACAGTATCCATGCTTTGTGGACACATTCTATATCCATAGGTCAATAATCATACAGTACCTGTCAAAAGTTTGAACATGCCTACTCATTCAAGAGTTTTTATTTATGTTTTACTATTTTCTACAATGTAGAATAATAGTGAAGAAATCAAAACTATGAAATAACACATATGGAATCATGTAGTAACCAAAAAAGTGTTAAACAAATCAAAATATATTTTCTATTTTAGATTCTTCAAAGTAGCCACCCTTTGCCTTGATGATAGCTTTGCACACTCTTGGCATTCTCTCAACTAGCTTCATGAGGAATGTTCCCACATATGCTGAGCACTTGTTGGCTGCTTTTCCTTCACTCTGCGGTCCAACTCATCCCAAACCATCTCAATTGGGTTGAGGTCAGGTGATTGTGGAGGCCAGGTCATCTGATGCAACACTCCATCACTTTCCTTCTTGGTCTAACAGCCCTTACACAGCCTGGAGGTGTGTTGGGTCATTGTCCTGTTGAAAAACAAATGATAGTCCCACTGAGCGCAAACCAGATGGGATGTCGTATCGCTGCAGAATGCTGGGGTAGCCATGCTGGTTAAGTGGGCCTTAAATTCTAAATAAATCACAGACAGCGTCACCAGCAAAGCACCCCCTCATCACACCACCTCCTCCATGCTTCACGGTGGGAACCACACATGCAGAGATCATCCGTTCACCTACTCTGCGTCTCACAAAGACATGGCGGTTGGAACCAAACATCTCAAATTTGAACTCATCAGACCAAAGGACAGATTTCCACCGGTCTAATGTCCATTGCTCGTGTTTCTTGGCCCAAGCAAGTCTCTTCTTCTTATTGGTGTCCTTTAGTAGTGGTTTCTTTGCAGCATTTTGATCATGAAGGCCTGATTCACGCAGTCTCCTCTGAACAGTTGATGTTGAGAAGTTTGTTACTTGAAGTCTGTGAAGCATTTATTTGGGCTGCAATTTCTGAGGCTGGTAACTCTAATGAACTTATCCTCT
Organism: Brachymystax lenok tsinlingensis; assembly: GCA_030435695.1. Taxonomy (NCBI): domain Eukaryota; kingdom Metazoa; phylum Chordata; class Actinopteri; order Salmoniformes; family Salmonidae; genus Brachymystax; species Brachymystax lenok. The sequence goes on from CM059799.1 coordinate 7,318,707, forward strand.
GCATTAGAGGTAACTCTGGGTCCTCCTTCCCTTTGGCGGTCCTCATGAGAGACAGTTTCATCATAGACGTTGATGGTTTTTTGCGACTGCAAAAAGTTCTTGAAATTTTCCGGATTGACTGACCGTTATGTCTTAAAGTAATGATGGACTGTCATTTATCTTTGCTTATTTGATATGTTCTTGCCATAATATGGACTTGGTCTTTTACCAAATAGGGCTATCTTCTGCATACCACCCCTACCTTGTCACAACACAACTGATTGGCTCAAACACATTAAGAAGGAAAGAAATTCCACAAATTAACTTTTAACAAGGCACACCTGTTAATTGAAATGCATTCCAGGTGACTACCTCATGAAGCTGGTTGAGAGAATGCCAAGAGTGGGCAAAGCTGTAATCAAGGCAAAGGGTGGATACTTTGAAGAATCTAAAATAGAAAATAAAAACATTTAGCACTTTTTTTGGTTACTACATGATTCCAAATGTGTTATTTCATAGTGTTGATGTCTTCACTATTATTTTACTATGTAGAAAATAGTAAAAATAAAGAAAAACCCTGGAATGAGTAGTTGTCTCCAAACTTTTGACAGGTAGTGTATATATATATACACACACACACATTTTAATAGATATTATAGATATTGATAGATATTTATCTCAAGGCTACTGCACTATAGCCACATACAGATTATCCAGAGCATTGATTGTAAACACATACACTCTATCCTGCCCATTGTAGTTGAGGTATGATTACAATATTCTTCATATGGACCACCTTTTCTCTCAGCCTTATATTTTAAAATATGATTTTTATGGATTCACAATAAATTACTTCTTCCGACTATCTTGATAGAGTCAGGAGCTAATCGATGCGGATGCATCTCTGAAAACAAACAGGAAGAGGAAGAGACCAGCGAAGAGAAAAGAGGAGAGAGAGAGGAGGAGATAGAGAGATAGAGAGAGAAAGGAAGATAGAAGAGAAAGAGAGAGAAAGAAAGATGAATCGTACCTCCACAGTGATGTGTAGAGGATCAACTATCTGACTCGTACCTCCACAGTGATGTGTAGAGGATCAACTATCTGACTCGTACCTCCACAGTGATGTGTAGAGGATCCACTATTTGCCAGATCATGAGTGACAGGACGTCGATGACCAGCAGCACCCCCACGGTGGCGTAGAGTTTCCACGGCTCCAGGTGCTGCAAGGAATCATGGGATACAGGAGGACTTGTCAGTTAGGCCGTGTCTCAAATGACACCCTATTTGCTACATAGACCACTACTTTGGTATCCTATATAGACCACCCCGCTAAACCACCCCTCTACCCCTCTACACCACCCCTCTACCCCTCTAGACCACCCCTCTACCCCTCTAGACCACCCCTCTACCCCTTTAGACCACCCCTCTACCCCTCTACCCCTCTAGACCACCCCTTTACCCCTCTACACCACCCCTCTACCCCTCTACCCCTCTAGACCACCCCTCTACCCCTCTACCCCTCTAGACCACCCCTCTACCCTCTAGACCACCCTCTACCCCTCTACCCCTCTAGACCACCCCTCTACCCCTCTACCCCTCTAGACCACCCTCTACCCCTCTAGACCACCCTCTACCCCTCTACCCCTCTACACCACCCTCTACCCCTCTTTACCACCCCTCTACCCCTCTAGACCACCCCTCTTCCCCTCTAGACCACCCTCTACCCCTCTACACCACCCTCTACCCCTCTAGACCACCCCTCTACCCCTCTAGACCACCCCTCTTCCCCTCTAGACCACCCCTCTACCCCTCTAGACCACCCCTCTACCCCTCTAGACCACCCCTCTTCCCCTCTAGACCACCCCTCTACCCCTCTAGACCACCCCTCTACACCACCCCTCTCCGTGCACTACTGTTGACCAGGGGGATAGTCAGTGCACTACTGTTGACCAGGGGGATAGTCAGTGCACTACTGTTGACCAGGGGGATAGTCAGTGCACTACGTTTGACCAGGGGGATAGTCAGTGCACTACTGTTGACCAGGGGGATAGTCAGTGCACTACTGTTGACCAGGGGGATAGTCAGTGCACTACTGTTGACCAGGGGGATAGTCAGTGCACTACTGTTGACCAGGGGGATAGTCAGTGCACTACTGTTGACCAGGGGGATAGTCAGTGCACTACTGTTGACCAGGGGCACTATATAAGGAATAGGTTGCCATTTTGGAAGCACACTTGGATGGATGAACACAGGGGATCATGGATAAAGTCCCAGACCTGCATCTGTTTGGTTTCACTGTGAGGAATTAACAATGACATAAATAGACTGGAGCCGGAGCTTGAAGAGAAAACAATGATCCATTACTAAGAGGCCAATTCTATCTGCCCCAAAGAAAAACTGGTTGAACCGCAACATTGAAATAGACAAAGAGGTTGTGTCTCGAATCAACACCCACGAGCAGCGCTCTTTGACAGTAGTGATGGAAAAATAAAAAAACTACTATTTTATGTAACCATTTGAAACGAAAACAAAGCAAGGAGAGACAAAGGACGAATAGAATAAATGTAATATTGATTTTGGTGTATTATCCAAGAGGATTAAAGCTCTGTAGCGAATACTATTTATTGTCCTCATACTAAGCAGAACGATAAAGAAGAGGAAGTCGACACTAGATAACAAGATGTATGAGTCAATCTGTTATCTAGTAGATTTTTTTTTCAATTTTCTATCTTTTTTTAAATGTAACGTTTCTTTAACTATGCAAGTCAGTTAAGAACAAATTCTTATTTTACAACGACGGCCTACCGGGGAACAGTGGGTTAACTGCCTTGTTCAGGAGCAGAACGACATATTGTTACCTTGTCAGCTCTGGGATTTGATCCAGCAACCTTTTGGTTACTGTCCCAAAGCTCTAACCACTAGGCTACTTGCCACCCCCATCTTGTTATCTAGTAGATGTATGAGTCAATCTGTTATCTAGTAGATAACATGATGTATGAGTCAATCTGTTATCTAGTAGATAACAAGATGCATGAGTCAATCTGTTATCTAGTAGATAACAAGATGCATGAGTCAATCTGTTATCTAGTAGATAACAAGATGTATGAGTCAATCTGTTATCTAGTAGATAACAAGATGTGTGAGTCAATCTTCTATGTAGTAGATAACAAGGTGTATGAGTAATAATTCTCCCAGTAGATAACAAGATGTATGAGTCAATCATCTATGTAGTAGATAACAAGATGTGTGAGTCAATATTCTATGTAGTAGATAACAAGATGTATGAGTCAATCTGTTATCTACTAGATAACATGATGTATGAGTCAATCTGTTATCTAGTAGATAACAAGATGTATGAGTCAATCTGTTATCTAGTAGATAAGATGTATGAGTCAATCATCTATGTAGTAGATAACAAGATGTATGAGTCAATCATCTATGTAGTAGATAACAAGATGTATGAGTCAATCTGTTATCTAGTAGATAACAAGATGTGTGAGTCAATATTCTATGTAGTAGATAACAAGATAATCAATCTTCTATCTAGTTGTCATGACGTTGCCCTGTTGGGTGAGGTTTATAACCCCCCATAAATACCTTTCACCCTTTTCTCTCTACTCTACAGAACGGACTCTTATTATCTCTCTCTTTCTTTCTTTTTTCTTCTTCTCTCTCTCTCTCTCTCTCTCTCTCTCGGAGGACCTGAGCATTAGGACCATTCCTCAAGGCCTACCTGGCCTGATGACTCCTTGATGTCCCGAGTCCACCTGGCCGTGCTGCTTCTCCAGTTTCAACTGTTCTGCCTGTTTTATGAACATTTTAAAATCTTGTCCATGTTCTGTTATAATCTGCACCCGGCACAGCCAGAAGAGGACTGGCCACCCCCCACAGCCTGGTTCCTCTCTAGGTTTCTTCCTAGGTTTTGGCCTTTCTAGGGAGTTTTTCCTAGCCACCGTGCTTTTACACCTGCATTGCTTGCTGTTTGGGGTTTTAGGCTGGGTTTCTGTACAGCACTCTGTGACATCAGCTGATGTAAGGGTGGCTTTATAAATACATTTGATTTGATTTTGATTTGATTTGAATATAACATAATAGATCTGGTAAAAGATAAATACAAAGACGAAACAAACCGTTATTTTATATTTTTTATTACCATCATCTTTGAAATGCAAGAGAAAGGCCATAATGTATTATTCCAGCCCAGGTGAAATTCAGATTTTGGCCACTAGGTGGCAGCAGTGTATGTGCAAAGTTTTAGACTGATCCAAATAACCAAATATAACCATTGCATTTCTGTTAAAAATTGTATATCAAGACTGCCCAATTGTGCCTAATTTGTTTATTAATAACTTTTCATGTTCAAAATTGTGTACTCTTCAAACAATAGCATGGTATTCTTTCACTGTAATAGCTACTGTAAATTGGACAGTGCAGTTAGATTGACAAGGATTTAAGCTTTCTGCCGATATCAGATATGTCTATGTCCTGGGAAATGCTCTTGTTACTTACAACCTCATGCTAATCGCATTAGCCTATGTCAGCTCAAACGTCCCGTGGAAGGGACACCGATCCCGAAGAAGTTTTAAGAGTTTATTCGGAAGACAGCAGCTCTATAAACACTCTTCCGTGGTGCCCCAGGTTATTAACGAGTTAATTGTTGCATGGTTTAATTCAATCACATAATCAATCAAACGTTAGGTAATCGATTTTGATAAAATAGCCTGTCATATAAATTAATCAGTCAGAGACACGACATAGTAGATAACAAGATGTATGAGTCAATATTTTATCTAGTAGATAACAAGATGTATGAGTCATTATTTTATCTTGTAGATAACAAGATGTATGAGTCATTCTTTTATCTAGTAGATAACACGATGTACTGTATCAGAAATTATTCTATGACGTAGATAACAGTATGAATAATTATTTCATTAGCATATTATCCCTTTACAGGACGTTTCTTATATCCCAAAGCCTCTCACAAGAATTATCTTACACAATGCCAAAAAAACAAAAAAAACACAACTCGAATGTCTGGCTGGCTGGCTGGCTTGCTGGGTGAATGGATGGCTGGCTGGCTGGCTTGCTGGGTGAATGGTTGGCTGGCTGAATGGATGGCTGAAAGGCTGGGTGAATGGCTGGCTGGCTTGCTGGGTGAATGGCTGGCTGGCTGAATGGATGGCTGAATGGATAGCTGAAAGGCTGGCTGAATGTCTGGCTGGCTGGTTTGCTGGGTGAATGGCTGGCTGGCTGAATGGATGGCTGAAAGGCTGGCTGAATGGCTGGCTGGCTTGCTGGGTGAATGGCTGGCTGGCTGAATGGATGGCTGAATGGATAGCTGAAAGGCTGGCTGGTTGCTGGCTGTACTGGAGTACAAGAGTCTCAGCACAGTCATTAAGTGACTCAAAGTGAACTCAATCAGTTTTAACCTCTACAGACACCGGGGCAGTATTCGGAGGTTTGGAGAGTCTGGCGTGCCCAAAGTAAAATGCCTGCCACTCAGGCCCAGAAACTGTTAGAATAATGTCTGTGAGTATAACATAACTGATATGGCAGGCGAAAACCGAGGAATTTCTGTCCGGTTTTCTTTTTGTGTGAAATGCCCTCACTTTCAATGGCTGTCTATGGGACTCTCAGTAAAATAGGACCCAGATTGCAGTACCTATGGCTTCCACTAGATGTCAACAGTCTTTAGACAAGGTTTCATGCCTTTATCATGGAAGACAACTGAACAGAAGAAGAATTTGTAAGAGGATGGAGGAAGTTACTTTAGTTTTTTGTGCACGAGACCGTGTGCGTGTTCCTCTGTATTTTCCTTTTCTATCGTTTAGGATATTATCCGTGTGAAATATAATAGTTAATATACATAAAAGTATACCTAAGGATACATAAAAAATTATGTTTGATTTGTTTGGCCAAAGTTGATAGATATAATTGGAATGCTTTCTCTTCACTGTACAATGGGCGAGTAGACTGTGGATTTTCTGAACATAACGTGCCAACCAAACTGAGATTTATGGATATAAACAATTACTTTTTCTAACAAAAGAAATATGGATTGTCTGTTTAAGACACTTCGGATTGCCCTCAGCAGAAGATCATCAAAGGTAAGCGATTTATTTTAGCTCTTATATGCATTTTGTGAGCTGGTTATGATTTTATGCTAATGCATAAAATATGAGAGGTGGTATCCTCAAACAATCAAATGTTGTGCTTTCGCGGTAAAGCCTTTTTGAAATCTGACAACGCTGTGATATTGCCAAGAGTCTAAGCTTTTGAAGACTATGCAACACTAGTATATTGATGGATGTTTTATAATTCAACTTTTGGATTTTGAATTAGGCGCTTTACATTTCTCCGGGTAGTGTCGGGAATGTGGCGCTAGCGCCCCAATGATCCTTAAGAGGTCATGTCTTTCCATAATATAATCCCCCCAGGGAGGCCTCTACTGCTACTCTACTGCTAGGGATAGCAGTCATACATATTCAGTAATGGGCTTTATCCCTACAGCTTCCAGAGGTACCAGGGGAGCCAGAGGAACCAGGGGAACTAGGGGAGCCAGGGGAGCCAGAGGAGCCAGGGGAGCCAGGGGAACCAGGGGAGCCAGGGGAGCCAGAGGAACCAGGGGAGCCAGGGGAACCAGGGGAGCCAGAGGAGCCTGGCGTATCAGGTGTATGGAAGATCCTCTACTCTTCTGTTCGCTTTCTCTCTCACTGTCTGTCTCTCTGTCTGTCTCTCTCTCTTTCTCCCTCTGTCTCTCAGTCTGTCCATCTCTCTCGCTCGGTCTCTCTCGCTCTCTTTCTCTCTCGCTCTCTGTCTCTCCCTCTCGCTCTCTGTCTGTCTGTCTGAGAGAGAGATAGAGAGAGCGGGATTAGAGAAAGAGTAAATGTGAAATGATTGGGGAATACATTATTTTCAGTGCATATAGGGTGTACCCTTGACTGAGAGGATGATAAAGTAAAAGCTGACCCTTTGGAGAGCAGCCAGGGCACTAGATGGGGAATAGGGTGCCATTCAGGACGCACTGCCAGGAGAAGAGTTAGTAGTAGTTCAGAGTTTGGAACGTATCCCAGCCTCCACAGCCTCCACAGATTCCACTGCTTCCCAGCCTCCACTGCCTCCACAGATTCCACTGCTTCCCAGCCTCCACTGCCTTCACAGATTCCACTGCCTCCCAGCCCCACAGTCTCCCTGCCTCCACAGCCTCCACTGCCTCCCAGCCTCCACTGCCTCCCAGCCTCCACAGGCTCCCAGCCTCCACAGCCTCCACTGCCTCCCAGCCTCCACTGCCTCCCAGCCTCCACTGCCTCCCAGCCTCCACTGCCTCCCAGTCTCCGAGCCTCCACGCCTCCCAGCCAGAATGCCTCCCAGCTTCCCAGGCAGAAAGTCTCCCAGCCTCCCTGCCTCCCAGCCAGGCAGCCTCCAAGCCTCCCAGCCAGGCAGCCTCCAAGCCTCACAGCCTCCACAGCCCTCCCAGCCAGGCAGTCTCCCAGCCAGGCAGCCTCCAAGCCTCACAGCCTCCACAGCCCCCCAGCCAGGCAGCCTCCCAGCCAGGCAGTCTCCCAGCCAGGCAGCCTCCAATCCTCCCAGTCAGGCAGGTACTCTCGTTTCTCTTTTTCATTCACCTTCCTTCCTTCCTTCCTTCCTTCCTTTTATTATTTTTCTTTAGCCAGTCATTCTCCTTTTTATTTACCTTCTTCTTCTCCTTCTTGTCATCCTTCTTGGTGAACACGGTGTGGACCCACCAGATCTTAGTGAACATAGAACCATACGCCAGGCTGAAGCCCAGGCCAAGCAGCCACAGACGGAACTGGCAGTGGGAATAGGGGAAATAAATATCAATAATTAATTGTGTCTATGCATTTATTAAACAATAACAATGCCCTTACATAACTGGTGGGGTATAACAAATACAAATACATTGTCAAATATATTAATGTGTTAAATATAAGTTATTAAAGAATTAGTCATTTTCAAAAGTCAAAGTCAATATTTTTATTTGGCATTCATTCATAATGACCTAAATTACCCTCCTACAAGAATTCTACCATACAACTCAAACCCCTATAATGCCTCAGTGGTAGGGTCCACTCCCTGTTATCTGTAGGTGTAGGGTGAAGTTGCCCCCGGATGCTGATCTTGGGTCAGTTTTAAATGTTCCTTACTGTTGGTTAAGGTTAGGATCTGTACCTAGGGTAACACATCCCCCCAGAGCTTTCCTGTACCTAGAAAACTCAAATCCCCCACAATGCTTTAGTGGTGTGGCTCCACTTCCTGTGTACCTGGCAGACAACGGGGAACTGTTTCCTGTGTACGTGGTGTCCATCGAGGCCCAGAGGGAAGACAGCAGCCAGAGCCATCATACACCCCACTGCCGTCATGTTGTTCAGGTAGGGTTGGGAGTTCTGGATGTACCTGTCAGAGACACACACACACTGATCTTTCTGTCAGGCTCTATATCTCCCTCTACACACATGCATGCAGACACACACACACAAACAATCGTCCTATACACAATACCTCTGTCAGTCAGCCTCTTTATCTCTGAAGCATTCAGCATGCAGAGAACCCAGACTGCTCACACAGTGCAGGAAGATATTAGCTGTCTGTCACAAATGCAAACAAATTTTGGGATATAACTGTCAAGCTCGCACACCGAGATGTGAATATCCTTGTTAAGAGTCACGCTAAATGACAGATATGCAGGATGTGTCAAGAAGTGGGAATATTGGATAGCTCTGCCCTGCTGATAAAACACAGCATAGACCAGCATAAATGTCAAACTGGTCCATGCTGGTCTAGGCAGGTCAGTGCTGGTCGGATGCTGGTCTAGCTGGTCTGACCAGCATGGTTTAACTGGTTCTGCTGGCCGACCAGCATGGTCTAGCTGGTCTGACCAGCATGATCTAGCTGGTTATGCTGGCAGACCAACATGGTCTAGCTGGTCAAACTGGTCTGACCAGCATGGTCTAGCTGGTTATGCTGGCAAACCAGCCGTTGTTGTGTTTTGGACACTGGCGACCAGCCTTCGCTGTGTTTTGGACACTGGCGACCAGCCTTCGCTGTGTTTTGGACACTGGCGACTAGCCTTCGCTGTGTTTTGGACACTGGCGACCAGCCTTCGCTGTGTTTTGGACACTGGCGACCAGCCTTCGCTGTGTTTGGGACACTGGCGACCAGCCTTCGCTGTGTTTGGGACACTGGCGACCAGCCTTCGCTGTGTTTGGGACACTGGCGACCAGCCTTTGCTGTGTTTGGGACACTGGCGACCAGCCTTTGCTGTGTTTGGGACATTGGCGACCAGCCTTTGCTGTGTTTGGGACATTGGCGACCAGCCTTTGCTGTGTTTGGGACATTGGCGACCAGCCTTCGCTGTGTTTGGGACACTGGTGACCAGCCTTTGCTGTGTTTGGGACACTGGCGACCAGCCTTTGCTGTGTTTGGGACACTGGTGATCAGCATAAGCTAAAGAAAAACCAGCATCACGCCACATTATGCTGGCTTGCAAAGTGATGTTAATTCCTAGTGATGTGCAGTTCGCAAATGATTCGAGAGTCATGATGAAAATAAATTCAGAGTGACTCGTTCATTTTAGTCGTTTGTTTGAACTGCTGGCCGCAATGAATTCTACATTAGGATTAATACTTGCTCCTCCGGCTCAGGGCTTCAGAGACGTCCTCCGACCAGAAACTGTCTATCATATGGAAAAATACTGTATATAGATCATGCTGCAGGTAGCATAGAGAAGAAGAATACATGAATTAATAACTGATCGCATGGTGCAAGAATGAATAAAATGAATTGATTATTGAATGTTATGATGGACGAATCGTTTGGGGGACTTCAGTTCGTGAACGGTATTGTGCCTATGACTCTCACGGCAGTCAAGCTATGCATTCCGCCAAGAGTTATTCACAATATTGTTCCAATTGTTGTCACGACTTCAGCCGAAGTTGGTCCCTCTCCTTGTTCGGGCGGCTTTCGGCGGTCGACGTCGCCGGGTTTCTAGCTGCCGCCGATCTTCTTTTCACATTACCCCACTATTTCGTGGCAACAGAGGGCTCTAAAGGGATGGTCACGAAAGTGCTCGGGGAGGTGTGTTTATGTTTCCTCCTGCTCGGTGTGTGCCCAGTGCAAGGCGCCTAGGCACCTGCCCAGAGGGAAATTACAACCCCTACCCGTTCCACAACGGCCATGGTCACACCTGTCTGTGGATTTCCTGACGGATCTTCCACCGTCACAGGGAAACACCACAATCCTGGTCGTTGTGGATCGGTTTTCTGAATCCTGCCGCCTCCTTCCTTTGCCCGGTCTCCCTACGGCCCTACAGACTGCGGAGGCCTTGTTTACCTACGTCTACCAGCACTACGGGGTGCCTGAGGACGTCCAGGGTTTGGAGGGCGTTTATGGAACGTCTGGGGGTCTCGGTCAGCCTTACCTTACCAAAGGGCACATTTATACAAATACAATCAGTGGGAATGGGGACCAAGTGTGTGTAATGACACAGTTCCGGAGGGATCCGTGACAGGGTCAGCTGTTATAAAGTTGCCTTAATGTTGCTATGCTTCTTTTTTTTTTAGCAAGGAAACAATGTTTCTGCCTTATATTAATACTATATAAACAATGTACCTAGCATAAACTGGGACAAAAATGTTGTTATGCCTAATATGACAATTCATATAATTTTTCCAAAATTAATTATTGTTAACTTACATCTCAAAGCTATAAAAACAAAGTGAGTAGCACACTCCATATTTATAACCTCACCAGTAATGTATTGTGTAAAAGAAAACGCCAACGTTTCAGCACCACTGTGCCTTCTTCAGGGTGATGTCATGAATACTTGAACCAGGTTGTGTAGACAAACAGTGCAATTAGTGCAACCAATGACAATAGTGAGGGGGGTGTGTCGTAATTGCTAGGTTGATCAGAATGAATTGAGCGAAACTGTTAAAAGACAATAGCCCACAGCATTTTGAATATATTATGCCATTGTTAGCATTAGCATAACATTAGCATCAATATATACACTGCTCAAAAAAATAAAGGGAACACTTAAACAACACAATGTAACTCCAAGTCAATCACACTTCTGTGAAATCAAACTGTCCACTTAGGAAGCAACACTGATTGACAATAAACTTCACATGCTGTTGTGCAAATGGAATAGACAACAGGTGGAAATTATAGGCAATTTGCAAGACACCCCCAATAAAGGAGTGGTTCTGAAGGTGGTGACCACAGACCACTTCTCAGTTCCTATGCTTCCTGGCTGATGTTTTGGTCACTTTTGAATGCTGGCGGTGCTTTCACTCTAGTGGTAGCATGAGACGGAGTCTACAACCCACACAAGTGGCTCAGGTAGTGCAGCTCATCCAGGATGGCACATCAATGCGAGCTGTGGCAAGAAGGTTTGCTGTGTCTGTCAGCGTAGTGTCCAGAGCATGGAGGCGCTACCAGGAGACAGGCCAGTACATCAGGAGACGTGGAGGAGGCCGTAGGAGGGCAACAACCCAGCAGCAGGACCACTACCTCCGCCTTTGTTCAAGGAGGAGCACTGCCAGAGCCCTGAAAAATGACCTCCAGCAGGCCACAAATGTGCATGTGTCTGCTCAAACGGTCAGAAACAGACTCCATGAGGGTGGTATGAGGGCCCACTGTCCACAGGTGGGGGTTGTGCTTACAGCCCAACATCGTGCAGGACGTTTGGCATTTGCCAGAGAACACCAAGATTGGCAAATTCGCCACTGGCGCCCTGTGCTCTTCACAGATGAAAGCAGGTTTACACTGAGTCTGGAGACGCCGTGGAGAACGTTCTGCTGCCTGCAACATCCTCCAGCATGACCGGTTTGGTGGTGGGTCAGTCATGGTGTGGGGTGGCATTTCTTTGGGGGGCCGCACAGCCCTCCATGTGCTCGCCAGAGGTAGCCTGACTGCCATTAGGTACCGAGATGAGATCCTCAGACCCCTTGTGAGACCATATGCTGGTGCGGTTGGCCCTGGGTTCCTCCTAATGCAAGACAATGCTAGACCTCATGTGGCTGGAGTGTGTCAGCAGTTCCTGCAAGAGGAAGGCATTGATGCTAAGGACTGGCCCGCCCGTTCTCCAGACCTGAATCCAATTGAGCACATCTGGGACATCATGTCTCGCTCCATCCACCAACGCCACGTTGCACCACAGACTGTCCAGGAGTTGGCGGATTCTTTAGTCCAGGTCTGGGAGGAGATCCCTCAGGAGACCATCCGCCACCTCATCAGGAGCATGCCCAGGCGTTGTAGGGAGGTCATTCAGGCACGTGGAGGCCACACACACTACTGAGCCTCATTTTGACTTGTTTTAAGGACATTACATCAAAGTTGGATCAGCCTGTAGTGTGGTTTTCCACTTTAATTTTGAGTGTGACTCCAAATCCAGACCTCCATGGGTTGATAAATTTGATTTCCATTGATAATTTTTGTGTTATTTTGTTGTCAGCACATTCAACTATGTAAAGAAAAAAGTATTTAATAAGATTATTTCATTCATTCAGATCTATGATGTGTTATTTTAGTGTTCCCTTTATTTTTTTGAGCAGTGTATACAGTGGGGCAAAAAAGTATTTAGTCAGCCACCAATTGTGCAAGTTCTCCAACTTAAAAAGATGAGAGAGGCCTGTAATTTTCATCATAGGTACACTTCAACTATGACAGACGAAATGAGAAAAAGAAATCCAGAAAATCACATTGTAGGACTTTTAATTTATTTATTTGCAAATTATGGTGGAAAATAAGTATTTGGTCAATAACAAAGTTTATCTCAATACTTTGTTATATACCCTTTGTTGGCAATGACAGAGGTCAAACGTTTTCTGTAAGTCTTCACAAGGTTTTCACACACTGTTGCTGGTATTTTGGCCCATTCCTCCATGCAGATCTCCTCTAGAGCAGTGATGTTTTGGGGCTGTCGCTGGGCAACACGGACTTTCAACTCCCTCCAAAGATTTTCTATGGGGTTGAGATCTGGAGACTGGCTAGGCCACTCCAGGACCTTGAAATGCTTCTTCTGAAGCCACTCCTTCGTTGCCGGGCGGTGTGTTTGGGATCATTGTCATGCTGAAAGACCCAGCCACGTTTCATCTTCAATGCCCTTGCTGATGGAAGGAGGTTTTCACTCAAAATCTCACGATACATGGCCCCATTCATTCTTTCCTTTACACGGATCAGTCGTCCTGGTCCCTTTGCAGAAAAACAGCCCCAAAGCATGATGTTTCCACCCCCATGCTTCACAGTAGGTATGGTGTTCTTTGGATGCAACTCAGCATTCTTTGTCCTCCAAACACGACGAGTTGAGTTTTTACCAAAAAGTTCTATTTTGGTTTCATCTGACCATATGACATTCTCCCAATCCTCATCTGGATCATCCAAATGCTCTCTAGCAAACTTCTCATGGTAGTGGATTTCTTCTTCCCCGACGTTTGCGTCGAACACTCTTACGTACTGGGGGTGTTGTCCTCGACGTTGGCCCCGGTGTCCCCGCCCTCTTACGTACTGGGGGTGTTGTCCTCGACGTTGGCCCCGGTGTCCCCGCCCGTTGTCTGTGGATAGATGGTCTGACAGAGGGACTCTGCATCGGTCAACGGCTTGATTGCTTCCTGTTTTGTGGTTTCTTGTGCTCAGGATCTCGGCAGATGCATATTACTCCAGCATTACTCTTAATGAGATCATCCAGTTCGATAGGATCATTAAGCTCATAGAGCTTGCTGTGATTTGTCAATTGAGGTTTCGACCTCTGTAATGTCGTTTTGGAGTTGTTCAATGATCAAAGTCATCAGGTCCAGTGAACATCCGAAACCATCCCATCTCCTCCCTCAAATATACAGGCATTGAGCATGTTGCTCTACCAAGGAGAGGAGGTAACATGGAGAACCTACTTCCACAGAGGGAGGCCTACAGGATATCCAATTAAAAAAACATTGACCCCTAGTGGTCTGAATATGGACTTTGATCTCACGCCCTTCTTCTGACCAATTATATTTTCAGTGAACAGGTCTTGTAAATGAATATATTCTTTCTACAGCTTATCAGAGTACCCCCAATATGTTCCCCCTGTTGATGATGCTTATAATGCATTATGGTTGAACCAAAAGATTACATGGAATTTTTTTTTTAAATGAAATTGGAAATATTTAAATATATGCACTACCGGTCAAAACTTTTAGAACACCTACTCATTCAAGGGTTTTTATTTATTTTTACTATTTTCTACATTGTAGAATAATAGCGAAGACAACAAAACAATGAAATAACACATTTGGAATCATGTAGTAACCAAAAAAGTGTTAAACAAATCAAAATGTATTTTATATTTGAGATTCTTCAAATAACGACCCATTGCCTTGATGACAGCTTTGCTCTTAGCATTCTCTCAATTTTGATTTGTTTAACACTTTTTTGGTTAATACATCATTCCATATGTGTTATTTCATAGTTTTGATGTCTTCATTATTATTCACTTTTTCATTGTAGGTTATTGTGTGTAGATTGACGAGAAAGAAAAAAAATGAATACATTTTAGAATAAGGCTGTAACGTAACAAAATGTGGAAAAAGTCCAGGGGTCTGAATACTTTCCAAATGCACTGTATGTACTGTTAAAGGGACTGAACATAGGATATTTATATATTGTTTTATGTTGATATTTTTCTATTGACAATGAGAAGTGTGAATTTCTATTTTTCTACAAAGCAAATATAATGAACCAGATAATTGACCGTTGAAAAAAATATGTTTATTAAATTCTATTGAGAGAACCAGCCAACTTTCTCTTGTCTCATAATTTCTCCTATTTTACAGGAAACATATTATTTGTTTTTCCTAATCTCAATCCTGGAACCTGTAACAAACACACCATGAATATAGTTTTTTGAATTACTGTAAAGTTTTATCTAAGCCTCATGGCAAAAATGTGTAAAATAAAACGAGGTTATCTATGAAACTGCAAATGTTTCTCTCTTAGAAATGTGTTGTTTCTTGGAGAGGGGGTCCCCCCGGAGGTCGGGCCTCCCCCAGACAAAACAGTGTTGTGCACGGCTTGTATGCAAAGCACACATGATCTACTGGCTAGGTTGGATAGGTTTTTGTCATTCAACAGCATCACTTTCAATCTATCCTGATGGTATTAGAATCAGATATACATAGCCAGCACCCCCACCGAAATGCTTGACTCCAACATGGCTAGTTGCTGTTCAGTGCATTGACTTGTTTTGGTGGAAGACTCATTTGAGCAAGCAATGGATGGCCTTATTGCTGCTGGGCAATACTTGTAAGTGAGCAACATTGAACATTTGTATTGATTGGTGTTATTGTTATTGCTATAATGTTACTTACATAGTGTGTTTAGGTTTCATAGAACGTAGTGCTGAGCAATTGGTGCTATTTGAGGTTGTTTCGGTTAAAAAATACATCACCTTTTTTCTATTTAGGTTACAATTATTATTATAATTTTTTACATTAAATGCACTATGTATTATGTGGGTTGAATGATGTAACAACACAGAATAAAACAATTAATAAGAGTCCCATGATGGTAGTGACTGCCCATTACTGCTTATCACTTATTAACCCTAATTTTATTCACATGACTTTACTTTAATAAAATATTTAAGTTGTGCATACTACGTTGGTTTTAGGCCAATTTGATGACTTTATTATTTAACTCCAAGTCATCATCTCACCTCAAATCAAATTTTATTTGCCACGTGCCGAATACAACAGGTATTAACCAACAACGCAGCTCAAGAAGTAGAGTTAAGAAAATATTTTTACTAAATAAATTAAAGTAAAAAAAAAAAAAAAAAAGTAACGCAATAAGAATAACAATAACGTGGTTATATACAGGGGCCACCAGTACTGAGTCAGTGTGCGGGGTACAGGTTAGTTGAGGTAATTTGTACATGTAGGTAGGGGTTAAGTGACTATGCATAGATAATAAACAACAAGTAGCAGCAGTGTACAAACAAAGAGGGGGCCGGGGGGGTCAATGTAAATAGTCTGGGTGACCATTTAATTAATTGTTCAACAGTTTTATGGCTTGGGGGTAGAAGCTGTTAAGGAGCCTTTTGGACTTAGACTTGGCACTCCGGTACCGCTTGCCGTGCGGTAGCAGAGAGAACAGTCTATGACTTGGATGGCCGGAGTCTTTGACCATTTTTTGGGCCTTCCTCTCACACTGCCTAGTATATAGGTCCTGTATGGCAGGAAGCCTGGCCCCAGTGATGTACTGGGCCGTCCTCACTACCCTCTGTAGCGCCTTACGGTCTCGTCACCAGCGAAAACACAACGGAGGCTGGTCACCAGCGAAAACACAAAGGAGGCTGGTCACCAGCGAAAACACAACGGAGGCTGGTCACCAGCGAAAACACAACAGAGGCTGGTCACCAGCGAAAACACAAAGGAGGCTGGTCACCAGCGAAAACACAAAGGAGGCTGGTCACCAGCGAAAACACAACAGAGGCTGGTCACCAGCGAAAACACAAAGGAGGCTGGTGACCAGCGAAAACACAACAGAGGCTGGTCACCAGCGAAAACACAACGGAGGCTGGTCACCAGCGAAAACATAACGGAGGCTGGTCACCAGCGAAAACACAACGGAGGCTGGTCACCAGCGAAAACTCAACGGAGGCTGGTCACCAGCGAAAACACAACGGAGGCTGGTCACTAGTGAAAACACAAAGGAGGCTGGTCACCAGCGAAAACACAAAGGAGGCTGGTCACCAGCGAAAACACAACGGAGGCTGGTCACTAGTGAAAACACAACGGAGGCTGGTCACCAGTGAAAACACAAAGGAGGCTGGTCACCAGCGAAAACACAACAGAGGCTGGTCACTAGTGAAAACACAAAGGAGGCTGGTCACCAGCGAAAACACAAAGGAGGCTGGTCACCAGCGAAAACACAACGGAGGCTGGTCACTAGTGAAAAAACACAATGAAGGCTGGTCAGGTCACCAGTGAAAAAACACAATGAAGGCTGGTAACCAGTGAAACATAAAGGCTGGTAACCAGCGAAAACACAAGGAAGGCAACACATGAAGGCTGGTAACCAGCGAAAACACAACAAAGGCTTGTCACCAACGAAAAAACACAGCTGAGGCTGGTCACCAGCGAAAAAACACAATGAAAGCTTGTCACCAGCGAAAACGCAACGAATGATGTTCATCAGCGAAAACAACTAAGGCTGGTCACCAGTGAAAACACAACTAAGGCTGGTCACCAGTGAAAACACAACTAAGGCTGGTCACCAGTGAAAACACAACTAAGGCTGGTCACCAGTGAAAACACAACTAAGGCTGGTCACCAGCCTATGCTGATCTATGCTGTTTTTCTCATCAAGGTGTTTGGATGAGTTCAGGAGAAAAAAATTACATTATCTGAAACACTGTATTTCCCACATTCAAACACTTAAGAAAATGGGATAGAAACAAATGCTGTATGCACACACAGACACAAAAACAAATGCTTTACACTCACACACTGGTTTTTGCTTACCTGACATTGCTGTTGTAGATGTTGAATGTGAGACACACTATCCCCAGTAGGATCCCCAGTCCAGCGAACACAGACACAGAGACAAAGAGCTTCTGAGAGAGGAACCTAAACTTCTCTATAACCACCGTCTGATCTGCCGGGGGCCTGTACCTAAGGGGGGAGAGAGAGAGAGAGAGAGAGAGAGAGAGAGAGAGAGAGAGAGAGAGAGAGAGAGAGAGAGAGAGAGAGAGAGAGAGAGAGAGAGAGATCATCATTATAATGAACCCTTCATTTTTTTCAAGTAAATTGACTGAGAATACAATCTCATTATAGCATTGACCTGAGAAAGACTTGCTGGGGTAGAATGAGCCTGTTGGAAGTTAGGGATGATTAGGTGTCCAAGGAAGTATGTTGGTCAGGATGAGACCAAAGCCAGGACACCAGGGTTCACAACCCTGACTCTTATGAGTGCCATGAGCTCTTTAGTGACCACAGAGAGTCAAGACCTCGATTTAACATCACAACTGACGGACAGAAACCCTTGCAGGCCAGGGGGAGGGAGGGAGAGAGAGGGAAAGAGAAGGATAGAGGAAAGGAGAGAGGGGCAGGGACAGGGAGAGAGAAGGAGAGGGATACATGGAGGGACAGGAAATAGGGGATGGATGAGAGGAGAGAGGGAGAGCGATGGAGGTAGACAGATGGAGGGACGAAGGAGGGGGTAGAGGTATATGAAGGGAGCGAGAAAGGGATAGATGAAGGGAGATGGCGAGAGAGAGATTAACATGTGCATAGAATCCAAGGCACTAAGTGGATGGTTATATCTGTCACAGCGTTCATATCAAAGACCTATCGCCATGCAGGATTGGGTTCACCCAGCGTTCATATCAAAGACCTATCACCATGCAGGATTGGGGTTCACCCAGCGTTCATATCAAAGACCTATCACCATGCAGGATTGGGGTTCACCCAGCGTTCATATCAAAGACCTATCACCATGCAGGATTGGGGTTCACCCAGCGTTCATATCAAAGACCTATCACCATGCAGGATTGGGGTTCACCCATCGTTCATATCAAAGACAAGGGTGGCAGGCACAGACAGACAGCACACAAATCCAGCACCAGGATTAAAAGCAACATGGGACCACAGCCAATAGAAAGTGGGCTGATGGTTCATGGAGATTAAACAAAAAGAGAGAAGGGGAAGGGAGAGAAAGAGTGATAGGATAAAAGAACAGGGATGAGAGGGAGGAAAGAGGAGGGAGGGAAAGAGGAGGGAGGGAAAGAGGAGGGAGGGAAAGAGGAGGAGGGAAAGAGGAGGGAGGGAAAGAGGAGGGAGGGAAAGAGGAGGAGGGAAAGAGGAGGGAGGGAAAGAGGAGGAGGGAAAGAGGAGGGAGGGAAAGAGGAGGGAGGGAAAGAGGAGGAGGGAAAGAGGAGGAGGGAAAGAGGAGGGAGGAAAGAGGAGGAGGGAAAGAGGAGGAGGGAAAGAGGAGGAGGGAAAGAGGAGGGAGGGAAAGAGGAGGGAGGGAAAGAGGAGGAGGGAAAGAGGAGGAGGGAAAGAGGAGGGAGGGAAAGAGGAGGGAGGGAAAGAGGAGGAGGGAAAGAGGAGGGAGGAAAGAGGAGGAGGAAAGAGGAGGAGGGAAAGAGGAGGGAGGGAAAGAGGAGGAGGGAAAGAGGAGGAGGGAAAGAGGAGGGAGGGAAAGAGGAGGAGGGAAAGAGGAGGGAGGGAAAGAGGAGGGAGGAAAGAGGAGGAGGGAAAGAGGAGGAGGGAAAGAGGAGGGAGGGAAAGAGGAGGAGGGAAAGAGGAGGAGGGAAAGAGGAGGGAGGAAAGAGGAGGAGGGAAAGAGGAGGGAGGGAAAGAGGAGGGAGGGAAAGAGGAGGAGGGAAAGAGGAGGAGGGAAAGAGGAGGAGGGAAAGAGGAGGGAGGAAAGAGGAGGAGGGAAAGAGGAGGAGGGAAAGAGGAGGGAGGGAAAGAGGAGGAGGGAAAGAGGAGGAGGGAAAGAGGAGGGAGGGAAAGAGGAGGGAGGGAAAGAGGAGGGAGGGAAAGAGGAGGAGGGAAAGAGGAGGGAGGGAAAGAGGAGGAGGGAAAGAGGAGGGAGGGAAAGAGGAGGGAGGGAAAGAGGAGGAGGGAAAGAGGAGGGAGGGAAAGAGGAGGAAGGAAAGAGGAGGGAGGAAAGAGGAGGGAGGGAAAGAGGAGGGAGGGAAAGAGGAGGAGGGAAAGAGGAGGGAGGGAAAGAGGAGGGAGGAAAGAGGAGGGAGGGAAAGAGGAGGAGGGAAAGAGGAGGAGGGAAAGAGGAGGGAGGAAAGAGGAGGAGGAGGGAAAGAGGAGGAGGGAGGAAAGAGGAGGGAGGAAAGAGGAGGGAGGAAAGAGGAGGAGGGAAAGAGGAGGAGGGAAAGAGGAGGGAGGAAAGAGGAGGAGGGAAAGAGGAGGAGGGAAAGAGGAGGGAGGAAAGAGGAGGGAGGGAAAGAGGAGGGAGGGAAAGAGGAGGAGGGAAAGAGGAGGGAGGGAAAGAGGAGGGAGGAAAGAGGAGGGAGGGAAAGAGGAGGAGGGAAAGAGGAGGAGGGAAAGAGGAGGGAGGGAAAGAGGAGGGATGAAAGAGGAGGGAGGGAAAGAGGAGGGAAGGAAAGAGGAGGGAGGAGAGGAGGGAGGGAGGAGGGAGGGAAAGAGGAGGAGGGAAAGAGGAGGAGGGAAAGAGGAGGGAGGGAAAGAGGAGGGAGGAAAGAGGAGGGAGGGAAAGAGGAGGAGGGAAAGAGGAGGAGGGAAAGAGGAGGGAGGGAAAGAGGAGGAGGGAAAGAGGAGGGAGGAAAGAGGAGGGAGGGAAAGAGGAGGGAGGGAAAGAGGAGGAGGGAAAGAGGAGGAGGATAGGATAGGATAAAAGAACAGGGATGAGAGGGAGGGAAAGAGGAGGGCTAGAAATAACAAGACAAATTAGATGCTTTAGGGAGAAAGAGAGAAACCAAGTAAAGACGGGAAATGAAAGAGAGAGAAAGAGAGCATAAGCAGGGACCCAGTTTTAGGTAGCTAGATGACTTAAGTGAAATGTGTTGTCTGGCCTAGTCCTTTTTCTCTGACTGTATCGGAGTCTGCATCAGACACAGCAGGGGGTAGAGATGGAGAGATTGAGAGAGCGAAAATTGAGAGAATGTGAAATGTCATAATAATAGTAGAGAGAATGATTTATTTCAGCATTTATTTATTTCTTCACATTCCCAGTGGGTCAGAAGTTTACATACACTCAATTAGTATTTGGTAGCATTGCCTTTAAATTGTTTAACTTGGGTCAAACGTTTAGGGCAGCCTTCCACAAGCTTCCCACAATAGGTTGGGTGAATTTTGGCCCATTCCTCCTGACAGAGCTGGTGTAACTGAGTCAGGTTTGTAGGCCTCCTTGCTCGTACACACTTTTTCAGTTCTGCCCACAAATTTTCTATAGGATTGAGGTCAAGGCTTTGTGATGGCCACTCCAATACCTTGACTTTGCTGTCCTTAAGCCATTTTGCCACAACTTTGGAAGTATGCTTGGGGTCATTGTCATTTGGAAGACCCAAGCTTTAACTTCCTGACTGATGTCTTGAGATGTTGCTTCAATATATCCACATCATTTTCCTACCTCATGATGCCATCTATTTTGTGAAGTGCACCAGTCCCTCCTACAGCAAAGCAGCCCCACAACATGATGCTGCCACCCCCGTGCTTCACGGTTGGGATGGTGTTCTTCGGCTTGCAAGCTTCCCCCTTTTTCCTCCAAACATAACGATGGTCATTATGGCCAAACAGTTCTATTTTTGTTTCATCAGACCAGAGGACATTTCTCCAAAAAGTACGATCTTTGTCCACATGTGCAGTTGCAAACCGTTGTCTGGCTTTTTTATGGCGGTTTTGGAGCAGTGGCTTCTTCCTTGTCGAAATAGGACTCGTTTTACTGTGGATATAGATACTTTTGTACCTGTTTCCTCCAGCATCTTCACAAGGTCCTTTGCTGTTGTTCTGGGATTGATTTGCAATTGACTTAAATGATGTCAATTAGCCTATCAGAAGCTTCTAAAGCCTTGACATGATTTTCTAGAATTTTCCAAGCTGTTTAAAGGCACAGTTAACTTAGTGTATGTAAACGTCTGACCCATTGGAATTGTGATACAGTGAATTATAAGTGAAATAATCTGTCTGTAAACAATTGACTTGTGTCATGCACAAAGTAGATGTCCTAACCGACTTGCCAAAACTATAGTTTGTTAACAAGAAATTTGTGGAGTGGTTGAAAAACGAGTTTTAATGACTCCAACCTAAG
The DNA here is from genome assembly GCA_030435695.1 of Brachymystax lenok tsinlingensis. Lineage (NCBI taxonomy): Eukaryota > Metazoa > Chordata > Actinopteri > Salmoniformes > Salmonidae > Brachymystax > Brachymystax lenok. Next base: position 7,340,478 of record CM059799.1, read on the forward strand.
TGTATGTAAACTTCCGACTTCAACTGTACATGTATATAAAGAGAGAGAGGAAGAGAGGGAGAGGGAGAGAGAAGGAGACACAGAGCGTTAAAGACAGAGAGAGAAAGACAGAGAGAGAGAGAGAAAGACAGAGAGAGAGAGAGAAAGACAGAGAGAAAGAGAGAAAGACAGAGAGAGAGAGAGAGAAAGACGGATCAACTGTAGTCCTTCCTATGGAGTTGATCAACTGTAGTCCTTCCAATGGAATCGGATCAACTGTAGTTCTTCCTATGGAGTTGATCAACTGTAGTCCTTCCTATGGGGTTGATCAACTGTAGTTCTTCCTATGGAGTTGATCAACTGTAGTCCTTCCTATGGAGTTGATCAACTGTAGTCCTTCCTATGGAGTTGATCAACTGTAGTCCTTCCTATGGAGTTGATCAACTGTAGTCCTTCCTATGGAGTTGATCAACTGTAGTCCTTCCAATGGAATCGGATAAACTGTAGTCCTTCCAATGGAGTTGATCAACTGTAGTCCTTCCTATGGAGTTGATCAACTGTAGTCCTTCCTATGGAGTTGATCAACTGTAGTCCTTCCTATGGAGTTGATCAACTGTAGTCCTTCCTATGGGGTTGATCAACTGTAGTCCTTCCTATGGGGTTGATCAACTGTATTCCTTCCTATGGGGTTGATCAACTGTTGTCCTTCCTATGGGGTTGATCAACTGTAGTCCTTCCTATGGAATCGGATCAACTGTAGTCCTTCCTATGGGGTTGATCAACTGTAGTCCTTCCTATGGAGTTGATCAACTGTAGTCCTTCCTATGGAGTTGATCAACTGTAGTCCTTCCTATGGGGTTGATCAACTGTAGTCCTTCCTATGGGGTTGATCAACTGTAGTCCTTCCTATGGGGTTGATCAACTGTAGTCCTTCCTATGGAGTTGATCAACTGTAGTCCTTCCTATGGAGTTGATCAACTGTAGTCCTTCCTATGGGGTTGATCAACTGTAGTCCTTCCTATGGAGTTGATCAACTGTAGTCCTTCCTATGGGGTTGATCAACTGTAGTCCTTCCTATGGGGTTGATCAACTGTAGTCCTTCCTATGGAATCGGATCAACTGTAGTCCTTCTAAAAGTAGTTGATGTGTTTGAGTTGAAGCAATGCCTGGCCATTCAAGTCACTCTACATTGTTGTACAGTAGATATGTGAATCAAAGAGAAACCTAGCTTGCACTACATGGATTTGTAGTGTGTGTGTGTGTGCATGTGTTTGTGTGTGTGTGTGTGTGTTTAGTAGTGTCCTTTGGGCCAGTGTGTTCTCTCTAATATCTCCCTGCCCTTGATGGTGGAATCGGGACAGTGTGTTACCATGGCGACGGGGCTCCATAATGGTTGCCACGGCGATATGAGAGGGAAGCAGCGATGCAGTGGTTGTCAGGGCGACCGATGGAATGAGGAGAGAGAGAGAAGAGTGCGAACAAACAAAGACAAATAAAAAAACCTCAGTGAGAGGATGAGAGAAACAGAGCAGGAGAGAGAGATGGAACGAATGAGAGAGAAGAGAGGAAAGGAGGGCGAGATCAAATGGGTGGACAGGTGTCTGTCGTTACGCTTGAAGAGAGCGAGACCGAGGCCAGCAACTGATATAAACACTGACTCCGATGCCCTCTTTCTCCACGCGTCTTGCCTGATTTGGAGAGGGAGGGAGAGAGAGAGAGAGAGAGAGAGAGAGAGAGAGAGAGAGAGAGAGAGAGAGAGAGCTGAGTCGCTGCAGAGGGCGAGTGAAAATCAAACGCTGGCTGCAGACGCCAGCCTTGTCAACACGTGGCGGCGGCCAATCTGGAATAAAGTCCCGCTCTCCTTCAAGAGGATCTTATTCTGTCACGTCACACCCCGGCTATTTTTAGCCCCTTTCCTCAAGAAGACCACGGGAATCCGGACAGGTACGATGCGGTGGCGTGAAGGGACGTCGCCGGGCTCTGGTGACCGTGACAGGAGAGAGGATAAGGATGAGGACATATGGCACGATGACATGCTGTCCGAAAGATAGCAGGCAAAGGTTCCTTCCTTAAGGGGGGAATATGGGGCCTTTTGGGACACCCAGGTGTTGTCTGATGATGACAGGTCTGTCTGTACAAGCAGATGGTACAACCTTATTCCCTATGGGCCCTGGTCAAAAGCAGTGCACTACATAGTGAATAGGGTGCTAAAGTAGTGCACTACATATGGAATAGGGTGCTAAAGTAGTGCACTACATAGGGAATAGGGTGCTACAGTAGTGCCCTACATAGGGAATAGGGTGCTAAAGTAGTGCACTACATAGTGAATAGGTTGCCATTTATGGACATAACCGTAGACATCAGTGATATCCAGTCTACGTCTCAAATGGAACCCTATTCCCTATATAGTGCACTACTTTAGCACCCTATTCCCTATATAGTGCACTACTTTAGGCCAGAGACCTATTCCCTATGTAGTGCACTACTTTAGCACCCTATTCCCTATATAGTGCACTACTTTTGACCAGAGCCTTATTCCCTATATAGTGCACTACTTTAGACCAGAGCCCTATTCCCTATATAGTGCACTACTTTAGACCAGAGCCTTATTCCCTATATAGTGTACTACTTTAAACCAGAGCCCTATTCCCTATATAGTGCACCACTTTAGACCAGAGACTATGCCATTTGGGACACATCCTGAGTCTTCAACAACCCCCAGACTAGTGCATCATCCTGTGTGTGTGTTTAGTAGTGTCCTTTTGTGTCCATCCTAGAGGACTCGTTACAACAGGGCAGAGGACAGGGCCCTGGCATGTCACCCCAACACTTAATTTATTGAAAACACTGACTGTCACGAACGCTGACAGAATTGGACCAAGGCGCAGCATGCATGGTTGAGTTAAACATGATTTTAATTATTTGAACTCACCAAAAACAAAAGAAAGTTGCAACGACCGTAAACACACCGTGTCGCGCCACTAACACGATGAATATAAGTATATATCCCACAACACAGGTGGGGGGACTGAACAACCTAAATAGGATTCCCAATTAGAGACAACGACTAACAGCTGCCTCTAATTGGGAACCCAAACCAAACCAACATAGAAAAACAAACATAGACCAAAAAACACCCCTGGCCAAAAACACAAATGAGCAGCCAAAAGGGCTATCTATGGCCAGGACGTGACACTGACACAATCATTAGAAGCAAATCCACATGAGAACGTGGACTTACATTGGTCTTAGCACATGACAGGATGTTGGTATGCATTACGATGTACTGGAATGTTATGTGGGTGACCTTCAAAGACTAGCTAGTTACTAGGACAACTACTCAAAATGCTCTCACAGTCTCACGTCAGAATTACACGTTCATCCATGTTTCTCAAACGTCAAATTTCGAAGTTGTTGCAAACTTCAAATCTTGACGTGTTTAAGGTTAAGTTTAGGCCTTAACTCAGAATGGTTCAAGTGAGGTTTAAGGTTTGGGATAGGCTTAAAACAAAAATCTCAAAAACAACTTTCTATTGCTGGATTCAAACATGCAACCTTTGGCACTGGAGGCAGATGCTTACGCCCGTCCATCATCCCTGTCCACAACACCCTAACAAAACTGAAAGCTGCTTGAAGGTAACAGTGCTCACTCGAATACTGACTTGTATCACGGGTGACCTGGCTGAAATAGCTACTGTAACAACAACTTGACCTCCAATATAGTTGCACTGGAGGCTTTTGAAATGTGGATTTGCTGTTATATACTGTGTGGATGCTATGTATGGTGGGTGTGATGCTATGTATGGTGGGTGTGATGTTATGTATGGTGGGTGTGATGCTATGTATGGTGGGTGTGGTGTTATGTATGGTGGGTGTGATGCTATGTATGGTGGGTGTGATGCTATGTATGGTGGGTGTGATGTTATGTATGGTGGGTGTGATGCTATGTATGGTGGGTGTGATGCTATGTATGGTGGGTGTGATGCTATGTATGGTGTGTGTGGTGTTATGTATGGTGGGTGTGATGCTATGTATGGTGGGTGTGATGCTATGTATGGTGGGTGTGATGCTATGTATGGTGGGTGTGATGCTATGTATGGTGGGTGTGATGCTATGTATGGTGGGTGTGATGTTATGTATGGTGGGTGTGATGCTATGTATGGTGGGTGTGATGCTATGTATGGTGGGTGTGATGCTATGTATGGTGGGTGTGATGCTATGTATGGTGGGTGTGATGCTATGTATGGTGGGTGTGATGCTATGTATGGTGGGTGTGATGCTATGTATGGTGGGTGTGATGTTATGTATGGTGGGTGTGATGCTATGTATGGTGGGTGTGATGTTATGTATGGTGGGTGTGATGCTATGTATGGTGGGTGTGATGCTATGTATGGTGGGTGTGATGTTATGTATGGTGGGTGTGATGCTATGTATGGTGGGTGTGATGCTATGTATGGTGGGTGTGATGCTATGTATGGTGGGTGTGATGCTATGTATGGTGGGTGTGATGCTATGTATGGTGGGTGTGATGCTATGTATGGTGGGTGTGATGCTATGTATGGTGGGTGTGATGCTATGTATGGTGGGTGTGATGTTATGTATGGTGGGTGTGATGCTATGTATGGTGGGTGTGATGCTATGTATGGTGGGTGTGATGCTATGTATGGTGGGTGTGATGTTATGTATGGTGGGTGTGATGCTATGTATGGTGGGTGTGATGTTATGTATGGTGGGTGTGATGCTATGTATGGTGGGTGTGATGCTATGTATGGTGGGTGTGATGCTATGTATGGTGGGTGTGAGTGACCTTAGAGAGAGAGAGAGAGAGAGAGAGAGAGAGAAGCCGTATGGCCAATCAGCCTTCTATCCAGTAGGAAGTCACAGCTCTACGCAGTTACCGTGGCGCCAGTCTGACCAGCAACACTTTCAAAACGATGATGATAGGAACAAAAACCTCATTAAAGTTTATTCATCGAATGAGTCATTTGAGTATATTTTTGTTCTTGTTCTTTGACTCAGACACTGACTCCCAATAAACCACTTGTTGACACAGTCTTGGTTCCACAGTAGAAGGCACAAAACCACTTTTCTCAAACCATTAGGCACTGTTAGTTAAATGTGCATATTTTCAGTGTTCGCTGAGGCAGAAATGATTCCGTCTGCATCCCAAATGGCACCCTAGGTAAACCCATAGGGCTCTGGTTGAAAATAGTGCACTACATAGGGAATAGGGCTCTGGTTGAAAGTAGTGCACTATAAAGGGAATATGGTGCCATTTGGAGCTGCATCCTCTGACACGGACGTAAACACAAAGCTAGCTACCCGGCCATGCTGATTAGACTACAGAGCAGAGCCGCACCATACCCCCATTCCTCAAAGTCAAGGTCATGGATTCGGCTCCAGTTAAATTGCCTCTGAGATTGCCTCCGCCTTCGTTTTGTTTTGACTGTCAAGCGGCATCTTCCATTCATTTTCTTCCTGTCATCGCTATGAACTGGTCATCATGTTTAATTAGCAAATGAAATGAAACAATATCACTCTTGTGAGATATAACACATGGTCCTATCACTGTGCCTGCTCACTTTATGCTCAGTATAAAGTACTGGCAGTTTACATAGCAGCCCCATCAGTTTTAGTGTGTGTGTGTGTGTGTGTGTGTGTGTGTGTGTGTGTGTGTGTGTGTGTGTGTGTGTGTGTGTGTGTGTGTGTGTGTGTGTGTGTGTGAGAGAGCTATCAGACACGGTCTCAGGGAGAGTTTTCTGAAATTGGATGACGACTGTGAGGACCTTTTCTTAAGAAAGGCAGTTCAGACGGCTGTGAGGACCTTTTCTTAAGAAAGGCAGTTCAGACGGCTGTGAGGACCTTTTCTTAAGAAAAGGTCCTCACTTTGTTTTTTTTTTACTTGCTTATATGTTTTATGTTAACAATGTATTTTTACTATGTTTTGTAACTATCCCAGGTATGTAAATGAGAATGTGTTATCAGTTAACTCGCCTGGTAAAATAAGGAATACAAAAATTCATAACAATAATAAATGAATGTGTCTTACCTATCCATCTGTCATTCCCATACCAGGATAGATTGCCTTTGGTACTGTCGAAGTATCCAATCTTCTTATAGCTGCCTCCTGTGCAGGGAACAGGAGAGGGGGAAAGAGAGAGAGAGGGGGTCACCATACAATAAATACACACACGGAATATCCTGAAACTCTGATTGAACTCTGCAACTTCAAAGCCTGTCAGTCTACAGAAGAGTAACAAAAGAAACATTCCTGTGATACCACTAGGGATGCTGGGTCTTTAGACCAGCCAACAGAACAAGGAATGAAAACCATTATAATTATCAGCTGATCATTAGACATAATTACTCCACACACGTACACACACACACGTGCACACACACACGTGCACACACACACACTTATAATTACTCCTGTCAATACAGGTCCCACCCCGATGAACTGTCCTTGCCACTGCGTACGACAACATGGTGGAGCACGCTACACTATCCACATTCACTGTGGGGGGAGGATGTGTGTATGCTGAACATGACCTCTGCCCGGTATCCTCTTACTGTGGGCCAAGTCAGTCAAATGAGTGGATATACAGCAGATACACAGCAGATGCACAGCAGATACACCACAGATGCACCGCAGATACACCGCAGATACACAGCAGATACACCGCAGATACACAGCAGATACACCGCAGATACACAGCAGATGCACAGCAGATACACCGCAGATGAACCGCAGATACACAGCAGATGCACAGCAGATACACAGCAGATGCACAGCAGATGCACAGCAGATGCACAGCAGATACACAGCAGATGCACAGCAGATGCACAGCAGATACACAGCAGATGCACAGCAGATGCACAGCAGATACACAGCAGATACACAGCAGATGCCATCAGATGCACATCAAATACACAGCAGATGCACAGCAGATACACAGCAGATGCACAGCGGATACACAGCGGATGCACAGCGGATACACAGCGGATACACAGCGGATGCACAGCGGATGCACAGCGGTTACACAGCGGATACACAGCGGATACACAGCGGATACCCAGTAGATATCGAGTAGATATGCAGTAGATATGCAGTGGATATCCAGTAGATATCCAGTAGATATGTAGTGGATATGCAGTGGATTTGCAGTAGATATGCAGTGGATATGCAGTGGATATGCAGTGGATATAAGGTAGATATGCAGTGGATATGCAGTATATTTGCAGTAGAATTGCAGTAAATATGCAGTGGTTATCCAGTGGATATCCAGTAGATATCCAGTAGATATGTAGTAGATATGCAGTGGATATGCAGTAGATATCCAGTGGATATGCAGTAGATATCCAGTAGATATGTAGTGGATATGCAGTGGATATGCAGTAGATTTGCAGAAGATTTGCAGTGGATATGCAGTAGATATAAGGTAGATATCCAGTAGATATGCAGTGCATATGCAGTGGATATGCAGTAGATATGCAGTGGGTATGCAGTGGATATAAGGTAGATATGCAGTGGATATGCAGTGGATACGCAGTATATTTTCAGTAGAATTACAGAAGATATGCAGTGGATATTCAGTGGATATCCAGTATATATCCAGTATATAAGTAGTAGATATGCAGTGGATATGCAGTGGATTTGCAGTAGATTTGCAGTAGATATATAGTAAATATGCAGCGGATATGCAGTGGATATAAGGTAGATATGCAGTAGACATACAGTAGATATTCAGTAGCTATACAGTAGATATAATGTAGATATGCAGTGGATATGCTGTAGATATGCAGTGGATATGCTGTAGATATGCAGTGAATATGCACTGGATATGCAGTGAATAAGCCATGGATATGCAGTGGATATGCAGTGGATATGCCCTGGATATGCAGTGAATATTTAGAGGATATGCGGTAGATATGCACTGGATATGCATTGAATGCGCACTGGATATGCAGTAAATGCGCACTGGATATGCAGTAGATATAAACTGGATATGCAGTGAATGCGCACTGGATATGTAGTAGACATAAACTGGATATGCAGTTAATATGGAGTTAATATGCAGTGGTTATACAGTGGATATACAGTAGACATGCAGTAGATATGCAATAGCTGTGCAGTAGATGTACAGTAGATATGCAGTAGCTATACAGTAGATATAAAGTGTATATACAGTATATTTGCAGTGGATATGCAGTGGATATGCAGTAGATATGCACTGGATATGTGGTGGAAATGCTGTAGATATGAATTAGATATGTAGAACATATGCTGTAGATATGAACTGGATATGAGTGAATATGTAGTGGATATTCAGTAGATACGCTGTAGATATGCAGTGGACATGCAGTAGATATGCAGTTGATATGTAAAAGACATGCTGTAGATATACAGTAGATATCTAAGAGATATGCAGTGTATATGCAGTAGATATGACGTGGATATAATGTAAATATGCAGTGGATATGCAGTAGATATGCTGTAGATATGCTGTAGATATGCAGAAGATATACAGTATATATATACAGTGGATACGCAGTAGATATGCAGCGGATATGCAGTAGACATACAGTAGACAACAAGCAGATATGCAGTAGATATGCAGCCGGTAATGCAGTAGACATGCAGTAGATGTACAGTAGATATGCAGTAGATATGCAGTTGGTACGCAGTAGATATGCTGTATATATGCAGTCGAAATGCACTGGATATGCAGTGAATATGCAGTGGATATACCGTAGGTATGCACTGGATGTGCAGTGAATATTTAGTGTATTTGCGGTAGATATGCACTGGATATGCAGTGAATGCGCACTGGATATGCTGTAGATATAAACTGTACATGCAGTGAATATGCAGTAGATATGCTGTAGATATACAGTAGATATGCAGTGGATATGCAGTAGATATACAGTAGATATGCAGTGGATATGCAGTAGATAAATTGTAGATATGCATTGGATATACAGTAGAAATGCAGTAGATATACAGTAGATATGCAGTAGATATGCACTGGATATGCAGTATATTTGCAGTATATTTGCAGTAGATATCCTGTAGGTATACAGTAGATATCCAGTAGATATATAGTAGATATACAGTAGATATACAGTAGATATGCAGTAGATATACAGTAGATATCCAGTATATATGCAGTAGATATACAGTATTCAGTAGGTATACAGTAGGGATACCGTATATATGCAGTAGATATGCACTGGATATGCACTGGATATGCAGTAGATATACAGTAGATATACAGTAGATATGCAGTAGATATTTAGTAGGTATACAGTAGATATTCAGTAGATATGCAGTAGATATTTAGTAGGTATACAGTAGATATGCAGTAGATATTTAGTAGGTATACAGTAGATATGTAGTAGATATTTAGTAGGTATACAGTAGATATGCAGTAGATATATAGTAGATATACAATTGCTGCTGGCTGACTGAGAAGCAGCTCATGTCCACTTAGCCTGGGCTGCACTCTAATTCATCCAGAACCAAACCCCTTCCAAACTGCCCTGGGCAAAACCCACTCCAATTAGCGTTGAGTAAATTATTAATCAAAACAACACTTCCTTTTCTGGGACGGTGGGGAAGCAACAGAGAGGAGAGGAGATTGGGAAAACAAGCTTAATTTTTCATCAGCCGCCACAAAAACAAAGAGTGTTTTCCCACATGAGGGACGACATGAGTCACCGACACAGTCGCTGTCAGAACAGACACAAAGCGGCAGACAGATTGAACACAGGCACAATGATCAAAACGCAGCCAGCCAAACCAACTAACGCCACCTCACTGCCTGCCTCTCTCACAGGCAGCCAGCCTGACGTAGCCAGAGATAAGACGATGCTATCGACACCATTCCTGTGTGACAGAAGAGGCTGCCAGGGAGCCGCAAGGGGCGGTTTAAGAAGAGAAAATAAAAAAAACAAAAGCAAAATAAAGACCTTAAAAATAATGTTCTAGTTATTTTTACCCGAATTTAACCACTACGAGTACTCTTACCTCTCCCTCTCTTAACGCCATGGCTACAGTACTGCTCAATGCGTAGGCACGGACGTCAACATAAACAATTTGAATGAAAGGAATAAAACAAGCACATAAGGTGCGTTTAAACAGACATATTAACGTACAGAGGAGAAGGAATAAAAGGAGACAGAAAACAAATACACTTGGACACAATTTGGAGAAGTCAGTCAGTCTGTCTCTCTGTCTCTGTCTCTGTCTGTCTGCCTGTGTGTCTGTCTCTGTTTGACTGTCTGTCTGTCTGTCTCTGTCTGTCTCTGTTTGACTGTGTCTGTGTGTCTGTCTCTGTCTGTTTTTCTGTTTGACTGTCTCTGTTTGACTGTCTCTGTCTGTCTCTGTTTGTCTGTCTTTGTTTGTCTGTCTGTTTGTCTGTCTCTGTTTGTCTGTCTCTGTTTGTCTGTCTCTGTTTGTCTGTCTCTGACTGTCTCTGTCTGTCTCTGTTTGTCTGTCTCTGTTTGTCTGTCTCTGTTTGTCTGTCTCTGTCTGACTGTCTCTGTCTGTCTGTCTCTGTTTGTCTGTCTCTGTTTGTCTGTCTCTGTTTGTCTGTCTCTGTTTGACCGTCTCTGTTTGACCGTCTCTGTTTGACCGTCTCTGTTTGACCGTCTCTGTCTGTCTCTGTCTGTCTTTCTGTCTCTGTTTATCTGACTCTGTTTGTCTGTCTCTGTCTGTCTTTGTTTGACTGTCTCTGTTTGTCTGTCTGTCTCTGTTTGACTGTCTCTGTGTGTCTGTCTCTGTTTGTCTGTCTCTGTCTGTCTGTCTCTGTCTGTCTCTGTTTGACTGTCTCTGTTTGACTGTCTGTCTATCTGTCTGTCTGTCTGTCTCTGTTTGTCTGTCTGTCTCTGTGTGTCTCTGTTTGTCTGTCTTTGTTTGTCTGTCTCTGTTTGTCTGTCTCTGTTTGTCTGTCTCTGTTTGACTGTCTCTGTTTGTCTGTCTCTGTTTGTCTGTCTCTGTTTGACTGTCTCTGTCTGTCTGTCTCTGTCTGTCTCTGTTTGACTGTCTCTGTCTGTCTGTCTCTGTTTGTCTGTCTGTCTGTCTGTCTCTGTCTGTCTGTCTCAGTTTGGCTGTCTCAGTTTGGCTGTCTCTGTCTGTTTGTCTTTGTTTGACTGTCTCTGTCTGTCTGTCTGTCTCAGTTTGTCTGTCTCTGTTTGTCTGTCTCTGTTTGTCTGTCTCTGTCTGTCTTTGTTTGACTGTCTCTGTCTGTCTGTCTTTGTTTGACTGTCTCTGTCTGTCTGTCTCTGTCTATTCAATGGGCTTTATTGGCATGGGAAAAGGCAAGTGAAATAGATCATAAACAAAAGTGAAATAAACAATACAAATATTCCCAGTAAACGTTAAACTCACAGAAATTCCTATAGTGTTGTAACAATGTGCAAATAGTTAAAGTGCAAAAGGTAAAATAAATAAACATAAATATGGGTTGTATTTACAATGGTGTTTGTTCTTCACTGGTTGCCCTTTTCTTGTGGCAACAGGTCACAAATATTGCTTCTGTGACTGCACATTGCGGTATTTCACCCAATAGATATGGGAGTATATCAAAATTGGATTTGTTTTCAAATTCTTTATGGGTCTGTGTAATCTGAGGGAAATATGTATCTCTAATATGGTCATACATTTGGCAGGAGGTTAGGAATTGCAGCTCAGTTTCCACCTCATTTTGTGAGCAGTGTGCACGTAGCCTGTCTTCTCTTGAGAGCCAGGTCTGCCTACGGCGGCCTTTCTCAATAGCAAGGCTGTGCTCACTGAGTCTGAACATAGTCAAAGCTTTCCTTAGGTTTGGGTCAGTCACAGTGGTCAGGTATTCTACCACTGTGTACTGTCTGTTAAAAGGGATAGACTCTTTTCTTAAATTTTTTGCCTAAATGTCATACCCAAATCTAACTGTAGCTCATGCCCTGAAGGAAGCAAGGATATGCAAATTCTTGGTACCACTTGAAAGGAAACACTTTGAAGTTTGTGGAAATGTGAATTGAATGTAGGAGAATATAACACATTAGATCTGGTAGAAGAAAATACAAAGAAAAAACCAACCAGTCTTTTTCTACCACCATCTTTGAAATGCAAGAGAAGGGTCATAGTTCTAGCCATCACTCTGGTTGTAATTCTGATAGTGTCCACAAGATGGCAGCAGTGTATGTGCAAAGTTTCGGATGGATAACTTGAAGAATGACGGACCTACAAGACTTTTAGTGTGAAGTCCCCAGGTACATTTGGGCAAATCGTGAAGGAGACATTCGCATTCATGTTACATTTTTCTGCAAGAATATCATCAAATCTGCATACTTGGACTTTGATCTAGCTTTCCAAGTACTAGTAGCCATATTATAAGTTCAACATTTGCAAAACAACCAGTTTTCATAACTTCATAACTCTGAATGTCCTTATAATTTCAGTACAAAATGAAAAGGCATGCTGTCGTACAAGGTTAGTAGCTTCATTTTACGGCATATACATGGTTTCCCGATATTCCCGTAAAGCCCAGCTCATTGGCTATCTAGCTAGCTTTGCTTGACCCCAATTGGTGCTTATTTGACAAAGATACAGTCGTTCAAGTGATGGTCGCCCACATCATCGGCGTGCTATGAAGGCGTCGCTCTCTGACCAAATATGGTGTCCTATAGGATATACTACACCCCTAATGAAATAGTGGAGTCTTGTTACCTTCTAGGATCTCTGAGAAATAGATACGAACGTGATTTGACTCGTTCAAACAACATTTAGGGTGAGATTTTCACAGATTCCTTTCTTCGCAAATTGAATGAGTGGAAATACAAAATCGATCGTGCGTGCTATACCTTTTTAGAATATGAAAAAGGATTTTCTCTAAGAAAACGACACTTCATGTTATCTCTGGGACTCTTTGGATGATAAATCAGAGCAAGATTTCAGAATGTAAGTACACATTTCACCTTCAGAGGTGAATTTATCAAACCTATCACATTGAAAAAAGTGTCATTAGGAGCTCTCCTCAAACAATAGCATGGCATTTTTTCGCAGTAATAGCTACTTTAAATTGGACAGTGCAGTTATTTTAAAAATAATTTAAGCTTTCAGCCGATATAAGACACTTCTACATACCGACATTTGTTGTTTCTCAAAAATCTGCGATCGTGACACAAAACGCTGCATAATTTCCAACTGTCCCGTTAACGGGACGCCTATCCCTAAGGGTCAAATAGCATTCTAGTTTGCGCTGTTTTTAAAAATTCTTTCCAATGTGTCAAGTAATTATCTTATTGTTTTCTCATGATTTGGTTGGGTCTAATTGTGTTGCTGTCCTGGGGCTCTGCAGGGTATGTTGAATTTTATGTTCCCTTTGAAGGCCCTTCGTTTCTTGTCTCTCAGCTCGTTCACAGCTTTGTATAAGTTACCTGTAGCGCTGATGTTTAGGCCGAGGTATCGTTTTTTGTGTGCTCTAGGGCAACGGTGTCTTGATGGAATATGTATTCGTGGTCATGGCAACTGGACCTTTTTTTAAACCATTATTTTTGTCTTACTGAGATTTACTGTCAGGGTCCAGGCCTGGCAGAATCTGTGCAGAAGATCTAGGTGCTGCTGTAGGCCCTCCTTGGTTGGGGACAGAAGCACCAGATCATCAGCAAACAGTAGACGTTTGACTTCAGATTCTAGTAGGGTGAGGCTGGGTGCTGCAGACTGTTCTAGTGCCCTCGCACACATACACACATTTGTTGATATATATATGTTGAAGAGGGTGGGGCTTAAGCTGCATCCCTGTCTCACCCCACGGCCCTGTGGAAAGAAATGTGTGTATTTTTTGCCAATTTTAACCCCACACTTGTTGTTTGCGAACATATCTTTTTACCCCAACATCACTATCCATCAATTTGTAACGCAGACGCTCATGCCAAATTGAATCAAAAGCTTTTTTGAAATCAACAAGACATGAAAAGACATTACCTTAATTTTGGTTTGTTTGTTTTGGTTTCTCTGTCTCTGTCTCTGTCTCTGTCTCTCTGTCTCTGTCTCTCTGTCTCTCTCTCTCTCTCCCCCCTCTGAAGTTTGTTGCTATCTGGGTCTCTCTCATCTCTGTCTGTCTGTCTGTCTGTCTGTTTGTCCGTCATTCTCTCTCTTGATCTCTCCTCTGTCTGTCTCGCTCTCTTTCTCGCTCTCTCCCTGTCGTCTCTCTGTCTGTCTGTCTCTCTCTCTCTCTTTCTTGCTCTCTCCCTCTACCTCTCGTCTCTGTCTGTCTCTCTCCTCATGGAGATTTTTTAAACATGACTGTAGCAGCGTTTATGCTAAACTAAAGCACTGGGATTTTGGGTTTATTGTAATTGCAAGAAGAAATGATGCATTTCAGAATAGCTCATTTGTGAAACCCTCCAACATTGACTGAAATATTTAAGCAGCTATTAACTTTTTATGCACATGTTCATTTAATTTTTTCTGCTATAATTGTATTATGAGTAAGTACAGCTGCGCCAGGGGACAATATTGAGACCCATATTGTTCATGAGACTTACTGAACAGATGTGTCTGGGCATAAACCGAACCCATCAACACACACACACACACACACACACACACAGACAGAAACCTAATCCCTAAACACACACACACACATAAACCTAACCACTCAACACACTCACACACACACACACACAAACCTAACCCCTTAACACACACATACACACACACACACACACACACACACACAGAAGCCAAACCCCTCAACACATGAGGGGTTTCAGTGGAGATAAGAAACCTCATATTTTTTTAAATTCAGTATATGGAACATATTGTATTTTTATGCTTACCAACTAAATACTTGGCAGCAATGTGTAAATGGATTGTGATTGGTAGAGAGAAAAAAACAGAATTCGATAAATCTAAACTTGGTTAAAATGGTTAAAGTTATAGGCACAGATACAAATGGCAGAACGTACTATAAAACTCTTGGATTATGACTACGGTCCAGTGTGTAAACAGGAAAAAAGTGTACTGCACAGTGCAGTTGGAAAGTATTAATTCCCCTTCCCTTTCTCCAAATGTTGTTACGTTACAACCTTATACACACAAATGTATTAAATACATGTTTCTAAACACAATACACTCAAATGACAAAGTCCAAACAGGTTTTTAGAAATGTTTGCAAATGCATTAAAAATTAAAAACAGAAATACCTTATTTACATAAGTATTCCGACCTTTTGCAATGAGACTTGAAATTGAGTTCAGGTGCATCCTGTTTCCATTGATCACCCTTGAGATGTTTCTACAACTTGATTGGAGTCCACCTGTGGTAAATTTAATTTTACCACAGGTGAACATGATTTTGGAAAGGCAAACACCTGTCTATATAAGGTCACACAGTTAACAGTGCACGTCCGAGCAAAAACCAAGCCATGAGGTTGAAGGAATTGTCCGTAGAGCTCCGAGAAAGGATTGTGTCGAGGCACTCCTCAGTAAAAGGCACATGACAGCCCGCTTGGAGTTTGCCAAAAGGCAAAAAGACTCAAACCATGAGAAACAACATTCTCTGGTCTTATGAAACCAAGATTGAACTCTTTGGCCTGAATGCCAAGTGACACTTCTGGAGGAATCCTGGCACCATCCCTATGGTGAAGCATGGAGAAGGAGGTGTGATGGTGTGGGGGTGCTTAGCTGGTATTTAGAATACCAGGCACACTTAACCAGCATGGCTAACACAGCATTCTGCAGCAATAAGGTTTTATCTTAGTGGGACAATCATTTGTTTCAAAAGGACAATGACCCAACACACCTCTAGGCTGTGTAAGGGCTATTTGGCCAAGAAGGAGAGTGATGGAGTGCTGCATCAGATGACCTGGCCTCCACAATCACACGACCTCAACCCAATTGAGATGGTTTGGGATGAGTTGGACCGCAGAGAGAAGGAAAAGCAGCCAACAAATGCTCAGCATATGTGGGAACTCCTTCAAGACTGTTGTAAAAGCATTCCAGGTGAAGCTGGTTGAGAGAATGCCAAGAGTGTGCAAAGCTGTCATCAAGACAAAGGGTGGCTACTTTGAAGAATCTCAAATATAAAATCTATTTAAATTAGTTTAACACTTTTTTGGTCACTACATGATTCCATATGTGTTATTTTGTAGTGTTCTTGACTTTACTATTATTCTACAATGTAGAAAGTAGTAAAAAGAAAAGAAAAACCCTTGAATGAGTAGGCGTGTCCAAACCTTTTGACTGATCCTGTATGTAAATGAGATATTTCTGTATTTCATTTTCAATAAATTTGCTAACATGTATAATAGCAAGTTTTCAATTTGTCATTACGGGGTATTGTGTGAAGAAAAAAACATTGATTTAATCCAACAACACAACAAAATGTGGAATAAGTCAAGGGGTATGAATACTTTCTAGAGCACTGTATGTGGTTGATACTTATGATTATGGACTCAGGGATGGAACTGAAGGATTTTGGGCACTGGCCATCCACGCTAGTACACCACAAATTTTACTACCCAGATCCAAATTGGTGACATGTGGATGTTTAGTGTTCAAAATGACAAGATGTCACCAGCCTTGGGCTAGTTGGGGACATTCTTTGTGATTTATTGTATACATGAGGAATAGAGAGAGTACTGTACCTTGCAGCTGCTCAATAAGAGTCCAGGCCATTCTAGAACCCTGAGCATCAAACACAACATGGCCCTGTAGGAAGAAAAATTATGAAGATAAACTGTATACCTCTTACATTTTTTAACACCTCTCTTTCTCTCTCTTTCAGTTTTCTGAAGTTTAGGAGAATATTCCATCAATGTCACACCAAACATACCCAGAACATGGTTGCAATGTTCTCAGAAAATAAGATATTAATGTTCTAGACACGTTTCTTGGGAACGTTGCAAGAACATTCATGTTTTCAGTTTTCTGAGGTTTAGGAGAATATTCTTCCCCTAAAAACGTTCTGTTTACATTAAGGGGATGGTCTCTTGGAAACAGTCCTTGCACTAGAACACTCCTATGAAAACGGTAAGTAATGACCTTATGAGACTCTTAAGGGAACGTTCTCTAAAGTTGTGGAAACGTTTGTTGTTATCTGGGTCTCTCTTGCATATCTGTCTGTCTCTCGCTCTCTCTCTCTCTTTCTCAGTCTGTATCTCTCTCTGTGTCTTTCTGTCTCTGTGTCTCTCTCTTCCTTTTCTTGTGACATCAGGTCACAAATCTTGCTGCTGTGATGGCACACTGTGGTATTTCAGCCAATAGACATGAGAGTTAATCAAAATGAGATTTATTTTAAAATTCTTTGTGGGTCTGTGTAATCTGAGTGAAATGTGTCTCTAATATGGTCATACATTTGGCAGGAGTGTCAAGCCCTGGCCATAGAGAGCCCTCTGGGTTCTCTATGGTGTGTTAGGTCAGGGCATGACTAGGGGTTTCTAGTTTTTTCTATGTTGAGTTTGTGTGTGGTTCCCAATTAGAGGCAGCTGTTTGTCGTTGCCTCTAATTGGGAATCCTATTTAGTTTGTTCTCTCCCCACCTGTGTTTGTGGGTTATTGGTTCTGTTAGTGCATGTGTTTTACTGATGTTACGGTCTGTTTAGGCGTCATTGTTTTGTAGTTGGTTCCATTTTGTATTAAAAACATGTGGAACGCTATGCCCGCTGCGCCTTGGTCCAGTCCTTTTGAAGGAGATCGTGACAAGGAGGTTAGGAAGTGCAGCTCAGTTTCCACCTCATTCTGTGGGCAGTGTGCACGTAGCCTGTCTCCTCTTGAGAGCCTACGGCAGTGAAATGTTTTGTCCAGAATTTGTCTAAAAGGGATTGAATTTGTTGTTGCCTAATTGTTTTTTTGGTAGGTTTCTGCACTACTGTCCTTCCATCTATAGCATGTCTTAATATTATGTTGTTCCTTTGGCTTTGATGCGTCATGATTGAGTATTGCTCTGTTCAAATAGAGTGTGATTTTGCTGTGTTCTGATAGCGCGTTCACAGTCAGTCCACTGACACCCCTAAGAGACTCTGGGTTGAGGTCAGTGATATAGTAGTCTACAGTACTATTGCCAGGGGATGAGCTGTAGGTGTACCTACCATAGTTCTCCCCCTCGTAGCCTACCATTGACTTATTACAGACCCAGTGTGCGACAGAGCTGCATGAGTTGTGACCTATTTTTGGGGGGTTTTGTTATAATTGTGTTTAGGGGGACCTATTTGGGAGGGAATGATGTCACCTAGGTAGGTGTTCGTCCCCCTTTCTGCTGAAAGTGTCAGGTTCTTGTCCAGTTATGGCATTTAGGTCGCCACAGACTAGTATCAAATCAAATGTATTTATAAAGCCCCCCTTACATCAGCTGATGTCACAGAGTGCTGTACAGAAACCCAGCCTAAAACCCCAAACAGCAAGCAATGCAGGTGTAAAAGCACGGTGGCTAGGAAAAACTCCCTAGAAAGGCCAAAACCTAGGAAGAAACCTAGAGAGGAACCAGGCTGTGAGGGGTGGCCCTGGGCCTGGAAATTGTTGATCTCCTCCTCTAGGGTGGAGAAGCTGTCTTCAATAAAGTATGGGGATTCTATTGGGGGTAAATTAATAGCAAAAATTAAAATGTTTTTTTTTTCTTAATAATTTGTATATAGGAAGTTTGGGGGGGGATCTCGGATAGTTGCTGTGGTCTGGGTGTAGGTCCTCTTGGTGTGGGTTCTCTCGGTGCAGGTCCTTCGCTGGTCGGGCGGGGTGTCCGTTGCTCTGTTGCTCCTGTGTGAGGTGCTGCGGTTGAGGGGGGATGTCCTTCAGTTTCCTGGCAAAGGTGGGGAGTGCTTCCGTGTAGAGGTGGCACTGGTCGTAAAGACTGTTCAAGTCCAGGGTAGAGTCTCGGGAAATGCTTGCATTCACCCGCTGTATGGTGGCAAGGTGAAAGTATTTTCGTGGTAGCAGAGTGGAGATAACCACTTTGTGTTAGGGAATGTGGACGAAGCTTTTTCAATCACTCCCTTGAGTGCTGTGGCCACCCTTTTCCTGCTGGGCCTATGTTGTTTGTGCCCGTGTTAATTATGATGTGGCTGGGGGACCGTAGTCTGTCCTCTGTCTCTCTCTGTCTCTCTCTTATATCTCTCCCAGTACAACCACAAACTTCTCATCTTTCTCTTCAATTTTTTTATCCTCTCTCTGTGGTTACATATGAGATACTCACCGACACTCCTTCGAATGAGCTGGTGTTGAGAGCACGGTAGATCTCGGCGGTGATATCTCGGTTGTTGTAGTTGAAGTCTTCCAGCCTGCGGCCCTTGGCCTTCAGGGGGCCAACGGTCTTGTTGAGGGCCAGAGCCAGGGCCCACACAGCATCGTAGGCCAGAGGGGCCTCCTGGAAACCCCCTGTCTCCTCGGGGTTCTTACCCCCCAATTTAGACATCAGCTGGTTCAGAAACTCCTGAGACGTCTGGAAAGAGAGAGAGAGAGAGAGAGAGAGAGAGAGAGGAGGGGTTTAGTACTGGGGGTGGAGGAGGAAGGGTTGGTGTACACAGCTGGGAGCACCAGATTGACATTCTGTCTCCCAGTGGGCGGGGTCTATTTGGGTACAGGTCAGATGTTCCTCTCCTCTCGCTATGATGTCACCAGGGTACAAGCACGACATACTTACTGTATCAAACATACACTCACAGGTACCCAAACACACACCAACCAACCAACCGCAATGCACCCCTCCTGTACCCATCCACCCCCATTCTGTTGGCCCAGGAGCTGAGACTGGGACTGAGTTCCAGACATCTAACAGTTTCTACCCTTTGACAAAATAATGTCACATTGGACAGGTCCAATTAATGATAAAATCCCTCCACCCTCGTCAATTGGCTCAATAACATAATCATTTTCTCTCCCATTTAGCTTAATGTGGAGTTTTTGAAAGGATTGTACAGGTTTTTGACAGAGTTGTTTATCTGCCATGCGACGAGAGATGACGCTCCAAAGAAACGTCTTCCACAGAACAGCGGCAAGGGCCAATTTGTATTTTTGGACAAATTGGCCCTTGCCGCTGTTCTGTGGAAGACGTTCCTTTGGAGCGTCATCTCTCGTCGCATGGCAGATAAACAACTCTGTCAAAAACCTGTCCAATCCTTGAGCCAAAGACATTAGGTTTTGACACTTGTGTGTTAGGGAATGTGGAAGAAGCTTTTTAAATCACAACGGTGGTGAAGCGCCGTATTATTAGCAGACGCGGACACAAACACACACCTGAGTGCCTGATTAAATGGAGGAATTCAGATTCCATTGGTATAAGTTACGAGAGATGGGGTCTGTGTGTTATGTTGTGTTTTTTCTAGCTCATCCTGAATGGAGAGAGATAGGATGTTTTCAGAGTCTCCATGCTGTCTGAGTCTAGAAAAGGAATTGTTAATTGGCATCACTTTAGACGGGCGTGCTGGAACAGGGCTTGACAGGAAGGGTGCTGGAACAGGGCTTGACAGGAAGGGTGCTGGAACAGGGCTTGACAGGAAGGCTGCTGGAACAGGGCTTGACAGGAAGGGTGCTGGAACAGGGCATGGCCCATGATAGGGAATAGAATAGGTTGCCATTTGAGATGCAGCCTAGAAGCAGGTATTCACCGTTAGAACTACTCAAATAGCCAAAAGGTACGCTATTTTCTCCTCTCTGTCTGCAGCGCTGCTTCCAGCAGCAGCAGTAGCATGTTGTTTTCCGTTGCTTAGCAACCGCAGTAAACAAGTCTATCACGCAGTGGTCATGCAGTTGCAGCTGTTGAGCATGTACAGTTTATCAGGTGGCCTTGGCTTGCTATATAAAGCAGGCAGACAGGCATCGAGGCATTAAGTTACTGTTCGATTGAACGTTAGATAGACAAAATGATTGACCTAACCGACTTGGAGCGTGGTATGATCGTCGATGCCAGGCGTGCCGGATCCAGTATCTCAGAAATGTCCGCTCTCCTGAGCTGCTTTTCACACACAGACATTGTCTTAGGTTTACCAGGCACCGGCAGTCCTGTGGGGGGAAACAGCTCACGGATGAGAGAGGTCGAAGGAGAATGGCAAGAATCACGCAAGCTAACAGGCGGGCCACAGCCAGACAAAATAACGGCGCAGTACAACAGTGGTGTGTAGAGCGGCATCTCGGAACGCACAACTCGTCGATCCTTGTCACAGATGAGCTATTTGCAGCAGACAACCACACCGGGTTCCACTCCTATCAGCTAAAAACAAGAAGAAGTGGCTCCAGTGGGCACGCGATCACCAACACTGGACAATTGAGGAGTGGATAAACATTGCCTGCTTCGCCGAATCCCGGTTCCTGTTGCGTCATGCTGATAGCAGAGTCAGGATTTGGTATAAGCAGCATCAATCCATGGACCCATCCTGCCTGGTACAGGCTGGTGGCGGTGGAGTACTGGAGTGGGGAATGTTTTCCTGGCACACATTAGGTCCTTTGATACCAATTAAGCAATGAATGTTTCCGACACCTTGTAGAATCCATGCCCTGAAGAATTCAGGTTGTTCTGGAGGCAAAGTGGTGTCTGACCTGGTACTAGATACCTGTACCTAATAAACTGTCCGGTGAGTGTATATTACGACGTTTGCTAGCCTAGCATGGATTTCAACTTCTCTCAGATTCACATTCACTTAGAAATGTCAACACTTACTAAGAATGTCATTTGGTATTTCTTTTCAGCAGAGATGGCTTTTAGCATAGTTTTAGATCAGGGTTGGATTATAAAAAATATCTGAAACTTTGAACATTCCACCGAGCACCATTAAATCGATTATTAAGAAATGGAAAGAATATGGCCCCACAACAAACCTGCCAAGAGAGTGCCGCCCACCAAAACTTACGGACCAGGCAAGGAGGGCATTCATCAGAGAGGCAACAAAGAGACCAAAGATAATCCTGAAGGAGCTATAAAGCTCCACAGCGGAGATTGGAGTATCTGTCCATAGGACTACTTTAAGCCGTACACTCCATAGAGCTGGGCTTTACGGCAGAGTGGCCATAAAAAAGCCATTGCTTAAAGAAATCAATAAGCAAACACGCTTGGTGTTTGCCAAAAGGCATGTAGGAGAGTCCCCAAACATATGGAAGAAGGTACTCTGGTCAGATGAGACAAAAATGTAGCTTTTTGGCCATCAAGGAAAACGCTATGTCTGGCGCAAACCCAACGCCTCTCATCACCCCGAGAATACCATCCCCACAGTGGTCAGAAATTAAGGAATGATGGATGGCGCTAAATACAGGGAAATTCTTGAGGGAAACCTGTTTCTGTCTTTCAGAGATTTGAGACCAGGACATAGGTTCACCTTCCAGCAGGACATTGACCCCAAGCATACTGCTAAGGCAACACTTGAGTGGTTTAAGGGGAACCATTTAAATGTTTTGGAATGGCCTAGTCAAAGCCCAGAGCTCAATCCAACTGAGAATCTGTAGTATGACTTAAAGATTGCTGAAGGATATGGAGCAGTATTTCCTTGAAGAATGGGCAAAAGTCCCAGTGGCTAGATGTGCCAAGCTTATAGAGACATACCCCAGAGACTTGAAGCTGTAATTGCTGCAAAAGGTGTCTACAAATTATTGACTTTGGGGGGGTGAATAGTTATGCACGCTCAGGTTTTCAGTTTTTTTGTCTTATTTCTTGTTTGTTTCACAATAAAAAATATTTTGCATCTTCAAAGTGGTAGGCATGTTGTGTAAATCAAATGATACAACCCCCCCCAAAAAAATGTTTTTTTAATTCCAGGTTGTAAGGCAACAAAATAGGAAACATGCCAAGGTGGGTGAATACTTTCGCAAGCCACTGTAGCCTGCCCTGCATACTAGGCTATAGATACAGATGCTGTTACAGCTTCAATAGGACAGATCGTTGGAGGAAGGAGATGGAGACAGTTTGACAGATTAAGGTAGAAAAACTATTGTTTAGAATAATCATTCATTTACACTACTGCTATGGAGTATACTGGATATAGTTACTTAAAAATACAATAACATTTTCATATTACAATAGTTATGACGGTTATTGATTATTTATTTATTTACGTTCTTCATCGTCACGGTTATACAATTACCGTACCATCCCTACTCACTATGTTAAACAAACATCTAATTTCGACTTGAGTTTTTGAGATGATGCACACCCTCCCCTCCCTCGGCTCCAGGCTGCATCCAGCAGCTGGATCTGTCAAAGCTGCATCCCTGAAGAACCATCGCCTCGACAACCGCAGCCTCTCCCCGCCTCGTCACCAAATGGGGCTTTGATCAATAAGAGGCGACTCTCTAGCCTCTCTAGGCTGCTTTTAACTAGGGCCCATAGGTAAACGGACGCATCCTCTAGTATCTCTCCCTCTCTGGCAATTCAGCACTTCCAGACAGCACAGCCCCAGTGTAGCGTTTCACAAAAAAAAACATTAACAAAAATGTTTATTTATTCAGAGTTATATTTTCTCCAGCTACTCTACAGGGCAATGGTGATAATTCAGAGCCGAGACTTCAAGAGAGAGAAACGGTTTGCAGCACTCGAACGCTTCTCTCGAGCACAAAGCTTTTCTTCTACGAGGTAAAACTTCAAAGTAGATGGGTAATAATACAGATGAGTTACTGTGAATCGCATCCTGAAGCTCTGCTCTACTCCAGTCACGGCAGTCTGATTTAAAGAGGGTCATTACACTAGGGAGGGACTGGGACAACGTTAAAGTACATATCCCAAAATGGCACCCTAATCCCTACCTAGTGCACTACTTTTGACCAGAGCACTACTATTCATGGCTTTCACGTCAATACATTGCTGAAAGTTCTATGAGGTCCGACTGAACTTTCTACTCAAAGCATTCGCTGATGAAAATTTACTCTAGAGTACATTTCAGTGACTTGGAAACACAATTACATTTTCTAAAGGTAAATAATTAGGAGGAAAATCTTTTGTCATCATCGGAATAGAGTAGTGATATGGTCCATTAAACACTATATAAGAATCTCTCCTTCCATACAATATGTTGCAATACACATTTATTTATGTTTAGAATAAAATACTGAACTTACTATTGCTTATACCACTGATTCGTATATTCGATTCTGATAGGTCACGAGTTGAAAAATAGTAACAGTAAATAGTAGAGGTAGTATATGTTCAAATCAAACTTTATTTGTCACATGCGCCGAATACCACTAGCGTAGACCTTACCGTGAAACGCTGACTTACAAGCCCCTAACCAACAGCGCAGTTCAAGAAGAGCAATGTTGTAATATTAAACACATTACAGAAATAATACAAGATATTTCAGATAGAGCCAAGAACCACTTATAGAATCAGAATTAGTATTTTTCTATGTAACCATTCACCCTGTGTCTTACAATGGAGATATATGTATAATACTGTATGTATTACTACATGGCTGCATCCCAAATTGCACATTTTTCCCAATATAGTGCACTACTATTGACCAGGCCCCCCCCTATTCCCTATATATCCCCTAGCATATATCCCCTATATATAGGGAATAGGGCGCCATTTGGGACACACCCTATATCTCTCTCACCAGATTGGAGGCCCCTCGGACGGTCTCGGGGTTGAGCATGACGATCTCCGTGGTAACGTGGCCCTCCACCGCCTCTGTCATCTGCTCCGCGGTGCAGTTGATTGACGGGTCTTTGATCTTGAACCAATTGTCTGCGTACCAACCAATCAGGAACCAGACATATTTCTTCCCATAGAGCTTCTCCTTGTACACCTGTAGGAATATAGACAGGAGAGAGAAAGAGAACAGAAAGGAATGAATGAATGGGAACGATAAAAAAGATTGCACAGAGAGAGAGAGTAAGAGAGAGAGAGAGATGAGAGAGAGAGAGAGAGAGAGAGAGAGAGATGAGAGAGAGAGAGAGAGAGAGAGAGAGAGAGAGAGAGAGAGAGAGAGATGAGAGAGAGAGAGAGATGAGAGAGAGAGAGAGAGAGAGAGAGAGAGAGAGAGAGCGAGAGCGAGAGCGAGAGAGAGAGAGAAGGAGGAGAGAGAGAGACAGAGAGAGAGAGAGAGAGAGAGAGAGAGAGAGAGCGAGAGCGAGAGCGAGAGAGAGAGAAGGAGGAGAGAGAGAGACAGAGAGAGCGAGAGCGAGAGCGAGAGAGAGAGAGAGAGAGAGAGAGAGAGAGAGAGAGAGAGAGAGAGAGAGAGAGAGATATGAGGAAAAGAAGTGAGTGAAAGGAACGGTAAAGGAAGTGATGAGCGGGAAGGTGTGTTAGACAGGAGATATCAGAGTTTATGGAACGGAGAGATAACAAAAAGCGAAAAAGAAAAAAAATTCAAATCTAGAGACAATGACGCGAGCCGTGAGCAATACAAGCTGGAATCAAATCTTTCAAGAAATACACAAAAAAGGATATTGTCATTCAACATAAATGTTGAAGGATATCAATCCACAGAGTTGTGAACAGCAAACGTAGCTTCTGTACCTCGCAGAATACTTTTCTGGCTTCTGTCTCGTAGAAGAGCCCCACGATGATTCTGGCATCTTGCCGCTGGCGATTCAGAGAGGGAAGAAAAGAGTCACACAGGAGATGGGAATACACAACACGCACACACGCACACACACACAGGAAACAGGAGGGAAGCAACAGCTCTAATGGGGAGGGAGCCTCCGATATATATACGTATTGGTTGGTAACTCCACCAACCACCAATATTCAATAGAATTAAAAAAAGGGGGAATCTCATGCTGATCAGGACACTTGCTGCCATTTTCATGATGTCATTATTGTCACAATGTATGAAATCAACATTTGAAGCATAGTTATTGGAACAATTGCTCTTTCATGAGAATTCAGTGTGTGAAAATGACACGTTTTACTTTTCCTGCTGTAAAATGATATATTTGCACGCACACACACACACACACACACACACACACATAGGTTCCACAGAGAGACACACACACACCTCCTCCCAATAGCCAAACGCAATGCATCGCGCAGCACAACTCATCTTCCCCTCTGGTGTGCTACATTCATGTTGTTACCATGGTTCCTATAGCGATGGCCAATTAATATCACACAACAACCCCAGGCTGGCATGCCAGGAAACATTACGCTACAGTAGGTGCCAGCCAAGAAGAAAGCAAGGAAGGAATGATAGGGAGGAGAGGATGAGGGAGGAGGGATGGAGAACAGAAAGGTAGAGGAGGGTAGAGGGGGAACAGAAAGGTAGAGGAGGGTAGAGGGGGAACAGAAAGGTAGAGGAGGGTAGAGGGGGAACAGAAAGGTAGAGGAGGGTAGAGGGGGAACAGAAAGGTAGAGGAGGGTAGAGGGGGAACAGAAAGGTAGAGGAGGGTAGAGGGGGAACAGAAAGGTAGAGGAGAGTAGAGGGGGAACAGAAAGGTAGAGGAGGGTAGAGGGGGAACAGAAAGGTAGAGGAGGGTAGAGGGGAACAGAAAGGTAGAGGAGGGTAGAGGGGGAACAGAAAGGTAGAGGAGGGTAGAGGGGGAACAGAAAGGTAGAGGAGGGTAGAGGGGGAACAGAAAGGTAGAGGAAGGTAGAGGGGGAACAGAAAGGTAGAGGGGGGTAGAGGGGGAACAGAAAGGTAGAGGAGGGTAGAGGGGGAACAGAAAGGTAGAGGAGAGTAGAGGGGGAACAGAAAGGTAGAGGAGGGTAGAGGGGGAACAGAAAGGTAGAGGAGGGTAGAGGGGGAACAGAAAGGTAGAGGAGGGTAGAGGGGGAACAGAAAGGTAGAGGAGGGTAGAGGGGGAACAGAAAGGTAGAGGAGAGTAGAGGGGGAACAGAAAGGTAGAGGAGGGTAGAGGGGGAACAGAAAGGTAGAGGAGGGTAGAGGGGAACAGAAAGGTAGAGGAGGGTAGAGGGGGAACAGAAAGGTAGAGGAGAGTAGAGGGGGAACAGAAATGTAGAGGAGGGTAGAGGGGAACAGAAAGGTAGAGGAGGGTAGAGGGGGAACAGAAAGGTAGAGGAGGGTAGAGGGGGAACAGAAAGGTAGAGGAGAGTAGAGGGGGAACAGAAAGGTAGAGGAGGGTAGAGGGGGAACAGAAAGGTAGAGGAGAGTAGAGGGGGAACAGAAAGGTAGAGGAGGGTAGAGGGGGAACAGAAAGGTAGAGGAGGGTAGAGGGGGAACAGAAAGGTAGAGGAGGGTAGAGGGGAACAGAAAGGTAGAGGGGGTAGAGGGGGAACAGAAAGGTAGAGGGGGTAGAGGGGGAACAGAAAGGTGGAGGAGGGTAGAGGGGGAACAGAAAGGTAGAGGAGGGTAGAGGGGGAACAGAAAGGTAGAGGAGGGTAGAGGGGGAACGGAAAGGTAGAGGAGGGTAGAGGGGAGCAGAAAGGTAGAGGAGAGTAGAGGGGGAACAGAAAGGTAGAGGAGGGTAGAGGGGGAACAGAAAGGTAGAGGAGGGTAGAGGGGAACAGAAAGGTAGAGGAGGGTAGAGGGGGAACAGAAAGGTAGAGGGGGTAGAGGGGGGAACAGAAAGGTAGAGGGGGTAGAGGGGAACAGAAAGGTGGAGGAGGGTAGAGGGGGAACAGAAAGGTGGAGGAGGAGAGGGGGGGAACAGAAAGGTAGAGGAGGGTAGAGGGGAACAGAACGGTAGAGGGGGAACAGAAACGTAGAGGAGAGTAGAGGGGGAACAGAAAGGTAGAGGAGGGTAGAGGGGGAACAGAATGGTAGAGGAGGGTAGAGGGGGGAACAGAAAGGTAGAGGAGAGTAGAGGAGGAACAGAAAGGTAGAGGGGGTAGAGGGGGAACAGAATGGTAGAGGAGGGTAGAGGGGGAACAGAAAGGTAGAGGAGGAGAGTAGAGGGGGAACAGAAAGGTTAGAGGAGAGTAGAGGGGGAACAGAATGGTAGAGGAGGGTAGAGGGGGAACAGAAAGGTAGAGGAGGGTAGAGGGGGAACAGAAAGGTAGAGGAGGGTAGAGGGGGAACAGAATGGTAGAGGAGGGTAGAGGGGAACAGAAAGGTAGAGGAGGGTAGAGGAGGAACAGAAAGGTAGAGGGGGGTAGAGGGGGAACAGAAAGGTAGAGGAGGGTAGAGGAGGAACAGAAAGGTAGAGGAGGGTAGAGGGGGAACAGAAAGGTAGAGGAGGGTAGAGGAGGGAACAGAAAGGTAGAGGGGTAGAGGGAACAGAAAGGTAGAGGAGGGTAACAGAAAGGTAGAGGAGGGTAGAGGAGACAGAATGAGGGGGAACAGAAGAGAGGAGGTAGAGGGGGAACAGAAAGGTAGAGGAGAGTAGAGGGGGAACAGAAAGGTAGAGGAGGGTGGGGGGGAACAGAAAGGTAGAGGGAGGGTAGAGGGGGAACAGAAAGGTAGAGGGGGGGGGAACAGAAGGTAGAGGAGGTAGAGGGGGAACAGAAAGGTAGAGGAGGGTAGAGGGGGAACAGAAAGGTAGAGGAGAGTAGAGGGGGAACAGAAAGGTAGGGGAGGGTAGAGGGGGGAACAGAAAGGTAGAGGGAGGGTAGAGGGGAACAGAGAAGGTAGAGGAGGGTAGAGGGGAACAGAAGGTAGAGGGAGGAGTGGGGGGAACAGAAAGGTAGAGGAGGGTAGAGGGGGGAACAGAAAGGTAGAGGAGGGTAGAGGGGAACAGAAAGGGTAGAGAGGAGGGTAGAGGGGGAACAGAAAGGTAGAGGAGAGTAGAGGGGGAACAGAAAGGTAGAGGAGGGTAGAGGGGGAACAGAAAGAGAGTAGAGGAGAGTAGAGGGGAGGGGGGAACAGAAAGGTAGAGGAGGGTAGAGGGGGAACAGAAAGGTAGAGGAGGGTAGAGGGGGAACAGAAAGGTAGAGGGGGTAGAGGGGAACAGAAAGGTAGAGGAGGGTAGAGGGGGGAACAGAAAGGTAGAGAGGAGGGTAGAGGGGGAACAGAAAGGTAGAGGAGGGTAGAGGGGGGAACAGAAAAGGTAGAGGAGGGAACAGAAAGGTAGAGGGTAGAGGGGGAACAGAAAGGTAGAGGAGGAGTAGAGGGGGAACAGAAAGGTAGAGGAGGGTGGGGGGGAACAGAAAGGTAGAGGAGGGTAGAGGGGGAACAGAAGGTAGAGGAGGGTAGAGGGGGAACAGAAAGGTAGAGGAGAGTAGAGGGGGGAACAGAAAGGTAGAGGAGAGTAGAGGGGAACAGAAAGGTAGAGGAGAGTAGAGGGGGAACAGAAAGGTAGAGGAGGGTAGAGGGGAACAGAAAGGTAGAGGAGGGTAGAGGGGGAACAGAAAGGTAGAGGAGAGTAGAGGGGGAACAGAAAGGTAGAGGAGAGTAGAGGAACAGAAGGTAGAGGAGGGTAGAGGGGAACAGAAAGTAGAGGAGGGTAGAGGGGAACAGAAGGTAGAGGAGAGAGAGGAACAGAAAGGTAGAGGAGGTAGAGGGGAACAGAAAGGTAGAGGGGGAGTGGGGAACAGAAGGTGGAGGAGGGTAGAGGGGAACAGAAAGGTAGAGGAGGGTAGAGGGGGAACAGAAAGGTAGAGGAGGGTAGAGGGGGAACAGAAAGGTAGAGGAGAGTAGAGGGGGAACAGAAAGGTAGAGGAGAGTAGAGGGGGAACAGAAAGGTAGAGGAGGGTAGAGGGGGAACAGAAAGGTAGAGGAGGGTAGAGGGGGAACAGAAAGGTAGAGGAGGGTAGAGGGGGAACAGAAAGGTAGAGGGGGTAGAGGGGGAACAGAAAGGTGGAGGAGGGTAGAGGGGGAACAGAAAGGTGGAGGAGGGTAGAGGGGGAACAGAAAGGTAGAGGAGGGTAGAGGGGGAACAGAACGGTAGAGGGGGAACAGAAACGTAGAGGAGAGTAGAGGGGGAACAGAAAGGTAGAGAGAGGAGGGTAGAGGGGGAACATAATGGTAGAGGAGGGTAGAGGGGGAACAGAAAGGTAGAGGAGAGTAGAGGAGGAACAGAAAGGTAGAGGGGGGTAGAGGGGGAACAGAATGGTAGAGGAGGGTAGAGGGGGAACAGAAAGGTAGAGGAGAGTAGAGGGGGAACAGAAAGGTAGAGGAGGGTAGAGGGGGAACAGAATGGTAGAGGAGGGTAGAGGGGGAACAGAAAGGTAGAGGAGGGTAGAGGAGGAACAGAAAGGTAGAGGGGGTAGAGGGGGAACAGAAAGATAGAGGAGGGTAGAGGAGGAACAGAAAGGTAGAGGGGGTAGAGGGGGAACAGAAAGGTAGAGGGGGGGAACAGAAAGGTAGAGGGGGTAGAGGGGGAACAGAAAGGTAGAGGAGAGTAGAGGGGGAACAGAAAGGTAGAGGAGGGTAGAGGGGGAACAGAAAGGTAGAGGAGGGTAGAGGGGGAACAGAAAGGTAGAGGGGGTAGAGGGGGAACAGAAAGGTAGAGGGGGTAGAGGGGGAACAGAAAGGTGGAGGAGGGTAGAGGGGGAACAGAAAGGTGGAGGAGGGTAGAGGGGGAACAGAAAGGTAGAGGAGGGTAGAGGGGGAACAGAACGGTAGAGGGGGAACAGAAACGTAGAGGAGAGTAGAGGGGGAACAGAAAGGTAGAGGAGGGTAGAGGGGGAACAGAATGGTAGAGGAGGGTAGAGGGGGAACAGAAAGGTAGAGGAGAGTAGAGGAGGAACAGAAAGGTAGAGGGGGTAGAGGGGGAACAGAATGGTAGAGGAGGGTAGAGGGGGAACAGAAAGGTAGAGGAGAGTAGAGGGGGAACAGAAAGGTAGAGGAGGGTAGAGGGGGAACAGAATGGTAGAGGAGGGTAGAGGGGGAACAGAAAGGTAGAGGAGAGTAGAGGGGGAACAGAAAGGTAGAGGAGGGTAGAGGGGGAACAGAATGGTAGAGGAGGGTAGAGGGGGAACAGAAAGGTAGAGGAGGGTAGAGGAGGAACAGAAAGGTAGAGGGGGGTAGAGGGGGAACAGAAAGATAGAGGAGGGTAGAGGAGGAACAGAAAGGTAGAGGGGGGTAGAGGGGGAACAGAAAGGTAGAGGGGGAACAGAAAGGTGGAGGAGGGTAGAGGGGGAACAGAAAGGTAGAGGAGGGTAGAGGGGGAACAGAAAGGTAGAGGGGGAACAGAAACGTAGAGGAGAGTAGAGGGGGAACAGAAAGGTAGAGGAGGGTAGAGGGGGAACAGAAAGGTAGAGGAGGGTAGAGGGGAACAGAAAGGTAGAGGAGGGTAGAGGGGGAACAGAAAGGTAGAGGAGGGTAGAGGGGGAACAGAAAGGTAGAGGAGAGTAGAGGGGAACAGAAAGGTAGAGGAGAGTAGAGGGGAACAGAAAGGTAGAGGAGGGTAGAGGGGGAACAGAAAGGTAGAGGAGGGTAGAGGGGGAACAGAAAGGTAGAGGAGGGTAGAGGGGGAACAGAAAGGTAGAGGAGGGTAGAGGGGGAACAGAAAGGTAGAGGGGGTTAGAGGGGGAACAGAAAGGTGGAGGAGGGTAGAGGGGAACAGAAAGGTAGAGGAGGGTAGAGGGGGAACAGAGCGGTAGAGGGGGAACAGAAAGGTAGAGGAGAGTAGAGGGGGAACAGAAAGGTAGAGGAGGGTAGAGGGGGAACATAATGGTAGAGGAGGGTAGAGGGGGAACAGAAAGGTAGAGGAGAGTAGAGGAGGAACAGAAAGGTAGAGGGGGGTAGAGGGGGAACAGAATGGTAGAGGAGGGTAGAGGGGGAACAGAAAGGTAGAGGAGAGTAGAGGGGGAACAGAAAGGTAGAGGAGGGTAGAGGGGGAACAGAATGGTAGAGGAGGGTAGAGGGGGAACAGAAAGGTAGAGGAGGGTAGAGGGGAACAGAAAGGTAGAGGAGGGTAGAGGGGAACAGAAAGGTAGAGGAGGGTAGAGGGGGAACAGAAAGGTAGAGGAGGGTAGAGGGGGAACAGAAAGGTAGAGGAGGGTAGAGGGGGAACAGAAAGGTAGAGGAGGGTAGAGGGGGAACAGAAAGGTAGAGGGGGAACAGAAAGGTAGAGGAGGGTAGAGGGGGAACAGAAAGGTAGAGGAGGGTAGAGGGGGAACAGAAAGGTAGAGGAGGGTAGAGGGGGAACAGAAAGGTAGAGGAGAGTAGAGGAGGAACAGAAAGGTAGAGGGGGGTAGAGGGGGAACAGAATGGTAGAGGAGGGTAGAGGGGGAACAGAAAGGTAGAGGAGAGTAGAGGGGAACAGAAAGGTAGAGGAGGGTAGAGGGGGAACAGAATGGTAGAGGAGGGTAGAGGGGGAACAGAAAGGTAGAGGAGGGTAGAGGAGGAACAGAAAGGTAGAGGGGGTAGAGGGGGAACAGAAAGGTAGAGGAGGGTAGAGGAGGAACAGAAAGGTAGAGGGGGTAGAGGGGGGAACAGAAAGGTAGAGGGGGAACAGAAAGGTAGAGGGGGTAGAGGGGGAACAGAAAGGTAGAGGAGAGTAGAGGGGGAACAGAAAGGTAGAGGAGGGTAGAGGGGGAACAGAAAGGTAGAGGAGGGTAGAGGGGGAACAGAAAGGTAGAGGGGGGGTAGAGGGGGAACAGAAAGGTGGAGGAGGGTAGAGGGGGAACAGAAAGGTGGAGGAGGGTAGAGGGGGAACAGAAAGGTAGAGGAGGGTAGAGGGGGAACAGAAAGGTAGAGGGGGAACAGAAAGGTAGAGGAGAGTAGAGGGGGAACAGAAAGGTAGAGGAGGGTAGAGGGGGAACAGAATGGTAGAGGAGGGTAGAGGGGGAACAGAAAGGTAGAGGAGAGTAGAGGAGGAACAGAAAGGTAGAGGGGGTAGAGGGGGAACAGAAAGGTAGAGGAGGGTAGAGGGGGAACAGAAAGGTAGAGGAGAGAGTAGAGGGGGAACAGAAAGGTAGAGGAGGGTAGAGGGGGAACAGAAAGGTAGAGGAGGGTAGAGGGGAACAGAAAGGTAGAGGAGGGTAGAGGGGGAACAGAAAGGTAGAGGAGGGTAGAGGGGGAACAGAAAGGTAGAGGAGGGGGTAGAGGGGAACAGAAAGGTAGAGGAGGGTAGAGGGGGGAACAGAAAGGTAGAGGAGGGTAGAGGGGGAACAGAAAGGTAGAGGAGAGTAGAGGGGGAACAGAAAGGTAGAGGGAGGTAGAGGGGGAACAGAAAGGTAGAGGAGGGTAGAGGGGGAACAGAAAGGTAGAGGAGGGTAGAGGGGAACAGAAAGGTAGAGGGGGAACAGAAGGTAGAGGAGAGTAGAGGGGAACAGAAAGGTAGAGGAGGGTAGAGGGGGAACAGAAAGGTAGAGGAGGAGGGTAGAGGGGGAACAGAAAGGTAGAGGAGGGTAGAGGGGGAACAGAAAGGTAGAGGAGGGTAGAGGGGGAACAGAAAGGTAGAGGAGAGAGGGGGAACAGAAAGGTAGAGGAGAGTAGAGGGGGAACAGAAAGGTAGAGGAGGGTAGAGGGGAACAGAAAGGTAGAGGAGGGTAGAGGGGGAACAGAAAGGTAGAGGAGAGTAGAGGGGGAACAGAAAGGTAGAGGAGGGTAGAGGGGGAACAGAAAGGTAGAGGAGAGTAGAGGGGGAACAGAAAGGTAGAGGAGGGTAGAGGGGGAACAGAAAGGTAGAGGAGGGTAGAGGGGGAACAGAAAGGTAGAGGAGGGTAGAGGGGGAACAGAAAGGTAGAGGAGGGTAGAGGGGAACAGAAAGGTAGAGGAGAGGGTAGAGGGGAACAGAAAGGTAGAGGAGGGTAGAGGGGAACAGAAAGGTAGAGGAGAGTAGAGGGGGAACAGAAAGGTAGAGGGAGAGTAGAGGGGGAACAGAAAGGTAGAGGAGGGTAGAGGGGGAACAGAAAGGTAGAGGGGGAACAGAAAGGTAGAGGAGGGTAGAGGGGGAACAGAAAGGTAGAGGAGAGTAGAGGGGGAACAGAAAGGTAGAGGAGGGTAGAGGGGGAACAGAAAGGTAGAGGAGGGTAGAGGGGGAACAGAAAGGTAGAGGAGGGTAGAGGGGGAACAGAAAGGTAGAGGAGAGTAGAGGGGGGGGGGAACAGAAAGGTAGAGGAGGGTAGAGGGGGGAACAGAAAGGTAGAGGAGAGAGGGGAACAGAAAGGTAGAGGAGGGGTAGAGGGGGAACAGAAAGGTAGAGGAGGGTAGAGGGGGAACAGAAAGGTAGAGGAGAGTAGAGGGGGAACAGAAAGGTAGAGGAGGGTAGAGGGGGAACAGAAAGGTAGAGGAGGGTAGAGGGGGAACAGAAAGGTAGAGGAGAGTAGAGGGGGAACAGAAGGTAGAGGAGAGTAGAGGGGAACAGAAAGGTAGAGGAGGGTAGAGGGGGAACAGAAAGGTAGAGGAGGGTAGAGGGAACAGAAAGGTAGAGGAGAGTAGAGGGGGAACAGAAAGGTTAGAGGAGGGTAGAGGGGGAACAGAAAGGTTAGAGGAGAGTAGAGGGGGAACAGAAAGGTAGAGGAGGGTCAACCCTATGCTCCAATTAACTCGATTCTCTTCAAAATAAAAGACAGGATTTCCAGTAACGTTCGCCCTGTGTTTCTGCAGTAGTGGCGGCAGCGGTGATTATGTCTGATTCGCTAAGCCAGCCAGGGCCCTTGCTGCTCTTTTGTACTAATGGTGTGTGTGTGTGTGTGTGTGTGTGTGTGTGTGTGTGTGTGTGTGTGTGTGTGTGTGTGTGTGTGTGTGTGTGTGTGTGTGTGTGTGTGTGTGTGTGTGTGTGTGTGTGTGTGTGTGTGTGTGTGTGTGTGTGTGTGTGTGTGTGTGTGTGTGTGTGTGTGTGTGTGTGTGTTAGAGTCTCTCTGGGGGTTTGTTCACCAAGCTCAGACGTGATTGATCTCATGTGTTCAATCACCTGGCAGTTGCCATGGCAGCAGGAGGGATAAACCAGGAAGAGAGGGATAGGCCTAAGGAGGGAGGAAGGGAGGAAATAGAGAGAGAGATAGATAGATAGGGACGAAGGGAGGGAGGTAAGGGAGGGAGATAGAGAGGGAGAGGGGAGGAAGGGAGGTGGGAAGTGAAGGAGGCACCTTGAGGTTCTTGACAGCTGGGGCGGGGTCAGTGAGGAAGCTTTGGCGAACACTGATCTCTACCCCGGCCTCCTTGGTCCTCGCCTCTAGATCATCCAGCGTCTGAAGGAGAGGTAAAACATGAAAACAGACATCACTCACTTCATTCAGATGCTTTGTTTAGTTTTTTCCGTACAACGTCTTGACAGAACAGACAGACACACAGACAGAAACACAGACCAGGGCTGGCTCCAGGCATAAGCGACATTAACAGAATTCATTCGGGTTCTGAACATAATGTTGAGAGTTTGAATAGTAGGTGCAAGTTCACAAATTGTGTTTTGCATAAGCAATGTTTCTCTTGTTACATCAGTCACTGACAGTCACTCAATTAGCCATGTCAGCTAACAATTGCTTTATTGTTAAATTAGTCTAGCCAGCTATCTAAACTTGGAGCATCATGTCCGGATACCAACCGGTCACGCAGGGCACGTGCCCAGGCGCCCTGACCTCCAGGGTACACCAATTAGATTTTGTTAGTTACTCTCACTCAGATATAACTAATATGGCATAAGTAATGGAAAAATGTGTAGAATTGCATGAAATCAACAAGTTGGTTGTCAGTCTCCACCCCTTTATAACTGTGAGTATGGGCATTACCATTACCAGTTGTTGTGAATTTGTTAGATTACTTGTTAGATACTACTGCACGGTCGGAACTAGAAGCACAAGCATTTCACTACACTCGCATTAACATCTGCTCACCATGTGTATGTGACAAATAAAATTTGATTTGATTTGATTTTTGATTCCCAGTTACATTGTTTTACAATTTTGCAGGCAAATACAAATTGTGTGAGCAATAATAGGACCAAAGCCTAGTTTACATTGTTTAAGGATATATCAGTGGAGACCACCTCTTCCATGACAATAGGAGACACCATAGTCAAAGTCACCATTATTAGTCAGTTGTACAACCGAATGCCTTCAACATCCACAGCGCCCGGGGAACAGTGGGTTAACTGCCTTGTTCAGGGGAAGAACGACAGATTTTTACCTTGTCAGCTCGGGGATTCGAACTTGCAACCCTCCGGTTACAAGTCCAACGCTCTAACCACTAGGCTACCTGCCGCTACCTACCATATTACATTGTTTAAGGATATATCAGTGGAGACCACCTCTTCCAGGACAATAGGAGACACCATATTACATTGTTTAAGGATATATCAGTGGAGACCACCTCTTCCAGGACAACAGGAGACACCATATTACATTGTTTAAGGATATATCAGTGGAGACCACCTCTTCCAGGACAATAGGAGACAACATATTACATTGTTTAAGGATATATCAGTGGAGACCACCTCTTCCAGGACAACAGGAGACACCATATTACATTGTTTAAGGATATATCAGTGGAGACCACCTCTTCCAGGACAATAGGAGACACCATATTACATTGTTTAAGGATATATCATAGGAGACCACCTCTTACAGGACAATAGGAGACACCATATTACATTGTTTAAGGATATATCAGTTCCATGGATAATAAAAATAGCAAAGGAGACATTGAATCACCTTGTCTGTGGCTTCTAGTGATTCTGAAAAGAGCAGAACAGATACTTCCTGTTAAAACTATGGCTGAGGGATTGGCATATAGTAATTTAATAATATTAATGAAAGTGGAGTTGAGAGAGAACTTGGGTAAATACAATGGGGGAATTACACTTGACATGTGGACTGACAATTTTCGAAGAAAATAGGCACGGTGCGCTTTTGGTTTCTCTCCCTCTAAAAAGATAAGTAAATAATTCTAAAAACAAACTGTCTTTATTTACCACAGTGTGACAGAGTGACAGCCCCTCTATAGAAAGGGAGTTTCTGAAACACGGAGTCCTTCTTTGTGCAAGGCTCTGTATTTATTTTCTTAGTCAACCTTGTGTTCTGTTTGTTTGTGTTCTTGAACATAGCCCTGCCTTTCATCATTGTTCATTGATTTCACCTGTGTTAGTTACTCACCTGGTCTCATCTGCTCCTTATTTAGTTCAGTTCATTCTGTTTGTGCCTTTGTGAGGTATTGTTCGTTTTTGACTCTACTAAGCCTTTTCCTAGCGCGGTCGTGAGAACCAGTTACAGCCTTCAGTCCTAGTTTTGATTTACCTGCCTGTTTGTCTACCTGTGTATGACCATTGCCTGCCTGTGACCACGATTTCTGCCTTCTGCCAAGGCGTAATAAACACCTGCTGCGCTCTGCGTGTCAATCCACACCTATTTCTCCCTGAGTATTCATTACACTTTGCTGAATGAAATGGAATGAAAGAGTCCAGCGAGGATTTGTCAGCATAAAACTGAGTGACTCACTCATTCATGGCTTCGGATCAAAATAAACAAGTACCAACATACTTTCTGATAGTCTTTAATAAATACATGTTTTGACTGTTTATACTAACAAGTGGTTGCCATGGTGACTCATTCGATAATAATTGGTATGACACGGCTCTCAGAACTCGGCTTCTAAATGAAAGTACTTGCAGATCAATGAGGTGTCCCTGTAGATCTAATTATATTTAGAGGATTGGAGGATTCTAAATTAATATCTAAGGGGCATTTTTCTTTAGGGCAAAACTTGGTCTGTGACATTGATTTAGAAATGTAAAACCTTACAGAGAATATCTAAGCAGCTTTTTTGTACTCATTTATTTTATCTCCAGCGCCCGCATCACTCTCCGCCTCATGGCCTCAAACTGCACCGTTTTGTTTCTCTCCGTCGCCCCACACATGCAAATTAAACATTTGGATAATAAAGCATTTAAAGGCTGACATTGGTTGATTTTAATTCTTCTGACAGCCAAAATTCTAACTCCAACCATAACTTTTGGAAGGCGTGGATTATTATATCGTACTGCAGGCCTAAAACCTTCTGAATGAATGATTATATTGAAGATAGAAGCTGCCTCTTACTGAGTTCCGAGAGCCAATCTGTTATCCAGCAATTATTATCATTAACCGTGCATTATAATTATAGAAAAGCTGCCTATGATATTCTATGTAAAGGTTTTACATTTCAAAATCAATATCACAGACCAAGTTTTGCCCTAACAAAAAATGCTTCTTAGATATTAATAATTTAGAATCCTCCAATCCTCTAAATGTAATTAGATCTACAGGAACAGTTTATTGATCTGCAAGTATTTTCATTTAGAAGCCGTCTCTTAATGAGTTCCGAGAGCCGTGTCATACCAATTATTATTGGATTACTCACCCTGACAACAACTTGTTAGTATAAAATAGAACATGATGCGGGTTTTAATTTTTTATTTCAAATTCAATAATATATTTCTACCACTGTAGATGCTGGAGGCATTTTGTTTTTCACAAGTGTAGCAGGCTGTGAATTCTGCAAACAACGTTTCCCATGATGGGCTATTAGCAGGACAATAGACTCTTCATACCTTTACAAAAGGATAGTCTAATGGCTCGTCTAGGTAAGGTGTGAAAGAAATCCCCCCCACCCCCAATTTTCAATGTATTAAATACTCTAAAGTTTTACATTTCTAACTCCAAACCTCAAGCTGTGCTGCAGTACGACACAACTTTTAAAGGAAGAACCACTGTACTACTGACACAAATGACTGATGATTGGTTGAAAGAAATTGATAATAAGAAGATTGTGGGAGCTATACTATTAGATTTCAGTGCTGCCTTTGATATTATTGACTATAATCTCTTGTTGAGAAAACATGTGTTATGGCTTTTCAACCTCTGCCATATCGTGGATTCTGCTCTAATTACGTTGGTAACCAATGTATAATAGCAATAAGGCACCTCAGTGGTTTGAGGTATATGGCCAATATACCACAGCTAAGGGCTGTATCCAGGCTATCTATCTAATATAACTTAGAGGGGTTTCTTTAATGGAAGCTTCTCTAATGTCAAACATGTAATGTGTGGTGTACCGCAGGGCAGCTCTCTAGGCCTTTTACTCTTTTCTATTTTTACCAATGACCTGCCACTGGCATTAAACAAAGCATGTGTGTCCATGTATGCTGATGATTCAACCATATACTCATCAGCAACCACAGCTAATGAAGTCAATGAAACCATTAACAAAGAGTTGCAGTTTGTTTTGGAATGGGTGGCCAGCAATAAACTGACCCTGAACATCTCTAAAACTAAGCATTGTATTTGGTACAAATCATTACCTAAGTTCTAGACCTCAGCTGAATCTGGTAATGAATGGTGTGGCTATTGAACAAGTTGAGGAGACTACATTTCTTGGCGTTACCTTAGATTGTAAACTGTCATGGTCAAAACATATAGATTCAATGGTTGTAAAGACGGGGAGAGGTCTGTCCGTAATAAAGAGATGCTCTGTTTTTTTTGACACCACACTCCACAAAGTCCTGCAGGCTCTAGTTTTATCTTATCCTACACACACACACTACATGTTAATGTTAAATGTATGTAAAATGTAAAGTCTTTTGTCTGTAATGTCTTTTCCGTTATGTGTCGGACCCCAGGAAGACTAGCTGTTGCCATCGGCGTTGGCTAATGGGAATCCTAATAAATCAATAAAAAATAAATCCTTAAGTATTGTGTGATTCTTGGAGCATTGCTATATCAATATGAATTGCTAGAATATCAAGACAGCTGGAATATTTGAATGGATTTTTTAAGCCTTTCCAATTCCAGAGAGAATAGCTGGCATTGCCAATGTTTTTCCAGAAGGGAATTTTATATTAATTATATAATTGTTATCTTTAATGTTTATAAAGCCACTGGATGTGTAACAAAAAACAGGACCCGCAGGTAAACTTACCCTTTGGTTGTTCCCCACCCAAAAAACCCTCCCTGTAACCCCCCCACATTTTCCCTGTCCCCTTCTTCTATGAGATTTGATGAGTTAGAGTGGGTATCTATCAGTCTTGATGAGTTAGGGTGGGGATCAATCACACTTGATGAGTTAGGGTGGGTATCTATCAGTCTTCATGAGTTAGGGTGGGTATCTATCAGTCTTGATGAGTTAGGGTGGGTATCTATCAGTCTTCATGAGTTAGGGTGGGTATCTATCAGTCTTGATGAGTTAGGGTGGGTATCTATCAGTCTTGATGAGTTAGGGTGGGTATCTATCAGTCTTGATGAGTTAGAGTGGGTATCTATCAGTCTTGATGAGTTAGGGTGGGTATCTATCAGTCTTGATGAGTTAGGGTGGGTATCTATCACACTTGATGAGTTAGGGAGGGTATCTATCAGACTGGATGAGTTAGGGTGGGTATCTATCAGACTTGATGAGTTACGGTGGGTATCTATCACACTTGATGAGTTAGGGTGGGTATCTATCAGTCTTGATGAGTTAGAGTGGGTATCTATCAGTCTGGATGAGTTAGGGTGGGTATCTATCAGACTTGACAAGTTAGGGTGGGTATCTATCAGTCTTGATGAGTTAGGGTGGGTATCTATCAGACTTGATGAGTTAGGGTGGGTATCTATCAGACTTGACGAGTTAGGGTGGGTATCTATCACATTTGATGAGTTAGGGTGGGTATCTATCAGACTTGAAGAGTTAGGGTGGGTATCTATCAGACTTGACAAGTTAGGGTTGGTATCTATCAGACTTGACAAGTTAGGGTGTGTATCTATCAGACTTGACGAGTTAGGGTGGGTATCTATCAGACTTGACGAGTTAGGGTGGGTATCTATCAGACTTGACAAGTTAGGGTGGGTATCTATCAGACTTGACGAGTTAGGGTGGGTATCTATCAGACTTGACAAGTTAGGGTTGATGAGTTAGGGTTGGTATCTACCAGACTTGATGAGTTAGGGTGGGTATCTATCAGTCTTGATGAGTTAGGGTGGGTATCTATGAGACTTGACAAGTTAGGGTGGGTATCTATCAGTCTTGACAAGTTAGGGTGGGGATCTATCACACTTGATGAGTTAGGGTGGGTATCTATCAGTCTTCATGAGTTAGGGTGGGTATCTATCAGTCTTGATGAGTTAGGGTGGGTATCTATCAGTCTTCATGAGTTAGGGTGGGTATCTATCAGTCTTGATGAGTTAGGGTGGGTATCTATCAGTCTTGATGAGTTAGAGTGGGTATCTATCAGTCTTGATGAGTTAGGGTGGGTATCTATCAGTCTTGATGAGTTAGGGTGGGTATCTATCACACTTGATGAGTTAGGGTGGGTATCTATCAGACTGGATGAGTTAGGGTGGGTATCTATCAGACTTGATGAGTTACGGTGGGTATCTATCACACTTGATGAGTTAGGGTGGGTATCTATCAGTCTTGATGAGTTAGAGTGGGTATCTATCAGTCTGGATGAGTTAGGGTGGGTATCAATCAGACTTGACAAGTTAGGGTGGGTATCTATCAGTCTTGATGAGTTAGGGTGGGTATCTATCAGACTTGATGAGTTAGGGTGGGTATCTATCAGACTTGACGAGTTAGGGTGGGTATCTATCACATTTGATGAGTTAGGGTGGGTATCTATCAGACTTGAAGAGTTAGGGTGGGTATCTATCAGACTTGACAAGTTAGGGTGGGTATCTATCAGACTTGACAAGTTAGGGTGGGTATCTATCAGACTTGACGAGTTAGGGTGGGTATCTATCACATTTGATGAGTTAGGGTGGGTATCTATCAGACTTGAAGAGTTAGGGTGGGTATCTATCAGACTTGACAAGTTAGGGTTGGTATCTATCAGACTTGACAAGTTAGGGTGTGTATCTATCAGACTTGACGAGTTAGGGTGGGTATCTATCAGACTTGACGAGTTAGGGTGGGTATCTATCAGACTTGACAAGTTAGGGTGGGTATATATCAGACTTGACGAGTTAGGGTGGGTATCTATCAGACTTGACAAGTTAGGGTTGATGAGTTAGGGTTGGTATCTACCAGACTTGATGAGTTAGGGTGGGTATCTATCAGTCTTGATGAGTTAGGGTGGGTATCTATCAGACTTGACAAGTTAGGGTGGGTATCTATCAGTCTTGACAAGTTAGGGTGGGGATCTATCAGTCTTGATGAGTTAGGGTGGGTATCTATCAGTCTTGATGAAATAGGGTGGGTATATATCAGACTTGTTGAGTTAGAGTGGGAATCTATCAGACTTGACAAGTTAGGGTGGGTATCGATCAGTCTTAATGAGTTAGGGTGGGTATCTATCAGTCTTGATGAGTTAGGGTGGGTATCTATCAGACTTGACAAGTTAGGGTGGGTATTTATCAGACTTGATGAGTTAGGGTGGGTATCTATCAGTCTTGATGAGTTAGGGTGGGTATCTATCAGTCTTGATGAGTTAGGGTGGGTATCTATCAGTCTTGATGAGTTAGGGTGGGTATCTATCAGTCTTGATGAGTTAGGGTGGGTATCTATCAGTCTTGATGAGTTAGGGTGGGTATCTATCAGACTTGATGAGTTAGAGTGGGTATCTATCAGTCTTGATGAGTTAGGGTGGGTATCTATCAGTCTTGATGAGTTAGGGTGGGTATCTATCAGTCTTGATGAGTTAGGGTGGGTATCTATCAGTCTTGATAAGTTAGGGTTGATGAGTTAGGGTGGGTATCTATCAGTCTGGATGAGTTAGGGTGGGTATCTATCAGTCTTGATGAGTTAGGTTGGGTATCTGTCAGACTTGATAAGTTAGGGTTGATGAGTTAGGGTGGGTATCTATCAGTCTTGATGAGTTAGAGTGGGTATCTATCAGTCTTGATGAGATAGGGTGGGTATCTGTCAGACTTGATAAGTTAGGGTTGATGAGTTAGGGTGGGTATCTATCAGTCTTGATGAGTTAGAGTGGGTATCTATCAGACTTGATGAGATAGGGTGGGTATCTGTCAGACTTGATAAGTTAGGGTTGATGAGTTAGGGTGGGTATCTATCAGTCTTGATGAGTTAGGGTGGGTATCTATCAGACTTGATAAGTTAGGGTTGATGAGTTAGGGTGGGTATCTATCAGTCTGGATGAGTTAGGGTGGGTATCTATCAGACTTGATAAGTTAGGGTTGATGAGTTAGGGTGGGTATCTATCAGTCTTGATGAGTTAGGGTGGGTATCTATCAGTCTTGATGAGTTAGGGTGGGTATCTATCAGTCTTGATGAGTTAGGGTGGGTATCTATCAGTCTTGATGAGTTAGGGTGGGTATCTATCAGTCTTGATGAGTTAGGGTGGGTATCTATCAGTCTTGATGAGTTAGGGTGGGTATCTATCAGTCTTGATGAGTTAGGGTTGATGAGTTAGGGTGGGTATCTGTCAGACTTGATAAGTTAGGGTTGATGAGTTAGGGTTGATGAGTTAGGGTTGATGAGTTAGGGTGGGTATCTATCAGTCTTGATGAGATAGGGTGGGTATCTGTCAGACTTGATAAGTTAGGGTTGATGAGTTAGGGTGGGTATCTATCAGTCTTGATGAGTTAGGGTGGGTATCTATCAGACTTGATAAGTTAGGGTTGATGAGTTAGGGTGGGTATCTATCAGTCTGGATGAGTTAGGGTGGGTATCTATCAGACTTGATAAGTTAGGGTTGATGAGTTAGGGTGGGTATCTATCAGTCTTGATGAGTTAGGGTGGGTATCTATCAGTCTTGATGAGTTAGGGTGGGTATCTATCA
This sequence comes from Brachymystax lenok tsinlingensis, assembly GCA_030435695.1. Lineage (NCBI taxonomy): Eukaryota > Metazoa > Chordata > Actinopteri > Salmoniformes > Salmonidae > Brachymystax > Brachymystax lenok. Next base: position 7,383,833 of record CM059799.1, read on the forward strand.
GTCTTGATGAGTTAGGGTGGGTATCTATCAGTCTTGATGAGTTAGGGTGGGTATCTATCAGTCTTGATGAGTTAGGGTGGGTATCTATCAGTCTTGATGAGTTAGGGTTGATGAGTTAGGGTGGGTATCTGTCAGACTTGATAAGTTAGGGTTGATGAGTTAGGGTTGATGAGTTAGGGTGGGTATCTATCAGTCTGGATGAGTTAGGGTGGGTATCTATCAGTCTTGATGAGTTAGGGTTGATGAGTTAGGGTGGGTATCTGTCAGACTTGATAAGTTAGGGTTGATGAGTTAGGGTTGATGAGTTAGGGTGGGTATCTATCAGACTTGATGAGTTAGAGTGGGTATCTATCAGTCTTGATGAGTTAGGGTGGGTATCTATCAGTCTTGATGAGTTAGGGTGGGTATCTATCAGTCTTGATGAGTTAGGGTGGGTATCTATCAGTCTTGATGAGTTAGGGTGGGTATCTATCAGTCTTGATGAGTTAGGGTTGATGAGTTAGGGTGGGTATCTGTCAGACTTGATAAGTTAGGGTTGATGAGTTAGGGTTGATGAGTTAGGGTTGATGAGTTAGGGTGGGTATCTATCAGTCTTGATGAGATAGGGTGGGTATCTGTCAGACTTGATAAGTTAGGGTTGATGAGTTAGGGTGGGTATCTATCAGTCTTGATGAGTTAGGGTGGGTATCTATCAGACTTGATAAGTTAGGGTTGATGAGTTAGGGTGGGTATCTATCAGTCTGGATGAGTTAGGGTGGGTATCTATCAGACTTGATAAGTTAGGGTTGATGAGTTAGGGTGGGTATCTATCAGTCTTGATGAGTTAGGGTGGGTATCTATCAGTCTTGATGAGTTAGGGTGGGTATCTATCAGTCTTGATGAGTTAGGGTGGGTATCTATCAGTCTTGATGAGTTAGGGTGGGTATCTATCAGTCTTGATGAGTTAGGGTGGGTATCTATCAGTCTTGATGAGTTAGGGTTGATGAGTTAGGGTGGGTATCTGTCAGACTTGATAAGTTAGGGTTGATGAGTTAGGGTTGATGAGTTAGGGTTGATGAGTTAGGGTGGGTATCTATCAGTCTGGATGAGTTAGGGTGGGTATCTATCAGTCTTGATGAGTTAGGGTTGATGAGTTAGGGTGGGTATCTGTCAGACTTGATAAGTTAGGGTTGATGAGTTAGGGTTGATGAGTTAGGGTGGGTATCTATCAGACTTGATGAGTTAGAGTGGGTATCTATCAGTCTTGATGAGTTAGGGTTGATGAGTTAGGGTTGATGAGTTAGGGTTGATGAGTTAGGGTGGGTATCTATCAGACTTGATGAGTTAGGCTGGGTAGTGAAGAAAAATGAAAAGCGTAAACATAACAACAGATATGTCTAAACAGTCAACTGGATACTATAGCAGCAGTAGGCATTTAAGGTCTCTATGCACACAAAAAAAAGCAAGTATGTGAAAGAAATGCACTCTATAATGAAGCAATAAGGCCCAAGGAGGAGTCGTATATGGCCAATATACAATGGCTAAGGGCTGTTTTTAAGCACGACGCAACGCAGAGTGCCTGTATACAGCCCTTAGCCGTGGTATATTGTCCATATACCACAAATCTCCAAGGTGCCTTATTGCTATTTTACACTGGTTACCAACGCAATTCGAGCAGTAAAAATAAATGTTTTGTCATGCCTGTGGTATACGGTCTGATATACCACGGCTGTCAGCCAATCAGCATTCAGGGCTCGAACCACACAGTTTATAATCTAGATCATAACCATCATTAATCATGGCCTGTAGGCCAAGTCCTCTCTGGGAGATACATTCTATAGCTTGCCCTAAACGAAAGGGGGACAGCAATCAACAAAATAAAAAAAATGCAATTGTGTAGTAGCCCAAATGAGACTGGCCATTTCTCCTTAGCTGTAGCAAACAAAAAAAACATAGTACGGCAATAGCTTCCAATTTATATAGCCGTATTTTCCCATGTAGGAATTCAATGCTCTGTAGCCCCACCAGGAAGCAGCCTCAGTCCGTGTGACATTATTCTTTAATTGGTGTGATGTCATCACTGTTAATATCCTGGACCATAGGTTGTATAATAATAACAAAGTCCAATACTCAGCAATGATAGCAATAATGTTCCTTGTAACCAGTCCTCCTCATTGGTTTATGCTGAGGGCAGCATTATAGCCATAGGCTAGGCTGTGTGATTGTGTATATCTGAATATTGTGCCAGTCATAATTGGGGCTCCATCTGTCGACTCGTCAGGGCTTGATGTGATTATGGCAAATGTCTTGAGCTTTATTGGGAGCATTGTGTTCTGAAAGTTCAAGATGAGTTTTTGCCGGGTGGATGAAACCCATCTCAGATTTAGCTGGCGTAGCTGGGATCTCACCTCACCTGTAGATTGCCCTCTGTTACAGCAGTTTGGCATTCAGATCTGAGTAGATGCTGACCCTCTTCTCCGCATAGGTCAGAGCCCCCCCCCCGATTCCGTTGCAAGGCGAACAATTTGCCATTTCACTTCAAACGAGAGCCATTCCGGAGAGGACCCGTGCAGTGTGCAATGTTAATCAGCGCCATGGGACCCAGTTTCTCCTGCCTGGACAGTTCATAAAAAAAGATTGCTCATGAAAAGAAGATGGGTTGCTCATGAAAGATTGCTCATGAAAAGAAGATGGGTTGCTCATGAAAGATTGCTCATGAAAAGAAGATGGGTTGCTCATGAAAGATTGCTCATGAAAAGAAGATGGGTTGCTCATGAAAGATTGCTCATGAAAAGAAGTTGGGTTGCTCATGAAAGATTGCTCATGAAAAGAAGATGGGTTGCTCATGAAAGATTGCTCATGAAAAGAAGTTGGGTTGCTCATGAAAAAAAGTTTGGTTGCCCGCCTCCGCGGCAGTTTCAAGTCCTTTGGGCCGCACATTGAATTTACGAGAATGATTTTCAAGTGATTCCGTTTTCTCTTTTAGGAGATCGATTGCCCCTTCTAACTTAGCTCGCGCTGGTTCCAGGTCATGGAGTCGCACCTCTGTCCCATTGGCTGTTGGTGGAACTCTTTCTGTTGTCGGGAGTTGAGAGCCGTCATGTTCCCACAGGTAAACTGTGGAGGGACAGATTATGCTATCCGCTGGAGTGAAATAGACCTGCAATTTTTTTTTCTTATCATACAATGAATGTCCCACACCTCAATATGCTGTTTACTATTGATAATTCTTTAAAACAACTCTGTTAGTTAATAGTTATTTTTTAAAAGAAAGCCACGATGAGGCGTTTCAATGCATGCCACCGGAACCGGAAGGCTCGTGTTTCATCAAAGTCCATAAAACTTGAGTCTAGAGCAGCCTTCGTTAGAAAGGGGCTAGGTAGAGTGATTAGCCCCACAGACTCTGGACCACAGAAGCCCATTCTGATGTGGCTATGAATCCCATCTCAACCCTTCCTCTCTGTTTTCCTCTGTATCTGTCTCCCCTCTACATTTGGACTATCACTGTCCATAAAACAGTAAAATACAAACATATATTTTTTTTTTAAAGATGCCTGTCACTCACCGAGGTGAAAACTTCCGTAGTCTGCTGGATGGTGGCGATCTTAGTCCATTTCCACTTCTGAAAGAGCTGAACCCTGGTGGGGTTGTGGAGGGTGGCAGACGGGTGGGTTCGGAAGAACGTTGGGAAGCGCTGACGGTTGGAGAGAGCTGGAGAACTGGAACCGTAGGATAACTGAGGAGAGAAGAGATGAGGAGATGGAAAACTGTTAGGGTTTTCTATCATTATGTCTGAGGTACAAAGATGAAAACATTTAAAAACGACAGAAAATTAAAGAGGATGAAGAGACAGAAGAGACAGAAGAAGAAGAACAACCCAAAGAATAAGACAAAACAAGAAAAGGTAGTTAATATAATGAAGCAAAACAATGTTTGGTTCATTATCACTCAGCCATATCCCAGTAAATTAGGTCCTGCTAGAATATCACTCAGCCATATCCCAGTAAATTAGGTCCTGCTAGAATATCCCTCAGCCATAGCTCAGTAAATTAGGTCCTGCTAGAATATCCCTCAGCCATAGCCCAGTAAATTAGGTCCAGCTAGAATATCACTCAGCCATAGCCCAGTAAATTAGGTCCTGCTAGAATATCCCTCAGCCATAGCCCAGTAAATTAGGTCCTGCTTGAATATCACTCAGCCATATCCCAGGAAATTAGGTCCTGCTAGAATATCCCTCAGCCATATCCCAGTAAATTAGGTTCTGCTTGAATATCCCTCAGAAATATCCCAGTAAATTAGGTCCAGCTAGAATATCCCTCAGCCATATCCCAGTAAATTAGGTCCAGCTAGAATATCCATCAGAAATATCCCAGTAAATTAGGTCCTGCTAGAATATCCCTCAGCCATATTCCAGTAAATTAGGTCCTGCTAGAATATCCCTCAGCCATAACCCAGTAAATTAGGTCCTGCTAGAATATCCCTCAGCCATAACCCAGTAAATTAGGTCCTGCTAGAATATCCCTCAGCCATATCCCAGTAAATTAGGTCCTGCTAGAATATCCCTCAGCCATATCCCAGAAAATTAGGTCCTGCTAGAATATCCCTCAGCCATATCCCAGTAAATTAGGTCCTGCTAGAATATCCCTCAGCCATATCCCAGTAAATTAGGTCCTGCTAGAATATCCCTCAGCCATATCCCAGTAAATTAGGTCCTGCTAGAATATCCCTCAGCCATATCCCAGTAAATTAGGTCCTGCTAGAATATCCCTCAGCCATATCCCAGTAAATTAGGTCCTGCTAGTGTATTAAACATTTTCATTGATCAGCTGCAACGTGAGCTGGTAAGTTAAAATGGCACCGATTTCCTATATAGTGCAATACTTTTGACCAGAGCCCTATTCCCTATGGGCCCTATTCCCTATGGACCCTATTCCCTATAGGCCCTGGTAAAAAGTAATGCATTATATAGGGTGCAATTTGGGACGCAGTCATACGTCGAACGACGACACGGCCACTGCAGAGGAATATGGGTCAAAAATCTGATGTGGGAACCGACGGAGACAGCTCTTTATTGACAACAAAATAGCACTGCATAAAAAAATGAAGGAATATGGCCCTATACCCGCCCAGCATCTAGTCTACAAACTTTTTCTGTGAGAGTACACTTTAAAAGTGGAGAGTGACACAAATACTGTGCAATAATAGCTACCAAATACCAGCCTGCTATTCCTGTACCCCTCCATAAAGGTGTCTAGATGCAGTCTAGATATACAGTAATAAGTAAAAGCTTTTTTCAAGTCAGGACAGTTGTCATAACATGTAATTTGGGAAACTTCAAGATCTTTTAGGTTGCAATACTAGCTGTCAAATGTGAGAGGCAAATGGTATGGGCCCTGGTCAAAGGTAGTACACTACGGTGGCATTAGAAACCTAACCACTGAGATGGTGTCACGATTCACTTCTGAGGGGACAGACCAAGACGCAGCGATGTAGCCAGAATACATGATTTAATTATAATACACGGGACAGAACGAAAACAAAACAAGGAAGCTTGATGAACAAGGCGAAGAGCCCTAGCTAAATGCTAAACTATACACAAAGAGAACTAAACCTAACTACGGCGGAAGAACCTAACTAAACCTCGAGCGGAGAACCCTAACTAGACAAGAACCTGATGAACCTAACATAATCATGACATGAACATACAATAACCCACGAAACTAAGGTGCAATTCCCAAACATATAAATGGTTTCCCAATTAGAGACAACGAGACTCAGCTGCCTCTAATTGGGAGCCATTAACAACATAGAACTAGACACCATAGAACTGTGAAAACCCCTAAACCAAAATGAACCCAAAATGCTCTAGCCTGTAAACCCAGGCCTGGGCGTTACAGTACCCTCAAAGGCGCGGACTCCCGGACCTTTAAAAGTCTGTGGGGGATCTGGGGTGGGTTCCTTTTGTCCCAGGTGGGGCTCCGGTGCTGGCCGTGCTGGTCTGATGTCACGCACCGGAGGCCCTGGACCCTTTCTTGGAACTCTGGTGCGTGGAGCAAGCTGGCCCTACCGGACTCGTGATGCTCACTGGGACTCTGGTGCGTGGAGCAGGAACTGGCAGTACTGGACTTGTGATGCTCACTGGAACTCTGGTGCGTGGAGCAGGAACTGGTCGTACTGGACTTGTGATGCTCACTGGAACTCTGGTGCGTGGAGCAGGAACTGGCAGTGCGGGACTCGTGATGCTCACTGGGACTCTGGTGCGTGGAGCAGGAACTGGTCGTACTGGACTCGTGATGCTCACTGGAACTCTGAGTGCGTGGAGCAGGAACTGGCAGTACCGGACTCATGATGCTCACTGGGACTCTGGTGCGTGGAGCAGGAACTGGTCGCACTGGACTCGTGATGCTCACTGGAACTCTGGTGCGTGGAGCAGGAACTGGCAGTACCGGACTCATGATGCTCACTGGGACTCTGGTGCGTGGAGCAGGAACTGGTCGTACTGGACTCGTGATGCTCACTGGAAGTCTGGTGCGTGGAGCAGGAACTGGCAGTACTGGACTTGTGATGCTCACTGGAACTCTGGTGCGTGGAGCAGGAACTGGTCGTACTGGACTTGTGATGCTCACTGGAACTCTGGTGCGTGGAGCAGGAACTGGCAGTACTGGACTCGTGATGCTCACTGGAACTCTGAGTGCGTGGAGCAGGAACTGGCAGTACTGGACTTGTGATGCTCACTGGAACTCTGGTGCGTGGAGCAGGAACTGGTCGTACTGGACTCGTGATGCTCACTGGAACTCTGGTGCGTGGAGCAGGAACTGGTGCGTACTGGACTCGTGATGCTCACTGGAACTCTGAGTGCGTGGAGCAGGAACTGGCAGTACTGGACCTCGTGATGCTCACTGGAACTCTGGTGCGTGGAGCAGGAACTGGTCGTACTGGACTCGTGATGCTCACTGGAACTCTAGGTGCGTGGAGCAGGAACTGGCAGTACTGGACCCGTGATGCTCACTGGGACTCTGGTGCGTGGAGTAGGGAACTGGTCGTACTGGACTCGTGATGCTCACTGGGACTCTGGTGCGGGGAGCGGGAACAGGCCGAACTGGGCTAGGACGCCTGCACTCTGAGTGCGAGCGGCGGGAACAGGCCGAACTGGGCTCGGGACGCGCACTCTGGTGCGGGAGGCGGGAACAGGCCGAACTGGGCTCTCTGAGCGCACGGGAGCAGTGCGCGGGCCGAACAGGACGTGCTGGACTCTCTGGCGCACAGGAACTTGGTGCGGGCCGGAACAGGACGTGCTGGACTCTCGAGAGCACGGGGAACAGTGCAGTGCGGGCCGGGACAGGACGTGCTGGACTCTCTGGCTATCGGGGAGCTGGAGTGCGCGGGCAGAGCAGGACGTGCTGGACTCTCTGGCGCACGGGGGGAGCTGGGTCGGAGGCAGGGACTGGGCGATGTAGAAACCACTACACGGACTGGGATCTTGGAACACGGAACTGGAATCTTGGAGCGTGGAACAGGGATCTTGGAGCGTGGAACAGGGATCTTGGAACGTGGAACAGGGATCTTGGAACGTGGAACAGGGATCTTGGAACGTGGAACAGGGATCTTGGAACGTGGAACCGGGACTGGGCGTAGAAACCTCCACCCGGACCTGGGACCTGATACGGAGAGCGACATACCTCCAGCTAGCTCACTAACCCTGGCCTTGCGGGTGAGTGGGCGGAATCTCGGACTGGGCTGTGATGCGTGCCGGAGATTCTGCCCGTGAGGACCACAGGATAGCTTGTCCCAAAGGCGCACTGGAGGCCTGGCTCGCAGAGCTGGCACCACTCTCCCAGGTAGCACACAGACCTCGGCCCGACCCATGAGTGGCGCTGGGATCTCTCGCACTGGGCTGCGGACACGTACCGGAGACACCGCACACGGAACTGGAGCAGGATATCCGGGTCCCAGGAGACGTACCGGGGACTTAGTGCGCAGCGATGGCACCACTCTTTCTGGCTGCACCTTATTTTCCCCCGACTGATGAGTGGGCGGAATCACTCGCACCGGCCTCTGAATCCCTATAGGAAACCGTGCGCAACACTGCATAGCACGGCCTCCTTCGCTGCGACGCTCTCCCTACGCTCTCTCCATAAAGCACGAGGAGTTGGCTCAGGAGTCCCTCCTGAACCGGCCAACCCCCTCGTGTGCCCCCCCCAAAAGTTTCTTGGGGCTGCCTTACGGGCTTCCGTGCCAGGCGAGTTCCAATGAACTTTCTCTCTCCGGGGTCCATACGCCATATAAGTCCTCATAGCTCCCACGCTCAGTCCTCGCACACCTGCGCTGCTCCTTTTCCCAAGAGCTAAGCTCCCGGGTCTCTCGCTGCTTGGTCTTTTGTTGGTGGGTTATTCTGTCACGATTCACTTCTGAGGGGACAGACCAAGACGCAACGATGTAGCCAGAATACATGATTTAATTATAATACACAGGACAGAACGAAAACAAAACAAGGAAACGATGAACAAGACGAGAGCCCTAACGCTAAATGCTAAACTATACACAAAGAGAACTAAACCTAACCGACGGAAGAACCTAACTAAACCTCGAACGGAGAACCCTAACTAGACAAGAACCTGATGAACCTAACATAATCATGACATGAACATACAATAACCCACGAAACTAAGGTGCAATTCCCAAACATATAAATGGTTCCCAATTAGAGACAACGAGACTCAGCTGCCTCTAATTGGGAGCCATTAACAACATAGAACTAGACACCATAGAACTGTGAAAACCCTAAACCAAAATGAACCCAAAATGCTCTAGCCTGTAAAGCCCAGGCCTGGGCGTTACAGATGGACAGACCAGTGTTATTATTCCCTCTCACCTCCTTGACACTTCTTATTTGGCATTCAGGCGTTGTTGTTCAGAGGCCTTGGAACGCATCCCTTACCTCTAGGCTGACAAAACACTCCACTCTCCTCTCCTTCCTTGACAGCTAAGTGGATCTGAGGTGTCTGCTTCCCTGTCTCCCTCTTTCTCCCCCCTCTCTCGCTCTCTCTCCCCCATCCCCCACCCCTCCCTCTCTCTCTCTCTCTCTCTCTCTCTCTCTCTCGCTCTCTCTCACACTTTTCCTGTGCCTAGTTCAGAGGCCTTGGACTGCTTCCCTTCCTCAGCTAAATGGATCTGAGGTGTCTGATTCACTGTCTCCCTCTCCCCCATCTCTCTGTCCGTCCCTCCCTCCCTTCCTCAGCCAAGTGGATCTGAGGTGTCTGCTTCACTGTCTCCCTCTCCCCCCCATCTCTCTGTCCGTCTCCCTCACTCCCTCTCTCCCTCCCTCAGCCAAGTGGATCTGAGGTGTCTGCTTCACTGTCTCCTCTCTCCCCCCATCTCTCCGTCCGTCCCTCCCTCCCTTCCTCAGCCAAGTGGATCTGAGGTGTCTGCTTCACTGTCTCCCTCTCCCCCCCATCTCTCCGTCCGTCCCTCCCTTCATCAGCCAAGTGGATCTGAGGTGTCTGCTTTCCTGTCTCCCTCTACCCCCATCGCTCCATCCATCCTCCCTCCCTCTCTCCCTCCCTCCCTTCCACAGCCAAGTGGTGAGGTGTCTGCTTCACTGTCAGGTGTCTGTCAGGTGACAGTAAAGCTCACAGAAGAGGGCACTCAACTCCCTGGAGCTCAGCTATGACTCAACCTCACTCTAGACACCAATAGTCTGTTAGCTATGACTCTGAGCCAATCTCCCTCTAGACACCACTAGTCTGCTAGCTACGACTCTGAGTCAACCTCCCTCTAGACACCACTAGTCTGTTAGCTATGACTCTGAGTCAACCTCCCTCTAGACACCACTAGACTGTTAGCTATGACTCTGAGTCAACCTCCCTCTAGACACCACTAGTCTGTTAGCTATGACTCTGAGTCAACCTCCCTCTAGACACCACTAGATGTGGTATCTATCTAGCACAGCTGATAGACGATCACACACACACACACACACACACACAGTAGAGCCACACTCACCACTATAAGGTTCCACATGCGAGCGGCTTCTGCCACCAGAGTGGACACAGAGCTGCAGCCGGGCATAAGGACCATCTTGATGGGCTCAGTGTAGAGCAGGTCATACAATAGCTTGGTGGCTTCACCTGGATCACACTGTAGGGAACAGAGGAAGACAGAAAGGCAGACTATACAGCATATTCTCCAAACTATTTAATGGGTAAACCATCACACTGCATGGGGAACAGAGGAATAGTAAATAGAGGGGGAATAAGGGAGATGGATAGAGGAGGGGGTATAAGGGAGATGGATAGAGGAGGGGATAAGGGAGATGGATAGAGGAGGGGGATACAGGAGATGGATAGAGGAGGGGATACTGGGAGATGGATAGAGGAGGGGGATACGGGGAGATGGATAGAGGAGGGGATAAGGGAGATGGATAGAGGAGGGGATCTGGAGATGGATAGAGGAGGGGTATAAGGGAGATGGATAGAGGAGGGGATAAGGGAGATGGATAGAGGAGGGGATACTGGGGAGATGGATAGAGGAGGGGATAAGGGAGATGGATAGAGGAGGGGATACGGGAGATGGATAGAGGAGGGGGTATAAGGGAGATGGATAGAGGAGGGGATACTGGGAGATGGATAGAGGAGGGTATAAGGGAGATGGATAGAGGAGGGGATACGGGAGATGGATAGAGGAGGGGTATAAGGGAGATGGATAGAGGAGGGGATACGGAGATGGATAGAGGAGGGGTATAAGGGAGATGGATAGAGGAGGGGATAAGGGAGATGGATAGAGGAGGGGATCCCACGGGAGATGGATAGAGGAGGGGATACGGGAGATGGATAGAGGAGGGGATAAGGGAGATGGATAGAGGAGGGGATAAGGGAGATGGATAGAGGAGGGGGATAAGGGAGATGGATAGAGGAGGGGGATAAGGAGATGGATAGAGGAGGGGATAAGGGGAGATGGATAGAGGAGGGGATAAGGAGATGGATAGAGGAGGGGATAAGGGAGATGGATAGAGGAGGGGATAAGGGAGATGGATAGAGGAGGGGATAAGGGAGATGGATAGAGGAGGGGGTATAAGGGAGATGGATAGAGGAGGGGATACGGGAGATGGATAGAGGAGGGGTATAAGGGAGATGGATAGAGGAGGGGATACGGAGATGGATAGGAGGGGGTATAAGGGAGATGGATAGAGGAGGGGGATAAGGGAGATGGATAGAGGAGGGGTATAAGGGAGATGGATAGAGGAGGGGATACGGGAGATGGATAGAGGAGGGGGATAAGGGAGATGGATAGAGGAGGGGATAAGGGAGATGGATAGAGGAGGGGATAAGGGAGATGGATAGAGGAGGGGATAAGGAGATGGATAGAGGAGGGGATAAGGGAGATGGATAGAGGAGGGGATAAGAGAGATGGATAGAGGAGGGATAAGGGAGATGGATAGAGGAGGGGATAAGGGAGATGGATAGAGGAGGGGATACGGGAGATGGATAGAGGAGGGGATAAGGGAGATGGATAGAGGAGGGGATACGGGAGATGGATAGAGGAGGGGTATAAGGGAGATGGATAGAGGAGGGGATGGAGATGGATAGAGGAGGGGTATAAGGGAGATGGATAGAGGAGGGGATACGGAGATGGATAGAGGAGGGGGTATAAGGGAGATGGATAGAGGAGGGGATGGGAGATGGATAGAGGAGGGGTATAAGGGAGATGGATAGAGGAGGGGATACGGGAGATGGATAGAGGAGGGTATAAGGGAGATGGATAGAGGAGGGGATACGGGAGATGGATAGAGGAGGGGATACGGGAGATGGATAGAGGAGGGGATAAGGGAGATGGATAGAGGAGGGGATAAGGGAGATGGATAGAGGAGGGGATAAGGGAGATGGATAGAGGAGGGGATACGGGAGATGGATAGAGGAGGGGTATAAGAGAGATGGATAGAGGGGGTATAAGGGAGATGGATAGAGGAGGGGATAAGGGAGATGGATAGAGGAGGGGATACGGGAGATGGATAGAGGAGGGGATACGGGAGATGGATAGAGGAGGGGATACGGGAGATGGATAGAGGAGGGTATAAGAGAGATGGATAGAGGAGGGGATATGGGAGATGGATAGAGGGGGATACGGTAGATGGATAGAGGAGGGGATAAGGGAGATGGATAGAGGAGGGGACAGGAGATGGATAGAGGAGGGTATAAGGGAGATGGATAGAGGAGGGGATACGGGAGATGGATAGAGGAGGTATAAGGGAGATGGATAGAGGAGGGGATACGGGAGATGGATAGAGGAGGGGGTATAAGGGAGATGGATAGAGGAGGGGGATACGGGAGATGGATAGAGGAGGGGGATAAGGGAGATGGATAGAGGAGGGGGATACGGGAGATGGATAGAGGAGGGGGTATAAGGGAGATGGATAGAGGAGGGGGATACGGGAGATGGATAGAGGAGGGGGTATAAGGGAGATGGATAGAGGAGGGGATACGGGAGATGGATAGAGGAGGGGATACGGGAGATGGATAGAGGAGGGGATAAGGGAGATGGATAGAGGAGGGGATAAGGGAGATGGATAGAGGAGGGGATAACGGGAGATGGATAGAGGAGGGGATAATGGGAGATGGATAGAGGGTATAAGAGAGATGGATAGAGGGGGTATAAGGGAGATGGATAGAGGAGGGGATAAGGGAGATGGATAGAGGAGGGGGATACGGGAGATGGATAGAGGAGGGGGATACGGGAGATGGATAGAGGAGGGGGATACGGGAGATGGATAGAGGGGGTATAAGAGAGATGGATAGAGGAGGGGATACGGTAGATGGATAGGTGGATACGGTAGATGGATAGGTGGATAAGGTAGATGGATAGAGGAGGGGATACGGGAGATGGATAGAGGAGGGGTATAAGGGAGATGGATAGAGGAGGGGATCACGGGAGATGGATAGAGGAGGGTATAAGGGAGATGGATAGAGGAGGGGATAACGGGAGATGGATAGAGGAGGAGTATAAGGAGAGATGGATAGAGGAGGATACGGAGATGGATAGAGAGATGGATAGAGGGGGTATAAGGGAGATGGATAGAGGAGGGGATAAGGGAGATGGATAGAGGAGGGGATACGGGAGATGGATAGAGGAGGGGATACTGGGAGATGGATAGAGGAGGGGATACGGGAGATGGATAGAGGAGGGTATAAGAGAGATGGATAGAGGAGGGGATAAGGGAGATGGATAGAGGAGGGGATCTGGGAGATGGATAGAGGGGGGATACGGGAGATGGATAGAGGAGGGGATAAGGGAGATGGATAGAGGGGGTTATGGTAGATTAATAGAGGAGGGGGATAAGGGAGATGGATAGAGGAGGGGGATACGGTAGATGGATAGAGGGAGGGATACGGTAGATGGATAGAGGAGGGGATACGGGAGATGGATAGAGGGGGGGATATGGGAGATGGATAGAGGAGGGGGATACGGGAGATGGATAGAGGAGGGGATACGGGGAGATGGATAGAGGAGGGGATAAGGGAGATGGATAGAGGGGGTATAAGGGAGAATGATAGAGGGGGAATAAAGGAGAGGGATAAAGAGGGAATGGGGAAGAATGAGAAGGTGAGGTAATGGGTGAGAGGGAGAGGTGGAAAGGGGGGGAATGGGATAAAGGGAGTGGGTTGGTCGAGTGGGAACGCAATGGGGGGTATAGAGAGAGGGAGGGTAGAGAGGTAGAGATTGAGGTATACCGATTACATACGGCACCCCGCAAAATAATAAACATGAAAAAAAGTGATATTTGTATGTTAAACTGCACCGTGGTGGGATTGAGAGGGTCAGTGATTCATTTCACACTAGTTTACACTCAACAACACCAGAAAACAGGAGAGCCCAGAGACAGAGAGACAAGGTGAGGCTCGTCCCAAGGACACCTGGATTTGTCCTCCGAAAATCCTTTTACGGGAGGGAAACAACATTTTTGGAGTCCCAAAAAGCACCCTATTCCCCTATATAGTGCACTACTTTTGACCAAAGTGCCGCCTATTTTCCTACCTGAAAGCAGGGACAACATTTCCTCACCAAACAGTCAATCTCCTGTTTTTGATCCAAGCCTAACAAATGGTGGTGGGAGCTTTCTTCATTTTCATTCTCAAACTTACAGTCAATGAGAGGGAATCTACCGTTGGGAGGAAACCTGCAGCAGACAGTGTTGTGTATGTCAAATAGCACCATATTCCATATATAGTGCACTACTTTTGACCAGAACCCTATGTGCCCTGGTCAAAAGTAGTGCACTACATAAGGAACAGGGTGCCATTTGGGATGCAAGTCTGTGACTACAGTATTGTATAGGGCACTGGATCAAATCGCTGATATTTACCTAACAGGCCAAACAGTAGGCTCACTGGGAATCTATTCTGGCGACAGCACAGAGAGAGAAATTACTTCAAAATGATTATGCAGCGGAACCTGATTTCGTTTGATTTGTCAAATCATACAAATGGAGTTAGCAGTGGCCCGAGGCAACAGATTTTCCCTTACTTAACCACAGTCAGTGTTGCCCTACTAATGTGGCCTGTAATCACAGAGCGTTACCTAGAGGCAGTCCCAAATGGCATCATATTCCCTATATAGTGCACTACTTCTGACCACTACTTATGCGCCCTGGTTAAAAGTAGTGCACTATATAGGGAATAGGGTTCCATTTGGGACGCATGGAGAGAAGTCAATGATCCTCTTGCTCGATCTAGTGTATTAATTGATTGCTTTCCACCGTAAAACCCCTCCTCATATCCACATTAAACCCATTCCATGTGAAAGACATGCTTTCCACCATGAAACCCCTCCTAATATCCACATTAAACCCATTCCATGTGAAAGACATGCTTTCCACCATAAAACCCCTCCTCATATCCACATTAAACCCATTCCATGTGAAAGACATGCTTTCCACCATAAAACCCCTCCTAATATCCACATTAAACCCATTCCACCATAAAACCCCTCCTCATATCCACATTAAACCCATTCCACCATAAAACCCCTCCTCATATCAACATTAAACCCATTCCATGTGAAAGACATGCTTTCCACCATAAAACCCCTCCTCATATCCACATTAAACCCATTCCACCATAAAACCCCTCCTCATATCAACATTAAACCCATTCCATGTGAAAGACATTCTTTCCACCATAAAACCCCTCCTAATATCCACATTAAACCCATTCCATGTGAAAGACATTCTTTCCACCATAAAACCCCTCCTAATATCCACATTAAACCCATTCCACGTGAAAGACATGCTTTCCACCATAAAACCCCTCCTCATATCCACATTAAACCCATTCCACGTGAAAGACATGCTTTCCACCATAAAACCCCTCCTAATATCCACATTAAACCCATTCCACGTGAAAGACATGCTTTCCACCATAAAACCCCTCCTCATATCCACATTAAACCCATTCCACGTGAAAGACATGCTTTCCACCATAAAACCCTCCTCATATCCACATTAAACCCATTCCACGTGAAAGACATGCTTTCCACCATAAAACCCCTCCTCATATCCACATTAAACCCATTCCACCATGCTTTCCACCATAAAACCCCTCCTCATATCCACATTAAACCCATTCCACGTGAAAGACATGCTTTCCACCATAAAACCCCTCCTCATATCCACATTAAACCCATTCCACCATAAAACCCCTCCTCATATCCACATTAAACCCATTCCACCATAAAACCCCTCCTAATATCCACATTAAACCCATTCCATGTGAAAGACATGCTTTCCACCATGAAACCCCTCCTAATATCCACATTAAACCCATTCCATGTGAAAGACATGCTTTCCACCGTAAAACCCCTCCTCATATCCACATTAAACCCATTCCATGTGAAAGACATGCTTTCCACCATAAAACCCCTCCTAATATCCACATTAAACCCATTCCACGTGAAAGACATGCTTTCCACCATAAAACCCCTCCTCATATCCACATTAAACCCATTCCACGTGAAAGACATGCTTTCCACCATAAAACCCCTCCTAATATCCACATTAAACCCATTCCATGTGAAAGACATGCTTTCCACCATAAAACCCCTCCTCATGTCCACATTAAACCCATTCCAAGTGAAAGACACCAAGCTAATGTGACATTATTGGGCCCAATTATGAGCAAAGGCAAGAGTTCAACTGACTGCTAGGCTTTATCCCAAATGACACCCTATTCCCTGCACCTACATAGTGCCCTATGGGCCCTGGTCAAAAGTAGTTCAATATATAGGGAATACGGTGGCATTTGTGACACAAACCAAGGCTAGCGTACTCGTCATTGCGACGGGTTTCATTTGGCACGCTGGTTATTAATAAGAACTCCAAATACCAATTGGAAGAGAGAAGTCCAGCCAGGCTTGTTGTGTCAGTGGTGTGTTTGGTGCGTGTTTGGAGCTTGTTGAGTCAGTGGTGTGTTTGAGGCTTGTTGAGTCAGTGGCGTGTTTGGGGCTTGTTGAGTCAGTGGCGTGTTTGGGGCTTGTTGAGTCAGTGGCGTGTTTGGGGCTTGTTGAGTCAGTGGCGTGTTTGGGGCTTGTTGAGTCAGTGGCGTGTTTGGTGCGTGTTTGGAGCTTGTTGAGTCATTGGCATGTTTGAGGCATGTTGAGTCAGTTGCGTGTTTGGGGCTTGTTGAGACAGTGGCGTGTTTGGTGCTTGTCGAGTCAGTGGAGTGTTTGGTGCTTGTTGAGTCAGTGCCGTGTTTTGGGCATGTTGAGTCAGTGGCATGTTTTGGGCGTGCTTGGGGCTTGTTGAGCCAGTGGCGTGTTTGGTGCTTGTTGAGTCAGTGGCGTGTTTGGAGCTTGTTGAGTCAGTGGCGTGTTTGGTGCGTGTTTGGAGCTTGTTGAGTCATTGGCATGTTTGGTGCGTGTTTGGAGCTTGTTGAGTCATTGGCATGTTTGAGGCATGTTGTGTCAGTTGCGTGTTTGGGGCATGTTGAGACAGTGGCGTGTTTGGTGCTTGTCGAGTCAGTGGAGAGTTTGGTGCTTGTTGAGTCAGTGCCGTGTTTGGGGCGTGTTTGGGGCTTGTTGAGCCAGTGGCGTGTTTGGGGCTTGTTGAGTCAATGGCGTGTTTGGGGCTTGTTGAGTCAGTGGCGTGTTTGGTGCGTGTTTGGAGCTTGTTGAGTCATTGGCATGTTTGGTGCGTGTTTGGGGCTTGTTGAGTCATTGGCATGTTTGAGGCATGTTGAGTCAGTAGCGTGTTTGGGGCTTGTTGAGTCAGTGGCGTGTTTGGGGCTTGTTGAGTCAGTGGCGTGTTTGGAGCTTGTTGAGTCATTGGCATGTTTGGTGCGTGTTTGGGGCTTGTTGAGTCATTGGCATGTTTGAGGCATGTTGAGTCAGTGGCGTGTTTGGGGCTTGTTGAGTCAGTGGCGTGTTTGGTGCGTGTTTGGAGCTTGTTGAGTCAGTGGCGTGTTTGAGGCTTGTTGAGTCAGTGGCGTGTTTGGGGCTTGTTGAGTCAGTGGCGTGTTTGAGGCTTGTTGAGTCAGTGGCGTGTTTGGGGCTTGTTGAGTCAGTGGCGTGTTTGGGGCTTGTTGAGTCAGTGGCGTGTTTGGTGCGTGTTTGGAGCTTGTTGAGTCATTGGCATGTTTGAGGCATGTTGAGTCATTTGCGTGTTTGGGGCTTGTTGAGACAGTGGCGTGTTTGGTGCTTGTCGAGTCAGTGGAGTGTTTGGTGCTTGTTGAGTCAGTGCCGTGTTTTGGGCATGTTGAGTCAGTGGCATGTTTTGGGCGTGCTTGGGGCTTGTTGAGCCAGTGGCGTGTTTGGTGCTTGTTGAGTCAGTGGCGTGTTTGGGGCTTGTTGAGTCAGTGGCGTGTTTGGTGCGTGTTTGGAGCTTGTTGAGTCATTGGCATGTTTGGTGCGTGTTTGGAGCTTGTTGAGTCATTGGCATGTTTGAGGCATGTTGTGTCAGTTGCGTGTTTGGGGCATGTTGAGACAGTGGCGTGTTTGGTGCTTGTCGAGTCAGTGGAGTGTTTGGTGCTTGTTGAGTCAGTGCCGTGTTTGGGGCGTGTTTGGGGCTTGTTGAGCCAGTGGCGTGTTTGGGGCTTGTTGAGTCAATGGCGTGTTTGGGGCTTGTTGAGTCAGTGGCGTGTTTGGGGCGTGTTTGGAGCTTGTTGAGTCAGTGGCGTGTTTGAGGCTTGTTGAGTCAGTGGCGTGTTTGGGGCTTGTTGAGTCAGTGGCGTGTTTGGGGCTTGTTGAGTCAGTGGCGTGTTTGGGGCTTGTTGAGTCAGTGGCGTGTTTGGGGCTTGTTGAGTCAGTGGCGTGTTTGGGGCTTGTTGAGTCAGTGGCGTGTTTGGTGCGTGTTTGGAGCTTGTTGAGTCATTGGCATGTTTGAGGCATGTTGAGTCAGTTGCGTGTTTGGGGCTTGTTGAGACAGTGGCGTGTTTTGTGCTTGTCGAGTCAGTGGAGTGTTTGGGGCGTGTTTGGGGCTTGTTGAGTCAGTGGCGTGTTTGAGGCTTGAGTCCCTGCTGGTGCAGCTCCCTAGACTCTCTCGAGGCCATCAGCAGAATGTTTTACCCTCCTACTGACACGCTGTTGCTGCTCGCCCTTGCTCCTACAGACCCAGGGGAGGCCGTGCAAGGTGCTTCCGTTCCATGAACTGTGCAGCTGGGGCCAAACGCATGAAATTGAGCTCCCCCGACAACACACACGGATAGGCTACAGTTGTATTTTCAACTGTTTAGGATTGAGCGCCACTGCTTGCCTGAGTGAAGGGCAGAGACAGAGAGAGACAGCGAGAGACACAGGCACTATCATTGACATTTCAGGACTTAGAATGCTCTGAATGTTAAGAATTCTACAAGCAGCTGTAAAATATTTGGATGAAGTATCAGTGGCATCGTAAGGACGGGAGCAGCACAATTACTTTCGTTCACAGAGAGCGGCGTAAACTTTCCATTATTCTTATGACTAGGCTAGAGAAGAACACTTTATAAATATAAAATCCTGTTCATTCTCTGATGTAGACTATTTGAAAATGGCTTGACAGCGCAGGAGGCCTTTAAATATATCAGATGATTTTATAGGGGGTCACAAAAGTCAATTAAACAAAACCGCCTATAAACCATCTTTAAGTGTTGCTGTCAGACGGGCTATGATGAATGTTATGAAGGCCTAGTTGAGAGAGAGGGAGAGAGAGAGAGAGGAGCTATGATAAAATCAAATAACATTTTACATGCTTCGTAAACAACAGGTTTAGACCAAAGTCTCGGTCACATTGCCCATAAGCACTCCATTATGTTGCGCCAGATGTCATGCGTTTCAATGGGGACGTCCACAACAGCGTGAAAACGAAATGCCCCCTTGTGGTTGAAGGATCCGTTGCAAGACGAACGCCGCATACTTTAACATTTTCCAAACTTTGCGTTGTCTATATGAGTACTTATCCCTGTCCTAGCTAGTGACATCTATCCATATCCTTATCCCTGTCCTAGCTAGTGACATCTATCCATATCCTTATCCCTGTCCTAGCTAGTGACATCTAGGCTCTCCATATCCTTATCCCTGTCCTAGCTAGTGACATCTAGGCTCTCCATATCCTTATCCCTGTCCTAGCTAGTGAAATCTAGGCTCTCCATATCCTTATCCCTGTCCTAGCTAGTGACATCTAGGCTCTCCATATCCTTATCCCTGTCCTAGCTAGTGACATCTAGGCTCTCCATATCCTTATCCCTGTCCTAACTAGTGACATCTATCCGTATCCTTATCCCTGTCTTAGCTAGTGACATCTATCCATATCCTTATCCCTGTCCTAGCTAGTGACATCTATCTGTATCCTTATCCCTGCCCTAGCTAGTGACATCTATCCATATCCTATCCCTGTCCTAGGTAGTGACATCTATCCGTATCCTATCCCTGTCCTAGCTCGGGCATCTAGGCTCTCCGTATCCTTATCCCTGTCTTAGCTAGTGAAATCCTGCTTGTTTTCCTTGTCCGTATGTGTAGCCACGCTCTCTGTTGGCAAGCGAGAGATGACACGCCAACTCCGGAGCTTCAGACTTGTTGCGCAGGTGAGAGGAATAACACTGGCAACGTACTCCAGCTGAAGTAGGAATTCTGTTTTCTTCAAAAGAACAGTTGTGGATGTTTCAAGAAAAAAACGATCACATTTTTCACAGGCCCCCCTGTGAAACATAATTGTCTTTAGAATTTTATGTGGAGACATTTTGAAGCACGTTCTTGGATGAGTCTGGCCATTACCATTATTTGGCTCATGCAAGCAACTAAGCCAGCCCAAAGAAATCTCAGGAATGGAACTCTGACCAAAACAATTGTCTGGAGGACGCTTCAACACTATAAGTAAGTGGAAAATTAGGTCTAACATGCTAAAAAAACAGAAATATCCCTTTAAATAGAGAAATAATAGAAAAGTAAAACACGTAATAATGAATACACAACGAGTAATGATAACTAGGCTGCATACACGGGGTACCAGTACCAAGTTGATGTGCAGGGGTACAAGGGAAATGAAGGTAGATATGTACATATATAACTATGAATGAAGTGACAGAAAGTAAACTATAGCAGCAGCGTACGTGATGAGACAAACAAGTGCAAAAAGGGGTCAATGCAGATAGTCCGGGAAGCTATTTAGTTACCCACTTAACTAACTACTTAGCAGTCTTATGGCTTGGGGGTTGAAGCTGTTCAGGGTCCTGTTGGTTCCAGACTTGCTGCATCGCTACCGCTTGCTGTGTAGCAGTAGAGACAACAGTCTATGACTTGGATGACTGGAGTCTTATAGAATTTTTAGAGACTTCCTCTGACATCGCCTGGTATAGAGGTCCTGGATGGCAGGGAGCTCGACTTAGTACACATTACCCTCTGTAGCGCCTTGTGGTCGGATACCAAGCAGTCGCCATACCAAGCGGTGATGCAGCCAGTCAAGATGCTCTCAATGGTGCAGCTGTAGAACTTTTTGAGGATCTAAGGGCACATGCCAAGTCTTTTAGCCAACTGATAGGGAAAAGGTGTTGTCGTGACCTCTTCAAGACTGTGTTGGTGTGTTTGGACCATGATAGGTCCTTAGGGATGTGGACACAGAGGAACTTGATGCTCTCGACCTGCTCCAATGCAGCCCCGTCAATGTGAATGGGTGCGTGCTCGGCCCTCCGTTTCCTGTAGTCCATGATCAGCTCCTTTGTCTTGCTGACGTTGAGGGAGAGGTTGTTCTGGCACCACACCGCCAGGTCTCTAACCTCCTCCCTATTGGCTGTCTTATCGTCGTCGGTGATCAGGCCTACCATCGTCTTGTTGTCAGCGAACTTAGTGCTGGTTTTGGAGTCAGGTGCGGCCTCACAGTTGTGGGTGAACAGGGAGTACAGGAGGGGACTAAGCACACACCCCTGAGTGCCCCCGTGTTGAGGATCAGGGTGGCGGATGTGCTGTTGTCTACCCTCACCACCTGGGGGCGGCCCGTCAGGATGTCCAGGATCCAGTTGCAGAGGGAGGTGTTCACCCGTCAGGTGTCCCAGGGTCCTTAGCTTAGTGATGAGCTTGGAGGGCACTACGCTGAGCTGACAATGAACAGCATTCTCACATACAGTGGGGCAAAAAAGTATTTAGTCAGCCACCAATTGTGCAAGTTCTCTCACTTAAAAAGATGAGAGAGGCCTGTAATTTTCATCATAGGTACACTTCAACTATGACAGACAAAATGAGGAAAATAAATCCCGAAAATCACATTGTAGGATTTTTAATGAATTTATTTGCAAATTATGGTGGAAAATAAGTATTTGGTCACATACAAACAAGCAAGATTTCTGGCTCTCACAGACCTGTAACTTCTTCTTTAAGAGGCTCCTCTGTCCTCCACTCGTTACCTGTATTAATGGCACCTGTTTGAACTTGTTATCAGTATAAAAGACACCTGTCCACAACCTCAAACAGTCACACTCCAAACTCCACTATGGCCAAGACCAAAGAGCTGTCAAAGGACACCAGAAACAAAATTGTAGACCTGCACCAGGTTGGGAAGACTGAATCTGCAATAGGTAAGCAGCTTGGTTTGAAGAAATCAACTGTGGGAGCAATTATTAGGAAATGGAAGACATACAAGACCACTAATAATCTTCCTCGATCTGGGGCTCCACGCAAGATCTCACCCCGTGGGGTCAAAATGATCACAAGAACGGTGAGCAAAAATCCCAGAACCACACGGGGACCTAGTGAATGACCTGCAGAGAGCTGGGACCAAAGTAGCAAAGCCTACCATCAGTAACACACTACGCCGCCAGGGACTCAAATCCTGCAGTGCCAGACGTGTCCCCCTGCTTAAGCCAGTACATGTTCAGGCCCGTCTGAAGTTTGCTAGAGAGCATTTGGATGATCCAGATGAGGATTGGGAGAATGTCATATGGTCAGATGAAACCAAAATAGAACTTTTTGGTAAAAACTCAACTCGTCGTGTTTGGAGGACAAAGAATGCTGAGTTGCATCCAAAGAACACCATACCTGCTGTGAAGCATGGGGGTGGAAACATCATGCTTTGGGGCTGTTTTTCTGCAAAGGGACCAGGACGACTGATCCGTGTAAAGGAAAGAATGAATGGGGCCATGTATCGTGAGATTTTGAGTGAAAACCTCCTTCCATCAGGGCATTGAAGGGCATTGAAGATGAAACGTGGCTGGGTCTTTCAGCATGACAATGATCCCAAACACACCGCCCGGGCAACGAAGGAGTGTCTTCGTAAGAAGCATTTCAAGGTCCTGGAGTGGCCTAGCCAGTCTCCAGATCTCAACCCCATAGAAAATATTTGGAGGGAGTTGAAAGTCCGTGTTGCCCAGCGACAGCCCCAAAACATCACTGCTCTAGAGGAGATCTGCATGGAGGAATGGGCCAAAATACCAACAACAGTGTGTGAAAACCTTGTGAAGACTTACAGAAAACGTTTGACCTCTGTCATTGCCAACAAAGGGTATATAACAAAGTATTGAGATAAACTTTTGTTATTGACCAAATACTTATTTTCCACCATAATTTGCAAATAAATAAATTAAAAATCCTACAATGTGATTTTCTGGATTTCTTTTTCTCATTTCGTCTGTCATAGTTGAAGTGTACCTATGATGAAAATTACAGGCCTCTCTCATCTTTTTAAGTTGGAGAACTTGCACAATTGGTGGCTGACTAAATACTTTTTTGCCCCACTGTAGGTGTTCCTCTTGTCCAGCTGGGAATGTGCAATAGAGATTGCGTCATCTGTGGATCCGTGGGGACGGTATGCGAATTGGAGAAGATCCAGGGTGTCTGGGATGATGGTGTTGATGTGAGCCATGACCAGTCTTTTAATGCATCTCTTTGCTACAGATTTGAGTGCTATGGGGCGATAGTCATTTAGACAGGATACCTTAAAATTGGGGGTAGCGTGTGGTGGGGAGCGTGTGAGCGAAAGAGAGAGTGAGAGATGGTAGAGGTGTTATGATGAAGGTTACGGAGGCCTAGTGTGGAGGGTAAACCCATCAATCCCGTACTCACAAAAATAAAACTTAATCAACCTACATTTAGAAATACAATTCCATCCATCCTACACTTAGAAATAAACGCAGCCTTTAGACATTATTGTATTCCTCATTGCTATTGCTCAGCCCTAAACCTAACTAACCAAAATCAAATAAATATCTGTGTAGTACAAAAGCGACACTAATCCGGAGCTATAGTCACGGGAGTGTTCTCACTGATCTAACCCTGACACTTTGGGGATATCAGGACCCCCCCATCAGCCCCCTCCTCCTCCTCACACACACACACTGGAGATGTGTCTTCAACTTTAATGAACATAGGGCCTGGATGGATATTTAATCAGCATTTGTGAAGGTCCAGCGTAAGGTTTGGGGAATAGCCATATTCACTAGCGAGAAGGAAGAAATATTTTATGGTTGATTTGCCTCCTGATGACACAGGGGTTGTGTCCCAAATGGCACCCTAGTCCCTATATAGTACACTACTTTTCATCGTGAGCCATACACTGCATTGTGCACTATATAGGTAATAGGGAGCCATTTGAGAGGCAGAAACAGGCACTTTGTCTCGTGCTCAGCAGTGTCGCTGTCCGTGGTGTTGAATCCCTAATCAGTTGGCAGATCCATTAGAGCTCAGGTCCGCTGGTGGTGGGGATCAACTACTCCTCATCATGCAGCCAACCGGGAAGACACTTTGTAAGTGCCTATGATGGAAGACTGCCCCTACCAAAAGGCACTTCTTCCATTTGGCTAACTACACTGAACACTCAATAGGAGTCTCCCACAACGAATGGGCTCACATCATCTCACTGTCCATCTGTTCCTAAGTTCAAGCAACGATAGTAAATGCTACATTTTTCCCTTTTCTTGGAGAAATCTGTAGTTCTTTGTTTGTTTGAACTGCGGTTGTCTTGGTTACTGTTGTCATGCCAACCTCTAACCACCCCCTCCCCCCTTCTTTTTCTACACCCCCTAGTCTTTTGAAGTAAGGTTCCGATGCAGAGCAGTTTCAACCAATCAGAGCAACGCTCTTAGGAACCCCAGCCAGTCACAGTGCATATAACTATTAACAGACTGTGAGTGTGGTCGTGTGTTGGCATCTCTCTCCTGTGAAGGGGAAGAGGGGCGCAGGTGGGAAGAAGAGGTGGAATGAGAGAGAGAGAGAGAGAGAGAGAGAGAGAGAGAGAGAGAGAGAGAGAGAGAGAGAGAGAGAGAGAGGCTGAATGTGAGAGAGAGAGAGAGAGAGAGAGAGAGAGAGAGAGAGAGAGAGAGAGAGAGAGAGAGAGAGAGAGAGAGAGAGAGAGAGAGAGAGAGAGAGAGAGAGAGAGAGAGAGAGAGAGAGAGAGAGAGAGAGAGAGAGAGAGAGAGAGAGAGAGAGAGAGAGAGAGAGAGAGAGAGAGAGAGAGAGAGAGAGAGAGAGAGAGGGGGTAGGCTGAATGAGAGAGAGAGAGAGAGAGAGAGAGAGAGAGAGAGAGAGAGAGAGAGAGAGAGAGAGAGAGAGAGAGAGAGAGAGAGAGAGAGAGAGAGAGAGAGAGAGAGAGAGAGAGAGAGAGAGAGAGAGAGAGAGACAGAGAGAGAGAGAGAGAGAGAGAGAGAGAGAGAGAGAGAGAGAGACAGAGAGAGAGAGAGAGAGAGAGAGAGACAGAGAGAGAGAGAGAGAGAGAGAGAGAGAGAGAGAGAGAGAGAGAGAGAGAGAGAGAGAGAGAGAGAGAGAGAGAGAGAGAGAGAGAGAGAGAGAGAGAGAGAGAGAGAGAGAGAGAGAGAGAGAGAGAGAGAGAGACAGAGACAGAGAGAGAGAGAGAGAGAGAGAGAGAGAGAGAGAGAGAGAGAGAGAGAGAGAGAGGGCAGAGAGAGAGAGAGAGAGAGAGAGAGAGAGAGAGAGACAGAGACAGAGAGACAGGGAGAGGGTGGGGGTAGGCTGAATGTGAGAGAGAGAGAGAGAGAGAGAGAGAGAGAGAGAGAGAGAGAGAGAGAGAGAGAGAGAGAGAGAGAGAGAGAGAGTGAAAGTAAATAGAAATCGAAGAACATGGAGGTTTGAGGTTAGACCAGAATAGAATAGACAGCACTTGTCTTGTCATTAGGGGTGAGGATGGTGATATGTCAATGCGGACAGTAGTCCCATACATTCTGTTTCTTTTTGACAGCACCATTTCACCAGGTCAAATTCCTGGTCCAACAGAATAACACAGGCTACATAATGATGTACGTTGCTCATAAGATTCCTTTTCTACTAAGGGCATTAGTGTTGCTACCATGCTGTGTTGTCATGTGTTGCTGTCTTGCTATTTTGTTGTCTTAGGTCTCTCTTTATGTAGTGTTGTCTCTCTTTATGTAGTGTTGTCTCTCTTTATGTAGTGTTGTAGTGTTGTCTCTCTTTATGTAGTGTTGTAGTGTTGTCTCTCTTTATGTAGTGTTGTAGTGTTGTCTCTCTTTATGTAGTGTTGTAGTGTTGTCTCTCTTTATGTAGTGTTGTCTCTCTTTATGTAGTGTTGTCTCTCTTTATGTAGTGTTGTAGTGGTGTCTCTTTATGTAGTGTTGTAGTGTTGTCTCTCTTTATGTAGTGTTGTAGTGTTGTCTCTCTTTATGTAGTGTTGTAGTGTTGTCTCTCTTTATGTAGTGTTGTCTCTCTTTATGTAGTGTTGTAGTGGTGTCTCTTTATGTAGTGTTGTAGTGTTGTCTCTCTTTATGTAGTGTTGTAGTGTTGTCTCTCTTTATGTAGTGTTGTAGTGTTGTCTCTCTTTATGTAGTGTTGTCTCTCTTTATGTAGTGTTGTAGTGGTGTCTCTTTATGTAGTGTTGTAGTGTTGTCTCTCTTTATGTAGTGTTGTAGTGTTGTCTCTCTTTATGTAGTGTTGTAGTGTTGTCTCTCTTTATGTAGTGTTGTAGTGTTGTCTCTCTTTATGTAGTGTTGTAGTGTTGTCTCTCTTTATGTAGTGTTGTAGTGTTGTCTCTCTTTATGTAGTGTTGTCTCTCTTTATGTAGTGTTGTAGTGTTGTCTCTCTTGTCGTGATGTGTGTTTTGTCCTATATTTTTTATGTTTTAATAATTGAAATAGATATATATCCCAGGCCCCGTCCCCGCTGGAAGCCTTTTGCCTTTTGGTAGGCCGTCATCGTAAATAAGAATTTGTTGTTAACTGACTTGCCTAGTTAAATAAAGGTTTAATAAATAAAATAAAATAAATTAGCCCGTCTTAGCAGTGGCGTACTTACCAATAGACAGAAGAGGCCTCAGGCCTCACATCATCAAGGGCCCTAGTGAGTTCGACATAACAATAAAATAATTGTTTTAATATAATTTATCCCGCTTCTCCCCCCTGCCCCCCCTCTGCTGCTCAGCTCATCGCCCTCATTCTGTCTTGCTTCAGCAGGTCGGTCCAGCAGCAAATCTGCGGGAAGCTTCAAAAGTTGCAAAGGAAATGGAGAGGGAGGGGGATTTTGTGCCCAGGTACCCAGGTAAATGAGGCCACATTGTTGACAAAAAAGCCAAATAATTATTCATAATCGATCAATCATTGATTTCCATACATATTTCATTTTAAAATTAATATAATCCACGTTTTTCTCATAGTAGAAACAATTGTCATTAATAATCACTTATGGACTGGTTCATAATAATGAATTATTCCACTCTGACAGAGTTGGACTATTCCACCCTGACACAGTTTGACTATTCCACCCTGACAGAGTTGGGCTATTCCACCCTGACAGAGTGGGACTATTCCACCCTGATACAGTTGGACTATTCCACCCTGACAGAGTTGGACTATTCCACCCTGACACAGTTGGACTATTCCACCCTGACAGAGTTGGACTATTCCACCCTGACAGAGTTGGACTATTCCACCCTGACAGAGTTGGACTATTCCACCTGACAGATTTGGACTATTCCACCTGACAGAGTTGGTCTATTCCACCTGACAGAGTTGGACTATTCCACCCTGACAGAGTTGGACTATTCCACCCTGACAGAGTTGGACTATTCCACCCTGACAGAGTTGGACTATTCCACCCTGACAGAGTTGGTCTATTCCACCCTGACAGAGTTGGACTATTCCACCCTGACAGATTTGGACTATTCCACCCTGACAGAGTTGGACTATTCCACCCTGACAGAGTTCCTGTGCATATATGACTGCAAACATGACTTTCATTGAAATTACTGTAAGCTGCAGCAATGAGGCTCTTTCAGAGCGGGGCAGATAAAAAAATAAAAAAATAATTAACACGATTACACTTGAACAGAAAATGTACCTAAGTTAACACATTTACTAGCCTCGACCTGGGGCCTCCAACTCACTAAGTCTGCCATGCCTCTTAGAGAACATGAATCAAAGAAACATAGTATATTGGAGCTCATTAAAAAAAACGGAGGAAATTAAAGAATTCACAAAGGACAGCTTATTATCCAAATTACGGCACGCGTGACATAGATGAACACAGATTTGGTATTCATATTATGCAAATATAAGCAAAACAAAGTTGCAGTAAAAACAAGCCATTACGAATCAAATGTTGCTC
The DNA here is from genome assembly GCA_030435695.1 of Brachymystax lenok tsinlingensis. Classification (NCBI taxonomy): domain Eukaryota; kingdom Metazoa; phylum Chordata; class Actinopteri; order Salmoniformes; family Salmonidae; genus Brachymystax; species Brachymystax lenok. Next base: position 7,411,823 of record CM059799.1, read on the forward strand.
TAATTTGAATAACGATCCAGTCTGAATTATTAATGTAACCCTAAACCACGTAATTCAGACACTTTAGATGGGATAAATTGATGTTTACGCAGAATCATGCAGTCAATGCAATTATTTGTGGTTATCTTAGCCTAGGCTACTCACCATGCTATCGTAGTGGATCAGGCTAGGCTAGGCTACTCACCATGCTATCGTAGTGGATCAGGCTAGGCTAGGCTACTCACCATGCTATCATAGTGGATCAGGCTAGGCTACTCACCATGCTATCGTAGTGGATCAGGCTAGGCTACTCACCATGCTATCGTAGTGGATCGGGCTAGGCTAGGCTACTCACCATGCTATCGTAGTGGATCAGGCTAGGCTACTCACCATGCTATCGTAGTGGATCAGGCTAGGCTAGGCTACTCACCATGCTATCGTAGTGGATCAGGCTAGGCTACTCACCATGCTATCGGAGTGGATCAGGCTAGGCTAGGCTACTCACCATGCTATCGTAGTGGATCAGGCTAGGCTACTCACCATGCTATCGTAGTGGATCAGGCTAGGCTAGGCTACTCACCATGCTATCGTAGTGGATCAGGCTAGGCTAGGCTACTCACCATGCTATCGTAGTGGATCAGGCTAGGCTACTCACCATGCTATCGTAGTGGATCAGGCTAGGCTAGGCTAGGCTACTCACCATGCTATCGTAGTGGATCAGGCTAGTCCAGGCTAGGCTACTCACCATGCTATCGTAGTGGATCAGGCTAGTCTAGGCTAGGCTACTCACCATGCTATCGTAGTGGATCAGGCTAGGCTAGGCTAGGCTACTCACCATGCTATCGTAGTGGATCAGGCTAGTCTAGGCTAGGCTACTCACCATGCTATCGTAGTGGATCAGTTCAAGTTCGTACTCCGGCAGTATATCCGTTCTCTTGTTCACCAAGTCGAGGGCCATCTGAGCGGAAGGGAGGCATGCTTGGCCACCGGGCCAGCCTCCGCTCATCGGGAAGAGGGCACCGATGTAGAGCTTCTTCTTGCCTAGAGCCGGGCATAACCAAGAGAGGAGTAAAGTCAGCGAGGCGAACATCAATGTCTGGCCAATGATGGAGCGTCGACCCCCGGGTAGACTTTGACAGGACACCGCCATGGTGGAAGTTTTAAAGGTAGAAAATGTTGTATTGCCACTGATGGTTGAGAATTGTCTTGGTGACTATTCTCCTTTGATATTGTTCTGATGTTGCTGCGTCAACGACTCTTGTAAGTGTGTGTTTTGTCGTGACAAAATAAACTATTTTTATTCCTCATTAAATAGCCAATCTATCTCAACACTAGTTCTACTGAAGGGTAACTTCGTTTTCGTCTGTAAATAAATGTGACTGTTCAGTCTGAGCAACCTACACAAAAGGCTGTTTTTCTGACTCTAAATTATTATTATTCTGTCTTTGCACTCAACATGTGTTGGTCTCGGGACAATGTTATAAACACGACCCAAATCCACAGTAGACCTATAAGTAAAGCCAGTTGGATGTCATTTACAGGTAGATATCCTCTTGCAGTTACACGTTTAGCGCAATCAATAGCCGGGTGAGAGTAAGTTAAATTGAAATTAACAGACAGATAAGGCCAATTAAAGATACGTGCAGGTTGGAAGTCTCTTAATTGAACTTGCTCGCTCGACATGAACAGCCACCAGAAAGCCTTGCAGTGGTATAGAATGATTTGTATCCTCCGACCATTCTTTGAAATAGTATTTCCGCTGTCCAAGGTTCTGGAAAATATTAAATCACTAAGATCGCCCGGCCCCAAAGTCTCGGGAAACAGGTAGAGAATGTCGAGAGAATCTCCTTTAGTAAAATATTAGAAATAATTTAGAGAGAAATAGGAATATATCCGACGGTAACCTATACTGTTCAACCGTGCTCCTTGCCCTATCCAATTCCCTACATAAACACTGCTCTCCCCGAAGATATTGCACTATGATTTAATTAAAACGGCACGTTAGGTAGTGCACATGTTATGTAGGATCGACCGCCGCAATACATAAACATGCCACAGTTGTCTATTCCTGCCAGCTCCTCTCCTCGCACACTGTCCGTTAACGAGCCGCGTCAACTCGGCATATGAACGATGGAATTATAAACGACAGGTAAAGCAGGTAACAAGAGTCGAACCCGGTTAGCGGTTAAAACAACCGAATAAACGGTCACGGCAGTGTCGGGTTAAACGTAAGTGTTAAAAGTGAGCAGGTCCAAGCGTTATTTTTTTCGTCGACTGCAGCAGAGAGAGTGAAAGAATTACAGTGTGCCAGGTTTACAGAGCACAGAGGGAGGTAGAGAGAGAGAGAGAGAGAGAGAGAGAGAGAGAGAGAGAGAGAGAGAGAGAGAGAAGGTGGAAGAGGGAGGTTGGTTGGTTGTTTTGCTCTATCCTTCTCCGTTTCATAAACCACTTAGAATTTGCAATCCCTTAACAGAGCTTCTCAATTACCTTTTTCTCCCCTTTCTTTCCTCAGCCAACTACAATACTTATTTTTTTAATCTGAACTTTAAAGGTCCAATGCGCCGTTTTTATCTGGGTAGCAAATTATTTCTGGGTAGCAATTAACTTACTGTGATTGTTTTCAATTAAAATGGTCAACAAGGAACAAAAAAATCTTCTTAGCAAAGAGCGATTTCTCAAGCAAGGATTTCTTTAGGACTGTCTGGGAGTGGTCTGAGTGGGGATGAGAAAACGGAAAACTACCTGTTATTGGCAGAGAGGTTTGGAACTCTTTCTTATATCTTTTTTTTTTCTTCATATAAGTGTTTATTTTTACTATTTTTTTACTTTGTTATACATTACTTTGTTATATATTCATTATACAAAATAATCAACTTACATCCCTACATCAAACATGTCTAACAAAACAAAACACAGGTGTAAACAAGAAAATACTAAATGCATACAAAAGTATATATACAGTACCAGTCAAAAGTTTGAAATGATGTAGTAACCAAAAAAGGTTTAAACAAATTAAAATATATTTATATTTGAGATGCTTAAAAGTAGCCACCCTTTGCCTTGATGACAGCTTTGCACACTCTTGGCATTCTCTCATCCAGCTTCATGAGGAATGTTTTTCCTGTCTTGAAGGAGTTCCCACATATGCTGAGCACTTGTTGGCAGCTTTTCCTTCACCCTGTGGTCCAACTCATCCCAAACCATCTCAATAGGGTTGAGGTCAGGTGACTGTGGAGGCCAGGTCATCTGATGCAGCACTCCATCACTCTCCTTCTTGGTCAAATAGCCATGACACAGCCTAGAGGTGTGTTGGGTCATTGTCCTGTTGAAAACAAATGATAGTCCCACTAAGCGCAAACCAGATGGGATGGCATTTCGCTGCAGAATGCTGGGGTAGCCATGCTGGTTAAGTGTGCCTTGAATTCTAAATAAATCACAGACAGTGTCACCAGCAAAGCACCCCCTCATAACACCTCCTCCTCCATGCTTCACGGTGGGAACCACACATGCAGAGATCATCCGTTCACCTATTCTGCGTCTCACAAAGACATGGCGATTGGAACCAAACATCTCAAATTTGGACCCATCAGACCAAAGGACAGATTTCCACTGGTCTAATGTCCATTGCTCATGTTTCTTGGCCCACGCAATGTGGTGGTCCTCATGAGAGCCAGTTTCATCATAGACGTTGATGGTTTCTGCGACTGCACTTGAAGAAACTTTTAAAGTTCTTAAAATTTTCCGGATTGACTGACCTTCATGACTTAAAGTAATAATGGACTGTCGTTTCTCTTTACTTATTTGAGCTGTTCTTGCCATAATATGGACTTGGTATTTTACCAAATAGGGCTATCTTCTGTATACCCCCCATACCTTGTCACAACACAACTGATTGGCTCAAACGCATTTAGAAGGAAAGAAATTCCACAAATGAACTTTTAACAAGCCACAACGGTTAATTGAAATGCATTCCAGGTGACTACCTCATGAAGCTGGTTGAGAGAATGCCAAGAGTGTGCAAAGCTGTCATCAAGGCAAAGGGTGGCTACTACAAATATAACATGTATTTAGATTTGTTTAACACTTGTTTGATTACTACATGATTCCATATGTGTTATTTCATAGTTTTGTTGTCCTCACTATTATTCTACAATGTAGAAAATAGTAAAAAATAAAGGAAAACCTTGTAATGAGTAAGTGTGTCAATAATTTTGACTGGTACTGTATATATATAAATAACATTACAAAAAATACACTGCTCAAAAAAATAAAGGGAACACTAAAATAACACATCATAGATCTGAATGAATGAAATAATCTTATTCAATACTTTTTTCTTTACATAGTTGAATGTGCTGACAACAAAATCACACAAAAATTATCAATGGAAATCAAATTTATCAACCCATGGAGGTCTGGATTTGGAGTCACACTCAAAATTAAAGTGGAAAACCACACTACAGGCTGATCCAACTTTGATGTAATGTCCTTAAAACAAGTCAAAATGAGGCTCAGTAGTGTGTGTGGCCTCCACGTGCCTGAATGACCTCCCTACAACGCCTGGGCATGCTCCTGATGAGGTGGCGGATGGTCTCCTGAGGGATCTCCTCCCAGACCTGGACTAAAGCATCCGCCAACTCCTGGACAGTCTGTGGTGCAACGTGGCGTTGGTAGATGGAGCGAGACGATGTCCCAGATATGCTCAATTGGATTCAGGTCTGGGGAACGGGCGGGCCAGTCCTTAGCATCAATGCCTTCCTCTTGCAGGAACTGCTGACACACTCCAGCCACATGAGGTCTAGCATTGTCTTGCATTAGGAGGAACCCAGGCCAACCGCACCAGCATATGGTCTCACAAGGGGTCTGAGGATCTCATCTCGGTACCTAATGGCAGTCAGGCTACCTCTGGCGAGCACATGGAGGGCTGTGCGGCCTCCCAAAGAAATGCCACCCCACACCATGACTGACCCACCGCCAAACCGGTCATGCTGGAGGATGTTGCAGGCAGCAGAACGCGTTCTCCATGGCGTCTCCAGACTCTGTCACGTCTGTCACGTGCTCAGTGTGAACCTGCTTTCATCTGTGAAGAGCACAGGGCGCCAGTGGCGAATTTGCCAATCTTGGTGTTCTCTGGCAAATGCCAAACGTCCTGCACGGTGTTGGGCTGTAAGCACAATCCCCACCTGTGGACGTTGGGCCCTCATACCACCCTCACGGAGTCTGTTTCTGACCGTTTGAGCAGACACATGCACATTTGTGGCCTGCTGGAGGTCATTTTGCAGGGCTCTGGCAGTGCTCCTCCTTGCACAAAGGCGGAGGTAGTGGTCCTGCTGCTGGGTTGTTGCCCTCCTACGGCCTCCTCCACGTCTCCTGATGTACTGGCCTGTCTTCTGGTAGCGCCTCCATGCTCTGGACACTACGCTGACAGACACAGCAAACCTTCTTGCCACAGCTCGCATTGATGCGCCCATCCTGGATAAGCTGCACTACCTGAGCCACTTGTGTGGGTTGTAGACTCCGCCTCATGCTACCACTAGAGTGAAAGCACTGCCAGCATTCAAAAGTGACCAAAACATCAGCCAGGAAGCATAGGAACTGAGAAGTGGTCTGTGGTCACCACCTGCAGAACCACTCCTTTATTGGGGGTGTCTTGCTAATTGCCTATAATTTCCACCTGTTGTCTATTCCATTTGCACAACAGCATGTGAAATGTATTGTCAATCAGTGTTGCTTCCTAAGTGGACAGTTTGATTTCACAGAAGTGTGATTGACTTGGAGTTACATTGTGTTGTTTAAGTGTTCCCTTTATTTTTTTGAGCAGTGTATATACAAAAAAAATATATAAAAAATATGGCTATTATAGTGCAATTGTATTCACTCATTATAATGATTCAGGAAGATGTTGTTCATATTGTTATTTACTAAGGATAATATCTTAACAAGGTGATTCAATTCAATCAAAAATATTTGTAATTTTGATTTAGAAATCTGGAACAACAAGAATAAAAAAAGAAAATCACAATCATTTCAATTTCATTTGGACTGCAGCCATTGTTAGAGTGGCCAACTCTTTCTTATTGTTCTACTAACTAATTTACCACCAGGCAGGCCACAACTCCATCACACCAAAACAGGCTGACAATTCAGGTGGTCTTTTCAAAAACCTCTTACACTAAAAGGGCATTATCATAATTTTCACAATTTCACAGTATTTTTCCAACCTTATAGTGTACAAATATACAGTATATAAAACACAGAAATCACGATTTTGACTGCACTGGGCCTTTAACAAGAGCCTCAAATGTCGTTCTCTCTCTCTCTCTCTCTCTCTCTCTCTCTCTCTCTCTCTCTCTCTCTCTCTCTCTCTCTCTCTCTCTCTCTCTCTCTCTCTCCCTCCAACTGTGCTGCTACACTCTTCTTCTTCTAGCTAGATGCAAATATTTTAATTACAAATGTCAAGTAATTATCAAAGTAGACCATGGATTGTCTCATTCCTCTGCACTTCTCCATTTGCAATCTCTCCCTCCTTCTTGCTCTCTCTATGTGTGTTCATATTGTATCTATTTCCTTCAGATGTAGCCCTCTCATCCTTTCTCAAATAGCTCTCTTTTTTCTTCCCTTTGTGATCTACTCTATCACGTCCTTCCACATGCCAATCAATAAAAACATTCAATTGAGCAAAAGGCATTTACTAAATGTAACGTAGCAATATAATGAACCGTTTCTTTGTCTCCCTCCCACACACTACATGGATTCATCCTTACATCCTTACCACCTCTCTCTGTCTGCTTGATGTATCTCTCTGTCTGCTTGATGTATCTCTCTGTCTGCTTGATGTATCTCTCTGTCTGCTTGATGTATCTCTCTGTCTGCTTGATGATTGATCTATCTCTCTGTCCGTTTGATGCTTCATGTATCTCTCTGCATCTCTCTGTCTGCTTGATGTATCTATCTGCATCTCTCTGTCTGCTTGATGAGTCTGCATCTCTCTGTCTGCTTGATGTATATCTCTGTGCCTCTGTCTGGTTGATGTATATATCTCTGTCTGGTTGATGTATATCTCTCTGTCTGGTTGATGTATATCTCTCTGTCTGGTTGATGTATATATCTCTGTCTGGTTGATGTATATCTCTCTGTCTGGTTGATGTATATCTCTCTGTCTGGTTGATGTATATATCTCTGTCTGGTTGATGTGTATATCTCTCTGTCTGGTTGATGTATATCTCTCTGTCTGCGTCCCTCTATACATTTTCCCATCTCTCCATCTCTCCTGGATTATCCATGCTTCTTGCTGGTTAGAAAGCTATGTGTCTCACCCTCCAACTCCAACTTATCTTAATAAGCTATAGATGTCGAACAACTGGCGAGTCACTTGTAAATGTTCAAATCAGACTGAAATGCAAATTGTACTGTCAAAAGAAAACAAGCAAACACATGATAGTGTTCTGGGGTGCGTTGAGTGTTGTGGACCTTAGTGCCCAATACCTTTAACTGACGTTTTGCTGGAAAAGCTGATTAGACATGCTGGAGACCGTTTTAAACAACAGGGTCATTTTTTAAAAAGAGCAGATGAAGTACCTCAGCTGAAATAATAGCTGCAATAGTGCATAGTTGTGATTCAATCATCTCTCCTATTCTCTCTCTCCCTCTTTCTCTCCCTTCACCTCTCCCTCCCCCTCTCTTTCTCTCTCCAGAAGTTCATATTTCAACATTTGCCCAACATGTAAGGCCAGAGGCAGTGATTCTATACTACATCACATATGACATGTTACTATCCCACCTCCCTCTGTATCTCTATCCACTGCTGTGGTTGCCAAGGGAGGCTAGGGGAAGCTCTGCCAAAGATAGTCCAGTACAGATGGTTCTAAGAAGGAATCTAAGAACGCTCTAGGTTCTACAGCAGTGAGGCATGTCACCTCCATAGTTCCATCCAGAATGGAACCCCATAGGGCTCTGGTCAAAAGTAATGTTCTCTATAGGGCTGCCCAACCCTGTTCCTGGAGAGTTACAATCCTGTAGGTTTTAACTCCAACCCTGTTCCTGGAGAGCTACCGTCCTGTAGGTTTAAACTCCAACCCTGTTCCTGGAGAGTTACCGTCCTGTAGGTTTTAACTCCAACCCTGTTCCTGGAGAGTTACCGTCCTGTAGGTTTAAACTCCAACCCTGTTCCTGGAGAGTTACCGTCCTGTAGGTTTAAACTCCAACCCTGTTCCTGGAGAGTTGCCGTCCTGTAGGTTTAAACTCCAACCCTGTTCCTGGAGAGTTGCCGTCCTGTAGGTTTAAACTCCAACCCTGTTCCTGGAGAGTTGCCGTCCTGTAGGTTTTTCATTCCAACCCTAACCGCCTGATTCTAATAATTATCTGGGGTTGTAGGGAGTGTAGCTGTAATGTACATTATGTGCCACCAGGGCGGTGATCTTGTCATTCCCTCAGCCAGCCACTGGTGAGCAGTGCTATGAACAGCACTGTGGGGAATAAAAAGCCTTGGTTACAATATCTGAGCAGCAGGCCTGTTGGTTGGCCCGGCCGATTGGTCCACTCTCCTGCTGGCTCATTAGCCTGGGCTACAGCCTTCGTCTGTGATCATTAATTCATGGCTCCACTTAATAGATTCATTGATTTGAATGAGGTTAATTCGATCGGATCAGAATGCTAACTAGGTTGGCTCTCATTGTTTGTATTGCGAGGAGCACAGAGCAGCCGTCTCACTCCTCCACAGCCTTGTCTGTCAAAACTGAATCCCGTCAGGCTTGGCTGCCTGTCGCAGCATTGGTATGCGCCATGATATCCACCAGTCTACACTCTCTGGAGAGGCTGGGATGTCAACGTTGGGCCTGACAGGAGAAACATGAAGTTAAAGGAGTTCCGAGATGGCCCCCTATTCCCTATATAGTGCACTACTTTTGACCAGGGACCATAGGCACTGTACAACATGGAGCTCTATGGAGAAACCAACGATGCTATCAGTACTTTGGGTTTGGATGCGGGACAGGACTCTCTCTCTCTCTCATTAGACAGCCAAGCTCCTCTTCGTGTAGACATATCAACCCATTCCCAGTGCAGAACTACAGCAGCCAGCACCACAGCCATTTAACAAGCGTTGCCTCCCTACCCCTGTGCCAGGGGGAGTTGAATTAAGATGAAACTTTAATTACAGGATTGTGTTGCTTTACAAGGCTTACTTACAGTGCTCGCAGGAAGTGGAATAGTATTGCTTTTATGGGCCATTCTGATATACTGATGATCAGCCATGACACATATCATATATGATGATCAGCCCTGACACATATCGTATATGATACACACACACACAGACACAGACACAGACACAGACACAGACACAGACACAGACACACAGACACAGACACACAGTACACAGACACACACACCCTTCAGGGGGGCAGAGATTTGGACTTGAGCTGGTAGAAGCAGTGCCAATTCAAAAAACAAGGAGGTGCATGTTTGTCGCCTTTGGTATCGTGTAGGGGGGAGTGTATGGGGACAGGGGGGCAGAGATTTGGGATAGAGCTGGCAGTAGCGGTGGCTCTGTGATGGGCTTAATAGGACTGTGTGCTGGTTGGCCCTGAAGGACCTCCAGGCCACATCTGCTATTCATGGAATCTATGTTTTCTGACTCTGATGTGAAGCCTAGCGGGTCATTGTAAAATAAAGCTCTGGCTCAAAAGAGAGCAGGGGATGGAAGAGAAAGAACCCGTTCCAACCAGCTAGACCTGCTAGTAATATGGCCACAATCTGCCTAGTCTTATCACTTTAATCAATTATTAGTGAAAGTAATTTGGCCAAATAATGTCTAGTGCTATCAATTCAGTTACTGCTATACCACCAGTAGTAATTACAATCACACTGATTATATACAGTGAGGGAAAAAAGTATTTGATCCCCTGCTGATTTTGTACGTTTGCCCACTGACAAAGAAATGATCAGTCTATCATTTTAATGGTAGGTTTATTTGAACAGTGAGAGACAGAATAACAACAAAAAAATCCAGAAAAACGCATGTGAAAATGTTATAAATTGATTTGCATTTTAATGAGGGAAATAACTATTTGACCCCCTCTCAATCAGAAAGATTTATGGCTCCCAGGTGTCTTTTATACAGGTAACGAGCTAAGATTAGGAGCACACTCTTAAAGGGAGTGCTCCTAATCTCAGTTTGTTACCTGTATAAAAGACACCTGTCCACAGAAGCAATCAATCAATCAGATTCCAAACTCTCCACCATGGCCAAGACCAAAGAGCTCTCCAAGGATGTCAGGGACAAGATTGTAGACCTACACAAGGCTGGAATGGGCTACAAGACCATCGCCAAGCAGCTTGGTGAGAAGGTGACAACAGTTGGTGCGATTATTCGCCAAATGGAAGAAACACAAAAGAACTGTCAATCTCCCTCAGCCTGGAGCTCCATGCAAGATCTCACCTCGTGGAGTTGCAATGATCATGAAAGTGGTGAGGAATCAGCCCAGAACTACACGGGAGGATCTTGTCAATGATCTCAAGGCAGCTGGGACCATAGTCACCAAGAAAGCAATTGGTAACACACTACGCCGTGAAGGACTGAAATCCTGCAGCGCCCGCAAGGTCCCCCTGCTCAAGAAAGCACATATACATGCCCGTCTGCCAATGAACATCTGAATGATTCAGAGGACAACTGGGTGAAAGTGTTGTGGTCAGATGAGACCAAAATGGAGCTCTTTGGCATCAACTCAACTCGCCGTGTTTGGAGGAGGAGGAATGCTGCCTATGACCCCAAGAACACCATCCCAATCGTCAAACATGGAGGTGGAAACATTATGCTTTGGGGTTTTTTTTCTGCTAAGGGGACAGGACAACTTCACCGCATCAAAGGGACGACGGACGGGCCATGTACCGTCAAATCTTGGGTGAGAACCTCCTTCCCTCAGCCAGGGCATTGAAAATGGGTCGTGGATGGGTATTCCAGCATGACAATGACCCAAAACACATGGCCAAGGCAACAAAGGAGTGGCTCAAGAAGAAGCACATTAAGGTCCTGGAGTGCCCTAGCCAGTCTCCAGACCTTAATCCCATAGAAAATCTGTGGAGGGAGCTGAAGGTTCGAGTTGCCAAACGTCAGCCTCAAAACCTTAATGACTTGGAGAAGATCTGCAAAGAGGAGTGGGACAAAATCCCTCCTGAGATGTGTGCAAACCTGGTGGCCAACTACAAGAAACGTCTGACCTCTGTGATTGCCAACAAGGGTTTTGCCACCAAGTACTAAGTCATGTTTTGCAGAGGGGTCAAATACTTATTTCCCTCATTAAAATGCAAATCAATTTCTATTCTGTCTCTCACTGTTCAAATAAACCTACCATTAAAAGTATAGACTGATCATTTCTTTGTCAGTGGGCAAACGTACAAAATCAGCAGGGGATCAAATACTTTTTTTCTCACTTTAAAGCTAGAATCCTTAGTTGCTACATCAATGTTTGGACTTATAAATTCATTACACATACAGTACCAAATAAATTCCACAAATGAACTTTTAACAAGGCACATCCTGTTAATTGAAATGCATTCCAGGTGATTACCTCATGAAGCTGGTTGAGAGAATGCCAAGAGTGTGCAAAGCTGTCATCAAGACAAAGGGTGGATACTTTGAAGAATCTCAAATATAAAATATATTTTGATTTGTTTTACACTTTTTTTGGTTACTACATGATTCCATACAGTATGTGTTATTTCATAGTTTGGATGTCTTCACTATTATTCTACAATGTAGAAAATAGTCAAAATAAAGGAAAACCCTTGAATGAGTAGGTGTGTCCAAACCTTTGACTAGTACTGTATATACCCGTTGATTCTTCAAGACTATAACATAGAAATGCCTCATGAGCTGAGCTCAATTGTCATATCCCATCAGAACCTAAAATAAGCTTTATCTTTACTCCAATGTTTGTAAATAACATACATTTAAACAAACACTACAGTATATAGCCTCAAAACATGGTTAAACCTATAATTATGTCCTTGCATTCATAGCACTGTCTATGAATGTAAGAGTGGTTACATTTCTCAAGGCCCATCCTTCAGCTTTTTAACTAAAACAGAGGCGGGGTGCCCACTTTGTTATTCCTTCAATTGCAGACTCTAGCTGTAGAGGGCCACTTGAACTAAATTATTCTGTTTTGTCTGTCCTCAGGTCAAACAAGTGACCGTCCATCAACTCTCCTGTTGCTAAACAGAAATGGGCAGTCAACACAGCCTACACATACACCCATACAGCTATGGGCCTTACATAGTGCCTGATACTGAAGGACACTGTGGGCATATTCAGACCTGAGACCTCACTGAGAGCATCACTGTCTGCAAAGTTGGAAAGCCCACACCTAGTTCTACAATTTATCTTCTTTTTTGGACAAAGTGAAGCGTCTCACAACGTGTAAAAAAAAAAAAAAGGAATTGCACAAATTCTGCTGTTTTATCACTTGTGTCTGAGGGGGAAAAAACTGTGTTCGTCATTTGCAGTATCTTCCTTGTTGTTGTAATATCGCAAACAGACGTGGTAGTTTCACCATTAAGATCAAAAAGCAAATTTTTCATAATGTTTTACGATATAGACAAGTTTGACTTTGCAGCTTGGCCATACAGTGGGAACTGTGGCTGTATGTGGGCCTGCATGCAATTGTACTACAGGGACATATGATTGGCTCTGTGGGTTGCCAGGTCACAGTGGCACAGTGTGATTGGCTGCTCAGGTTGCCAGGTCACAGCAGGGCACCGTGATTGGCTCCACAGGCTTCCAGATAAATGTGGGCAACAAGGCTCTGAGCTAAGAGCAAGCTAAAATAATCCTGGAAAACAGAGATGGAGTTAAGAAGCCTGCTAAAACGTTTCGATTTTTCTCTCTCTCTTCCAAGCAATAAAACAAAACCCTCTGCACACAGACACAAAAAATGATAGGCTCAATTTTCAAAGTAAATAATGTCACAAGTGGAGGAGGAAAGAAGAAGACGAAGAAGAAGAAGAAGAGTTGGGAGAGAAAAATTGGAGACAAATAGTATTGGTTCCCCCACATTCTCATTCTCCTCTCCTCATGTGTGTGGTGTGTTTGTGTGCATTGCGTGCGTACGTGCGTGCGTGTGTGCGTGCGTGTGTGTGTGTGTGTGTGTTTGTGTGTGTGTGGCGGTAATAACATTTCTTTATCTAAACATCCTTCTCATTTCATTTCATCAGCAGAGTAATCCTTTTATCAGTCCAGCATGGAATGCAGCCAGTCTCTAGACACGTCCGTTTGCTCAATTTCACACCAAATTGCATTTGTTCATAACACACACATCTCCCACTAGTAAAACAGAATGCATTTAGTTGCATATGGGTGGATGCGGGGAGAAAAGCCACAGAGAAGGGGGTAAAAGAGGAGACAACATCAGACCACGGCATCAGTCAGCCTTATTCCTCCAGTGGTTAGACAAGCATTAAAACCATTCTATTCCTGTAGCACAAACAAATTCCTTCTTCTCCTCATTATCCTCCCACCCGTCTCCTCCTCCGTTCTCTCTCTCCTCCTCCCTCCTCCCTTCTTCAACCTCATTATCCTCCCTCCCGTCTCCTCCTCCGTTCTCTCTCTCCTCCTCACTCCTCCTTTTCATCCTCCTCCCCCCTCCTTTTCATCCTCCCTCCTCTGTTCCTCCTAAGTAGTGTGAGATATGAGCCGCTTATTAACACACCTGCTGTTAAACACTCCATGCCTCTAAATCCTCCTCTCAACGTCTCTCTCTTTCTCTTAAACCCCTCCGTTCATTTTCATATCCCTCCATTCCCCCTCCACTCTTTCTCTGACACATCACTTCATACACAACAGCCTCCACTTTTATTTTTCACCCCTCACACACACACACACACACACACACACACACACACACACACACACACACACACACACACACACACACACACACACACACACACACACACACACACACACACACACACACACAAAATCTGTCTTACCTAAAAGCAAGAGAATGGCATTGGTTTTACAGACTCCTGACCAATTTAGTTTTGATTTTTCTTATTTTTTTTATATATATATTTTTTGTACATAATGTTTCTGCCATTGTTTCCTATGACCAAAAATAGCTTCTGGACATCAGAACAGCGATCACTAACCTCCATTTGGATGAGGATTTCTACTTCAATGAGTTGGCGGCACTGGACATACTGCTCACCCCCTGGACCAGGCCCAAATCTCCGATACTCGGAAGAGAAAGAAATGACGATATAGAGGCCAAGGTGCGGGTACCCTGTTGAAACCACGGCGACGAGTAAATAATCTGCCTCTACCCTCTGTTCTATTGGCGAACGTACAATCACTGGAGAACGAACTGGATGAGCTCCATTCGAGACTATCCTATCAACGGGACCTGAAGAACTGTAATATTCTATGTTTCATTTCATTTCAATTGCAGTTAACATTCACACCGAGCATAAGGCTAGAGCTGCCGCTTTCAAGGAGCTTTCAAGGAGCGGGACACTGACCTGGAAGCTTATAAGGAATCCTGCTACACCCTCCGACGAACCATCAAACAGGCAAAGCGTCAATACAGGACTGAGATCGATTCCTGTCATTGATTACAAAGGGAAACCCAGCCGCTAGTTGCCCAGTTACGCGAGCCTACCGGACGAGCTAAATGCCTTCTATGCTTGCTTTGAGGCAAGCAACACTGAACCATACGAGAGAACACCAGCTGTTCCGGACGACTGTGTGATAACTCTCTCCATAATCGATGTGAGTAAGACCTTTAAACAGGTTAACATTCACAAGGCCGCAGGGCCGGCGGATTACCAGGACGCATACTCAGAGCATGCATTGACCAACTGGCAAGTGTCTTCACTGATATTTTCAATCTCTCCCTGACCCAGTCTTTAATACCTTTCAAGAAGAACACCATCACTCCGTAGCACTCACATCTATAGCAATGAAATGCTTTAAAAGGATGGTCATGGCTCACATTAACACCATCATTCCAGACACCCTGGACCCACCCCAATTTGCAAAACCGTCCCAACAGATCCCGCAATCTCCACTGCACTCCACAGTTCCTTTTCCCACTTGGACAAAAGGAAAACCAATGTGAGAATGCTGTTCATTGACTACAGCTCAGCGTTCAACACTATAGTGCCCTCCAAGCTCATCACTAAGCTAAGGACCCTGGGACTAAACACCTCCCTCTGCAAGTGAATCCTGGACTTCCTGACGGGCCTCCCCAGGTGGTGAGGGTAGGCAACAACACATCTGCAACGCTGACACTCAACACAGGGGTCCATCAGGGGTGTGTGCTTAGTCCCCTCCAGTACTCCCTGTTCACCCATGACTGCATGGCCGTGTACAACTCCAACCCCAAAATTAAGTTTGCAGACAACACAACGGTGGTAGATCTGATCACCGACGACGATGAGACAGCTTGTAGGGAGGAGGTCAGAGACCTGGCAGTGTTGTGCCAGGACAACAACCTCTCCCTCAACGTCAGCAAGACAAAGGATCGGATCGTGGACTACAGGAAACGGAGGGCTGAGCACGTCCCCATTCACATCGACAGGGCTTTAGTTGAGCAGGTCGAGAGCTTCAAGTTCCTCTGTGTCCACATCACTAAAGCACCACATCATCTATCATGGTCCACACACACCAACACAGTTAAGAAGAGGGCACAACAACGCCTCTTACCCCTCAGGAGGCTGAAACGATTTGACATGGACCAGCAAGTCCTCAAAAAGTTATACAGCTGCACCATTGGCTGCAACACCGCCTGGTATGGCAACTGCTTGGCATCCGACCACAAGGCGCTACAGAGGGTAGTGTGTACAGCCCAGTACATCACTGGGGCCAAGCTTCCTGCAATCCAGGACCTCTATACCAGGCGGTGTCAGAGGAAGGCCCTAAAAATGTTAAAAGAATCCAGTAACCCAACTTAATAGCCATAGACTATTCTCTCTGCTACCGCACGATAAGCGGTACCAATGCACCAAGTCTGGAACCAACATGACCCTGAACAGCTTCTACCCCCAAGCCATAAGACTGCTAAATAGACCCTTTCTGCACAAACCTTTGTTTGACTCATCACATACACATACAGTTTACTATCTGTCACTTTATTCCTAGTTATACAGTATTCACATATTGACCTCAATGACCTCATACCGCTGCACATGTACTCAGTACTGGTACCCTGTGTATATATAGTTATCATTACTCATTGTTATTATTTCTCTATTTTCTTTCTCTCTGCATTGTTAGGAAAGGTCTACACCTGTTAGTCTACACCTGTTGTTCATGAAGAATGTGATGAATATATTTTATTTTATATTTTATCATCATCTATAATCTCCTCCACTTCTCTTTTCCTCCTCCACTTCTCTCCTCCTCCTCCACTCCTCTTCTACTCCTCCACTCCTCTTCTCCTCCTCCTCCACTTCTCTTCTCCTCCTCCTCCACTCCTCTTCTCCTCCTCCACTCATCTTCTCCTCCTCCACTCCTCTTCTCCTCCTCCACTCCTCTTCTCCTCCTCCTCCACTTCTCTTCTCCTCCTCCTCCTCCACTTCTCTTCTCCTCCTCCACTCATCTTCTCCTCCTCCACTTCTCTTCTCCTCCTCCACTCCTCTTCTCCTCCTCCACTCCTCTTCTCCTCCTCCACTACTCTTCTCCTCCTCCTCCACTTCTCTTCTCCTCCTCCTCCACTTCTCTTCTCCTCCTCCACTCATCTTCTCCTCCTCCACTTCTCTTCTCCTCCTCCTTGCCTAGTTTAATCTAATAACAGCCAGAGAGCTCAGCCATGCAGCTCATTGTCTGCCTGGGAGTCACTGTCTAAGTCCCCCATATAGTGTACAGAATCTACTTTCTGAATTCCAGTCCAGTCTGCAGACCTGGCAGGACATTCTCTCTGCAGTAGAGAGAGAGAGAGAGAGAGAGAGGCTACTACAGCAAATTGGGTTCAGTCCATAGACGTGGGAACATTTGAGTTAGGGGTGATGGGGTGGGGCTCCTGGGGTGGGGGTCCTGGGAGTGGGGCTCCTGGGGGTGGGGATGATGGGGGTGGGGGTCCTGGGAGTGGGGGTCCTGGGGTGGGGGTCCTGGGGGTGGGGGATGGGGGTCCTGGGGGTCCTGGGGTGGGGGATGGGGGTCCTGGGGTCCTGGGAGTGGGGGTGATGGCGGTGGGGGTGATGGGGTTGGGGGTGGGGATGATGGGAGTGGGGGTCCTGGGGGTGGGGGTCCTGGGGAGAATTTTTCTCATACAGGAGTAATAAAGGCAGAGTACACAAATTTTGTATAAATTATTATTTTCTACAACAACAAAAGCATTTACAGTCAAAAGTTTGGACACCCCTACTCATTCAAAGGGTTTCCTTTAATGTTTTACTATTTTCTACATTGTAGAATAATAGTGAAGACAACAAAACTATGAAATAACACATATGGAATCATGTAGTAACCAAAAAAGTGTTAAGCAAATAAAAATATTTTATATTTGAGATTCTTCAACGAGCCACCCTTTGTCTTGATGACAGATTTGCACACTCTTGGCATTCTCTCAACCAGCTTCATGAGGTAGTCACCTGGAATGCATTTCAATTAACAGGTGTGCCTTGTTAAAAGTTAATTTGTCAAATTTCTTTCCTTCTTAATGCGTTTGAGCCAATCAGTTGTGTAGTGACAAGGTAGGAGTAGTATACAGAAGACAGCCCTATTTGGTAAAAGACCAAGTCCATATTATGGCAAGAACAGCTCAAAAAAGCAAAAAGAAACAACAGTCCATCATTACTTTAAGACATGAAGATCAGTCAATCTGGAAAACTTAAAAAAATATATATATTTCTTCAAGTACAGTCGCAAAAACCATCAAGCGCTATGATGAAACTGTCTCTCATCAGGACCGCCACAGGAATGGAAGACCCAGAGTTAACCCTGCTGCAGAGGATAAGTTCATTAGAGTTACCAGCCTCAGAAATTGCAGTCCAAATAAATGCTTCACAGAGTTCAAGTAAGACATATCTCAGGCCTTCATGGTCTAATCAGGCCTTCATGGTCAAATTGCAGCAAGGAAACCATTCCTAAGGACACCAATAAGATGAAGAGACTTGCTTGGGCCAAGAAACACGAGCAATGGACATTAGACCAGTGGAAATATTTCCTTTGGTCTAATGAGATTTTGAGATTTCTGCAGCGATACGCCATCCCATCTGGTTTGCGATTAGTGGGACTATCATTTGTTTTTCAACAGGACAATGACCCAAAACACACCTCCAGGCTGTGTCAGGGCTATTTGACCAATGAGAGTGACGATGACCTGACCTTCACAATCACCTGACCTCAACCCAATTGAGATGGTTTGGGATGAGTTGGACCGCAGAGTGAAGGAAAAGCAGCCAACAAGTGCTCAGCATATGTGGGAACTCCATCAAGACTGTTGGAAAAGCATTCCTCATGAAGCTGGTTGAGAGAATGTCAAGAGTGTGTAAAGCTGTCATCAAGGCAAAGGGTGGCTACTTTTAAGAATCTAAAATATATTTTGATTTGTTTAACACTATTATTCAATATTATTCTAAAAAATAGAAAATAGTAAAAATTAAGAAAAACCTTTGAATTAGTAGGTGTGTCCAAACTTTTGACTGGTACTGTACATTTCGATTTACCAGGGGGTGTGGGAACACCCTCAGCACCCCTACTTCCTACGTCCTGCTTTAGTCCAAAATCAGCCAGTCAGTTCTATACCTCTCATCCACTACATCCTCCTCCTTTTCCACTTTCTCTTTTATCTCCATCACCCACACGTCCTACACAACTTTCTCCATTCCTCATTCACCCACATCTCCTCTCTCTCTCTCTCTCTCTCTCTCTCTCTCTCTCTCTCTCTCTCTCTCTCTCTCTCTCTCTCTCTCTCTCCCCCTCCCTCTATCTTTCATTCTCTCTCTTTCTATCATCACCCCCGTCTCTTTCTCTGTTTCTCTCTGCTCATTTTCTGTTCAATGTAATAATGTTAATGTCATCTGCAATGCGTCCATAAAACACACTCTAATCTCGCAGGCTGTCTGTGAGGGGAGTGGAACCTGCTCTGTGCTCTGCTATTTTAGGCTCCTCTACTGCTCGTGTTTCTGGTTTCAGCATTGTTTCACCACAGTTGCTATGAATTGGATGCTTTGACTAAAAAGTTTTAATAAATCAATACAAATGTTGTTGATGATCTTTTATTTTGTCTGAAACATTAATAAACAAAATAATATCAATTTTTTGTTTATTGGGGGGGTTAGAAGCCATTTCCCCGCTACTAGATGTTGGAACATTCCTGTGGGGACTTGCCTCCATTCAGCCACAAGAGCATTAGTGAGGTCAGCACTGATGTTGGGCGATTAGGCCTGGCTAGCAGTCTGCGTTCCAATTCATCCCAAAGGTGTTCTATGGAGTTGAGGTCAGGGCTCTGTGCAGGCAGAAGAGTTCTTCCACACAAATCTAGAGGGCCTTCCCCAAACTGTTGCCACAAAGTTGGAAGCACAGAATTGTCTAGAATTGTATGCTGTAGCGTTAAGATTTCCCTTCACTGGAACCGTGGGGCCTAGCCTGAACCATGAAAAACAGCCCCAGACCATTATACCTCCTCCACCAAACTTTACAGTTGGCACTATGCATTGGGGCAGGTAGCGTTCTCCTGGCATCCGCCAAACCGAGATTCGTCCATCGGACTGCCAGATGGTGAAGCGTGATTCATCACTCCAGAGAACGCGTTTCCACTGCTCCGAAGTCCAATGGCGACAAGCTTTACACCACTCCAGCTGACGCTTGGCATTGCGCATGGTGATCTTAGGCCTGTGTGCAGCTGCTCGGCCATGGAAACCCATTCCATGAAGCTCCCGACGAACAGTTCTTGTAATGACGTTGCTTCCAGAGGCAGTTTGAACTCGGTACGGAGTGTTGCAACAGAGGACAGATGATTTTTATGCGCTTCATCACTCGGCGGTCCCGTTCTGTGGGCTTGTGTGGCCTACCATTTAGTGGCTGAGAAGTTGTTGCTCCTAGACATTTCCACTTCACAATAACAGACCTTACAGTTGACCCGGGGCAGCTCTAGCAGGGCAGAAATGTGACGAACTGACTTGTTGGAAAGGTGGCATCCTATGACGGGGCCACGTTGAAAGTCACTGAGCTCTTCAGCTCGGAGCTCTTCAAGCCCATTCTACTGCCAATGTCTATGGAGATGGCATGGCTGTGTGCTCAAAACACCTGTCAGCAACGGGTGTGAATGATATAGTGTATATAATGTATGCAAATTTTGTATTTTTTGCAATTATATTATTTTATACTAGTATAATTGATGATTTAAGGAGATTTTGTTTAATTTAAAGTAATATAATTTCCCAATTCTTTTGAGCAAACAATATAGCTCGGTATTTTTTCGATTTGTTATCCTTTCAGACCCCACTGTAAGATTTGAGGTAGACAACACACAGGAGGTTAATTTCTATCAGAGTTGGGGACTTACACTATATATATTACCACCCCCTGTATATTATACCGCGTACAGTAACCCACCACTGCAGTAAGACCTGTAGCATCAAAAATGGCTTATAAATATGCATGGATATATACCCTGCATTCATCCAGTTAGCCCGTGGTGCTGCACAAAGACAGAGATCACTCCTGACCCCATTAAATACCACAGATTTAAATACCACAGATTCAGGCTATTCCCTTTATACTGCACCACTTTTGGCAAGGGCCCATAGAGCTCTGGTCAAAAGTAACGTGCTATAAAGGGAATGTCATGCCAGTTGAACGGTACACCCATTCCAACCAAAACACTGGCCTAGGCCCGGGCCTAGGTTTGGACATTGGAATGCAACATGGATCACACGTCTCGCCACCCTTCAGGCGAGGCACTTAACCCAGGTTGACCCGTCTGGGCCCTCGGCAAGATGAGAGAGGCATCTGACACATGATGAATCACATCTTTTAAAACCCAAAAGCATACATGTTTGAGAGGAGACTGAGGTGTCGGTACCAAATGGAAGCCTAGTCGCTATAACAACAGTAGTGCACTACATAGCGACTAGGGTTCCATTTGGGACGTTTTTCTTTCAACACCACCCAGATGCATTATAAAGCCCCTACGACACACAGGTGATCCGTCACAAACACACCCCGCCACATCAACAGTCAAGTCGCACAATGACGACGCATCTGTCACACGGCAAGCATCCGTTCACAGCCAATATATAAGTCTATGGTTCAATTTCATTCAATTCCCCAAATCTTCATTTATCCCGGAGGGGAAATTCAAGTCAATGTACCAAACCAAATGTATAATATATCATATTCCCACAACGATTCCGTTGGGAAAACAAAACCAGAAGACCTGTTTGAAAACATCCCTCCTAGTCAGTACTGGTACACAGGTCTGACATGCTTTGATAGGTGAAAAGAATAGTATAGCCGTTTCATTCATCTATCTATCTATCCAAGCCAAACTATTTGATCAGGGCGCGGTATGCTCCGACTGTAAAGGCAACAGGAACGAACAGTATACTCCCACTATGAAGGCAATAGCAAGGCCCAGTATACTCCCACTATGAAGGCAATAGCAAGGCCCAGTATACTCCCACTATGAAGGCAATAGCAAGGCCCAGTATAGTCCCACTATAAAGGCAACAGGAAGGAACAGTATACTCCCACTATAAAGTCAATAGCAAGGCCCGTATAGTCCCACTATGAAGGCAACAGGAAGGAACAGTACACTCCCACTATAAAGGCAACAGGAAGGCCCAGTATACCTCCACTATTAAGGCAATAGCAGGGCCCAGTATAGTCCCACTATAAAGGCAATAGCAGGGCCCAGTATACTCCCACTATGAAGGCAATAGCAGGGCCCAGTCTACTCCCACTACAAAGTCAATAGCAGGGCCCAGTATACTCCCACTATGAAGGCAATAGCAGGGCCCAGTATACTCCCACTACAAAGTCAATAGCAGGGCCCAGTATACTCCCACTATGAAGGCAATAGCAGGGCCCAGTATAGTCCCACTATGAAGGCAATAGGAGAGCCCAGTATAGTCCCACTATAAATGCAATAGGGTGCCATTTGGCTGTGACTGTGAGGTTATTACTTTTAATGTGGTGGGTGTGACCGGGGTGTCCTGTCTGATTGGTGGGACATTAATACAGTCTCTTCCCCCTGTACTGCTGACTTTAACCTCATCTCTCTTCATCACTCCTCTCACAGACCATGTTTAATTATTCATGAGCAAAGCTAACTATTGATCCGGGACGTTATGCCACGTTTACAACGCTCGCTTGCTAGCTTTACCCTGCTTTACCCTACTACCACTCTCGCTGTCATTATCTCGCTCTCATTTTCTTGTTCTCTCTCTCTCTCTCTCTCTCTCTCTCTCTCTCTCTCTCTCTCTCTCTCTCTCTCTCTCTCTCTCTCTCTCTCTCTCTCTCTCTCTCTCTCTAATTTATTTCCAAATGGCATAAGGTCTTCTGAAGCACTTATCAGTAAAAGCAGTGTGTAGGATGCTCAGAATGTCACAGAAATGTCTAACGGTGTTGTGACCTTAAGGGGGACTTTTCCCTTTCAGTGTTTCTGTGTCGCTCGAGAGCTGCTGCCCACACAAATCGACAAAACACTCCATCCATCCAAACACACTGGAACGCTCCTCTACCCCCACACACAGCCAATCTACCCCCACTGGAACGCTCTTCTACCCACACTGGAACGCTCCTCTACCCACACTGGAACGCTCCTCTACCCCCACACACAGCCAATCTACCCACACTGGAACGCTCCTCTACCCACACTGGAACGCTCCTCTACCCCCACTGGAACGCTCCTCTACCCACACTGGAACGCTCCTCTACCCACACTGGAACGCTCCTCTACCCACACTGGAACGCTCCTCTACCCACACTGGAACGCTCCTCTACCCTCACTGGAACGCTCCTCTACCCACACTGGGCAGCTCCTCTACCCACACTGGAACGCTCCTCTACCCACACTGGAACGCTCCTCTACCCACACTGGAACGCTCCTCTACCCACACTGGAACGCTCCTCTACCCCCACTGGAACGCTCTTCTACCCACACTGGAATGCTCCTCTACCCACACTGGAACGCTCCTCTACCCCCACACACAGCCAATCTACCCACACTGGAACGCTCCTCTACCCACACTGGAACCCTCCTCTACCCCCACACACAGCCATTCTACCCCCACTGAATACAGTGTATACACGTACAGTATACGATACATAATTACACAAATTCTGCCCAAAAACACAAGCACTACACTACACACACACACAGGCGTGTGAAAGCCCACTCACACATCCAATACACATGCACACCAACAGCTAAGGTACATACTCTACTCATAAACATATGTACATATGTAGGATCTTAATTTGAGCCAGTTTGCTACAGCAGACAAATAATCCTGCAGCAAAGTTAAGAAAAACATAAATATATATATATATATATATATAGAGATACATTTTTAGTTAAAAAAAGCCTTTTTAAACATCAAAAGCTTGTATTTCCTGCACTGCAACAGGGTGATCAAATTTAGTATGAACACACACACTCACACTGCCAGCGCTCTGACCTTTCCCCTGTTGAGCTGCTGCAGGTAGGAGGGGGAAGTCCCACAGCGGCCAGGAAGCTGTTGTGTTCAGCTCTCTTTCTCTTAATTTAACCTCTCTAATGCCTGCTGCTACCTGTTGCTATCAGACCAGGGTCTGGGCCTCTCTAATGCCTGCTGCTACCTGCTGCTATCAGACCAGGGTCTAAGGCCTCACTAATGCCTGCTGCTACCTGCTGCTATCAAACCAGGGTCTAGGCCTCTATAATGCCTGCTGCTACCTTCTGCTATCAGACCAGGGTCCAAACCTCTCTAATGCCTGCAGCTACCTGCTTCTATCAGACCAGGGTCTAGGCCTCTCTAATGCCTGCTGCTACCTGCTGCTATCAGACCAGGGTCTGGGCCTCTCTAATGCATGCTGCTACCTGCTGCTATCAGACCAGGGTCTGGGCCTCTCTAATGCATGCTGCTACCTGCTTCTATCAGACCAGGGTCTAGGCCTCTCTAATGCCTGCTGCTACCTGTTTCTATCAGACCAGGGTCTAGGCCTCTCTAATGCCTGCTGCTACCTGCTGCTATCAGACCAGGGTCTGGGCCTCTCTAATGCCTGCTGCTACCTGCTGCTATCAAACCAGGGTCTAGGCCTCTATAATGCCCGCTGCTACCTGCTGCTATCAGACCAGGGTCTAGGCCTCTCTAATGCCTGCAGCTACCTGCTTCTATCAGACCAGCGTCTGGGCCTCTCTAATGCCTGCTGCTACCTGCTGCTATCAGACCAGGGTCTGGGCCTCTCTAATGCATGCTGCTACCTGCTGCTATCAGACCAGGGTCTGGGCCTCTCTAATGCCTGCTGCTACCTGCTGCTATCAGACCAGGGTCTAAGGCCTCACTAATGCCTGCTGCTACCTGCTGCTATCATAACTAAAACAACAGAAGACAGAATAACCGCCATAGCACAACGGCGTAGGCTGGTAGAGAGGAAGCTCATTGTTAAAGGACCAAGCAGAATGGCTTTAACCTGTTTCCTCTGGGAACATGGGTTCTACTCAGCGCATACTTTTTTCCATAATAAATGAATCAGCAAAACATAACACAGCTTGATGTGAGGCCATGGATTTGAACTAGCATGCAGGGACCTTGATGTGATGCCATGGATTTGGACTAGCACCACAGCTTGATGTGATGACATGGATTTGGACTAGCACCACAGCTTGATGTGATGCCATGGATTTGGACTAGCACCACAGCTTGATGTGATGCCATGGATTTGGACTAGCACCACAGCTTGATGAGATGCCATGGATTTGGACTAGCACCACAGCTTGATGTGATGCCATGGATTTGGACTAGCACCACAGCTTATTGAGATGCCATGGATTTGGACTAGCACCACAGCTAGCACCACAGCTTGATGTGATGCCATGGATTTGGACAAGCACCACAGCTTGATGTGATACCATGGATTTGGACTAGCACCACAGCTTGATGTGATGCCATGGATTTGGACTAGTCCCACAGCTTGATGTGATGCCATGGATTTGGACTAGCACCACAGCTTGATGTGATGCCATGGATTTGGACTAGCACCACAGCTTTATGTGATGCCATGGATTTGGACTAGCACCACAGCTTGATGAGATGCCATGGATTTGGACTAGCACCACAGCTTGATGTGATGCCATGGATTTGGACTAGCACCACAGCTTATTGAGATGCCATGGATTTGGACTAGCACCACAGCTAGCACCACAGCTTGATGTGATGCCATGGATTTGGACAAGCACCACAGCTTGATGTGATACCATGGATTTGGACTAGCACCACAGCTTGATGTGATGCCATGGATTTGGACTAGCACCACAGCTTGATGTGGTGCCATGGATTTGGACTAGCACCACACCTTGACGTGATGCCATGGATCTGGACTAGCACCACAGCTTGATGTGATGCCATGGATTTGGACTAGCACCACAGCTTATTGAGATGCCATGGATTTGGACTAGCACCACAGCTAGCACCACAGCTTGATGTGATGCCATGGATTTGGACAAGCACCACAGCTTGATGTGATACCATGGATTTGGACTAGCACCACAGCTTGATGTGATGCCATGGATTTGGACTAGCACCACAGCTTGATGTGGTGCCATGGATTTGGACTAGCACCACACCTTGACGTGATGCCATGGATCTGGACTAGCACCACAGCTTGATGTGTTGTTATGGATTTTGGACTAGCACCACAGCTTAATGTGATCCCATGGATTTGGACTAGCACCACAGCTTGATGTGATGCCATGGATTTGGACTAGCACCACAGCTTAATGAGATTCCATGGATTTGGACTAGCACCACAGCTTGATGTGATGCCATGGATTTGGACAAGCACCACAGCTTGATGTGATACCATGGATTTGGACTAGCACCACAGCTTGATGTGATGCCATGGATTTGGACTAGCACCACAGCTTGATGTGGTGCCATGGATTTGGACTAGCACCACACCTTGACGTGATGCCATGGATTTTATCTAGCATGCCGGGACCTTGATGTGATGCCATGGATTTGGACTAGCAACACAGCTTGATGTGATGCCATGGACTTGGACTAGCCCCACAGCTTGATGTGATGCCATGGATTTGGACTAGCACCACAGCTTGATGTGATGCCATGGATCTGGACTAGCACCACAGCTTGATGTGATGTTATGGATTTTGGACTAGCACCACAGCTTAATGTGATGTCATGAATTTGGACTAGCACCACAGCATAATGAGATGCCATGGATTTGGACTAGCAACACAGCTTGATGTGATGCCATGGATTTGGACTAGCACCACAGCTTGATGTGATGCCATGGATTTGGACTAGAACCACAGCTTAATGAGATGCCATGGATTTGGACTAGCACCACAGCTTGATGTGATGCCATGGATTTGGACTAGCACCACAGCTTAATGAGATGCCATGGATTTGGACTAGCACCACAGCTTGATGTGATGCCATGGATTTAGACTAGCACCACAGCTTGATGTGATGCCATGGATTTGGACAAGCACCACAACTTGATGTGATGCCATGGACTTGGACTAGCACCACAGCTTAATGAGATGCCATGGATTTGGACTAGCACCACAGCTTAATGAGATGCCATGGACTTGGACTAGCACCACAGCTTGATGTGATTCCATGGATTTGGACTAGCACCACAGCTTGATGTGATGCCATACACTTGGACTAGCCCCACAGTTTAAAGTGATACCATAGACTTGGACTAACCAACAGCTTGATGTGATGCCATGGACTTGGACTAGCTCCACAGCTTGATGTGATGCCATGGATTTGGACTAGCAACACAGCTTGATGTGATGCCATGGACTTGGACTAGCCCCACAGCTTGATCTGATGCCATGGATTTGGACTAGCCCCACAGCTTGATGTGTTTCCATGGATTTGGACTAGCACCACAGCTTGATGTGATGCCGTGGATTTGGACTAGCAACAGCTTGATGTGATGCCATGGATTTGGACTAGCACCACAGCTTGATGTGATGCCATGGATTTGGACTAGCCCCACAGCTTGATCTGATGCCATGGACTTGAACTAGCCCCACAGCTTGATCTGATGCCATGGATTTGGACTAGCACCACAGCTTGATGTGATGCCATGGATTTGGACTAGCACCACAGCTTGATGTGGTGCCATGGATCTGGACTAGCACCACAGCTTGATGTGATGTTATGGATTTTGGACTAGCACCACAGCTTAATGTGTTGTCATGAATTTGGACTAGCACCACAGCTTGATCTGATGCCATGGATTTGGACTAGCCCCACAGCTTGATGTGTTTCCATGGATTTGGACTAGCACCACAGCTTGATGTGATGCCGTGGATTTGGACTAGCAACAGCTTGATGTGATGCCATGGATTTGGACTAGCACCACAGCTTGATGTGATGCCATGGATTTGGACTAGCCCCACAGCTTGATCTGATGCCATGGACTTGGACTAGCCCCACAGCTTGATCTGATGCCATGGATTTGGACTAGCACCACAGCTTGATGTGATGCCATGGATTTGGACTAGCACCACAGCTTGATGTGATGTTATGGATTTTGGACTAGCACCACAGCTTAATGTGATGTCATGAATTTGGACTAGCACCACAGCATAATGAGATGCCATGGATTTGGACTAGCAACACAGCTTGATGTGATGCCATGGATTTGGACTAGCACCACAGCTTGATGTGATGCCATGGATTTGGACTAGAACCACAGCTTAATGAGATGCCATGGATTTGGACTAGCACCACAGCTTGATGTGATGCCATGGATTTGGACTAGCACCACAGCTTAATGAGATGCCATGGATTTGGACTAGCACCACAGCTTGATGTGATGCCATGGTTTTTGACTAGCACCACAGCTTGATGTGATTCCATGGATTTAAACTAGCACCACAGCTTGATGTGATGCCATGGATTTGGACAAGCACCACAACTTGATGTGATGCCATGGACTTGGACTAGCACCACAGCTTGATGTGATGCCATGGATTTGGACTAGCACAACAGCTTGATGCGATGCCATGGATTTGGACTAGCACCACAGCTTAATGAGATGCCATGGACTTGGACTAGCACCACAGCTTGATGTGATTCCATGGATTTGGACTAGCACCATAGCTTGATGTGATGCCATAGACTTGGACTAGCCCCACAGTTTAATGTGATACCATAGACTTGGACTAACCAACAGCTTGATCTGATGCCATGGATTTGGACTAGTACCACAGCTTGATGTGATGCCATGGATTTGGACTACCACCACAGCTTGATGTGATGCCATGGATTTGGACTAGCACCACAGCTTGATGTGATGCCATGGATTTTGGTCTAGCACCACAGCTTGATGTGATGCCATGGATTTGGTCTAGCACCACAGCTTGATGTGATGCCATGTATTTGGACTAGCACCACAACTTGATGTGATACCATGGATTTTGGACTAGCACCACATCTTGACGTAATGCCATGGATTTGGATTATCACCACAGCTTGACGTGATTCCATGGATTTTAACTAGCATGCAGGGACCTTGATGTGATGCCATGGATTTGCACTAGCAACAGCTTGATGTGATGCCATGGACTTGGACTAGCACCACAACATGATGTGATGCCATGGATTTGGACTAGCCCCACAGCTTGATGTGTTGCCATGGACTTGGACTAGCACCACAGCATGATGTGATGCCATGGATTTGGACTAGCACCACAACATGATGTGATGCCATGGATTTGGGCTAGCACCACAACATGATGTGATGCCATGGATTTGCACTAGCCCCACAGCTTGATGTGTTGCCATGGACTTGGACTAGCACCACAGCATGATGTGATGCCATGGATTTGGACTAGCACCACAACATGATGTGATGCCATGGATTTGGACTAGCACCACAGCTTGATGTGATGCCATGGATTTGGACTAGCACCACAGCTTGATGTGATGCCATGGATTTGAACTAGCACCACAGCTTCATGTGATGCCATGGATTTGAGCTAGCATGCAGGGAGCTTGATGTGATGCCATGGATTTGCACTAGCAGCCAAGGAGCCCACGGGAACAATATGTAGTGCTTTGTCTCTGCTTTTTGAAGTACGTTACCAACTCTAAGTATAATATCCACAGCAAGCATTAGTATTAAATCCATTTTGAAATGAAAGGTTTGTCGAAATGAGGTCCCTGGGATTCTAGGACTGTATTATGCTCTGTTAGGTCGTAGGTGGAAAAACAGTTAAGTACTGTTGTTTTTTAATGCATAGGTCTCAGCCATATATTTAGAAAAATATATTTATTACAAATATATTTTGAACAGAAACATAAATGCAGCATGTGTTGGGTCCAATGTTTCATGAGCTGAAGAAAACATAAAGCTTATAAAACAAATTATAAAATGGCACAAATTTGTTTGCATTTCACCTTTGCCAATATAATCCATCCACCTGACAGTTGTGTCATATCAAGAAACAGAATGATCATCACACAGGTACATCTCGTGCTGGGGACAATAAAAGGCCACACTAAAATGTGCAGTTTGGTCACACAACACAATGCCACAGATGTCTCAAGTTTTAAAGAGAGTGTGCAATTGGCATGCTGACTGCAGGAATGTCCAACAGAGCTGTTGCCAGAGAATTGAATGTTCATTTTCCTACCTTAAGCTGTCTACAACGCTGTTGTAGAAAATTTGTCTCTCTCCTGCCAATATCCAGCAACTTCACACAGCCATTGAGGAGGAGTGGAACAACATTCCACAGCACAATCAACAGCCTGATCAACTCTATGTGAAGGAGATGTGTTGCGTTGATGTGTCGCGCTGCATGAGGCAAATGGTGGTCACACCCGATTCCGACTGGGTTTCTGATCCACTTCCCTTTTTAAGGTATCTGTGACCAACAGTCATGTGAAATCCATCAATTATAGCCTAATGAATTTATTTTAAATTGACAGATTTTCTTACATGAACTGTAACTCAGTTAAATCTTTGAAATTGTTTAATTGTTGCGTTTATATATTTTTTTGTTCAGTCCATGTTAATTAACACACATCAAGGCACGGACAGGTTTGTCATAGAGACACACAATAGGAAACAACGGTGCCTGACGCTCTCGTGTCAATAACCTTGCCCATAATTGACGCTATTAGTTGTTTACAGTGGAGCTGTCTAATTAACGTTGCTTATTAACACGCTGACCTCTTTTAACCTATTGGCTTGGAATTTAACGTGTTCAGCGGAGTGTTTGTCACATATTGTCTGCCTGGGAGGTTCTAGAGCTTCACCTCGGCCCATGGTTGCGTCCCCAAATGGCACCCTATTCCCAATACAGTATAGTGCACTACTTATGACCAGAGTGCCGTTTGGGATTACGGCCCATATTTTCCATAATTAAAATGATGGAAGAACAACTAGAATAGTATTGAAACTAGAAAACTAACAGTACACTGTCTCACCACAGTCAGAATATACACTGAGCTGTACAAAACATTAGGAACACCCCCTTTTGCCCTCAGAACAGACTCAATTCCTCGGGGCATTGATCACAATGTGTCGAAGGTGTTCCACTAAAATGCTGGCCCATGTTGACTCCAATGATTCCCACAGTTGTGTCAAGTTGGCTGGATATATTACACCTCTATTTCCCTTGCCGCAAACTCTGTTTCTGCTACATATTACATCTCTATTTCCCTTGCAACAAACTCTATTGCTGCTACATATTACTTCTCTATTTGGCTTGCTGCAAAGTCTGTTTCTGCTATTAGGGCTGTTCAAGTGGTAGAAAAGACAGGTCACAATGTCCCCAGAGCCAGCCAGCCAGGCAGAAAGCAGAGCAGTGCTCAGGTGGGCTTGGATGAAATGTAATGGAAAGGCAAAGAACATTCTCTCTCTCCGGGTCAAAACAGCCACACTCTGACATTTTACTAAATAGATGGAGGACATTAATCTCTCTCCATCTCCCTCAATCCCCAATCGCTGTCTCCTCTCTCATCGTTCCCCCTCTCACTGTTGCTCTCTCTCTCTCTGTTTCTCTCCCTCACTGTTTCTCTCTCTCTCACTGTTTCTCTTTCTCTCTCACTGTTTCTCTTTCTCTCTCACTGTTTCTCTCTCTCTCACTATGACTCTCACTCTCACTCTCACTGTTGCTCTCTCTCTCTGTTTCTCTCCCTCACTGTTTCTCTTTCTCTCTCACTGTTTCTCTTTCTCTCTCACTGTTTCTCTCTCTCTCACACACAGTCTCTCTCTTACTGTATCTCTCTGTCTCACTGTTTCTCCCTCTCTCAATTCAATAATAAACAAAAGTGAAATGAACATTACAAATTAACATTAAATATTACACTCACAGATGTTCCAATTTTTTTTTATTATTCTCTCTCTCTCTCTCTCTCTCTCTCCTTCCTTTTTTTTCCAATATCCCATAAGCATTAGTTGCAGGCACTAACGTCACAGGCATATTGTGACACTGACACTGCCATTCATCAATTTAGCTGACACTGTCTAGGGGGAAGACACTCAGAGTACATCCCAAATGGCGCCCTACACAGGGAATAGAGTGTAATTTGGGCCTCAGTCTCAGATTGTATCCCAGGCCTTGACACCACTCTGTGGCGCACAATCTGGAACATAACGAACTCCATCTCCATCTTTGTAATGGTTTTCCTGTAAAACCACATCGAACAACAAACGGTAATACCACTGTAGGACTAACGGAAAAGAGAAACCGAAAGGAGTAACAGAATGGAAAAAGTGGTAACAGAAAGGAGTAACAGAAAGAAGAAAGGAGTAACAGAAAGGAGAAAGGAGTAACAGAAAGACTAACGGAACGTGGTAACAGAAAGGAGAAAGGAGTAACAGAAAGGAGAAAGGAGTAACAGAGAGGAGAAAGGATTAACAGAAAGGAGTAACAGAAAGAAGTAACAGAAAGGTGTAACAGAAATGTGTAACAGAAAGGAGAAAGAAGTAACAGAAAGGAGAAACAGAAAGGAGTAACAGAAAGGAGAAAGGATTAACAGAAAGGACTAACGGAAATGAGTAACAGAAAGGAGTAACAGAAAGGTGTAACAGAAAGGAGAAAGGAGTAGCAGAAAGGAGAAAGGAGTAACAGAAAGGACTAACGGAAAGGAGAAACCGAAAGGAGAAAATAGTAAGAAAATGGAGAAAGGAGTAACAGAATGGAGAAAGGAGTAACAGAAAGGAGAAACAGAAAGGAGAAAGGAGTAACAGAAAGGAGTAACAGAAAGGAGAAAGGATTAACAAAAAGGACTAACAGAAAGGAGTAACAGAAAGGAGAAACAGAAAGGAGTAACAGAAAGGAGAAAGGATTAACAAAAAGGACTAACAGAAAGGAGTAACAGAAAGGAGAAACACAAAGGAGTAACAGAAAGGAGAAACAGAAAAGAGTAACAGAAAGGTGAAAGGAGTAACAAAAAGGACTAACAGAAAGGAGTAACAGAAAGGAGTAACAGAAAGGAGAAAGGATTAACAAAAAGGACCAACAGAAAGGAGTAACAGAAAGGAGAAACACAAAGGAGTAACAGAAAGGAGTAACAGAAAGGAGAAACAGAAAAGAGTAACAGAAAGGTGAAAGGAGTAACAGAAAGGAGAAACAGAAAGGAGTAACAGAAAGGAGAAAGGATTAACAAAAAGGACCAACAGAAAGGAGTAACAGAAAGGAGAAACACAAAGGAGTAACAGAAAGGAGTAACAGAAAGGAGAAACAGAAAAGAGTAACAGAAAGGTGAAAGGAGTAACAGAAAGGAGAAACAGAAAGGAGTAACAGAAAGGAGAAACAGAAAGCTGTAACAGAAAGGAGACAGGAGTAACAGAAAGGAGACAGGAGAAACAGAAAGGAGTAACAGAAAGGAGAAACAGAAAGGAGTAACAGAAAGGTGTAATAGAAAGGAGTAACAGAAAGGAGTAACAGAAATGAGTAACAGAAAGGAGTACAGAAAGGAGAAAGGAGTAAGCAGAAAAGAGTAGCAGAGTAGTTAGTTGCTGTTCCTGATGTCATACTGCCACCCAGTGTTTCACTATGGCTACAGTATGTTCCCTTATCTCTCCTTCCTCCCAAAATGTACACTTGTTCACTTCCCTTCACTGATTTGGAAGGAAATGACTGGTATAAGGGATATGATGGAAATCCTCACTAGCCCATGCTTCCACCAATCCAATGCTTTTAGATTTGTGGGAAGTAGTACACACTTCAGGAGAAGGGATTTGGGATGCAACCAGTGTTGTACTATGACCAGCAGCAGACTATTTATCCAATACTGCCCCTGAGTGATAGCACAAGAATATTACTGCAGGTCACACCATCTCACTGTGACCTCTGTCAAGGTCGAGGCTGTGGGAACATGGACATTACACTTACATAGACATTAATGTCTCCTGCTTTCTATTACGACAAAACGAAGGTGCAACCTCTAAATCCTTCCAGAGCCAGTCAACGTATTGTCTGTCCCTCCTACTCATCGCCTATGGTGGAGCATGCATATGGTGACATTTTGGTTTTGTGTTGCAGCTAAAAGGCTGTTAGGAGTTTAAAGACCTCTGAGTTCAACAGAGAGAATGTTAAATCTACAGGTAACTGCCAAAATAATGGAAACACGAGTGAATGAGGAATGCAAAAGTATATTGAAAGCAGGTGCTTCCACACAGGTGTAGTTCCTGAGTTAATTAAGCAATAAACATCCCATCATACTTAGGGTCGTGCATAAAAATGCTGAGCAGGCTGTTATTTTGGCCAATATTTCGGCTACCATAGCAATGCACCCATATGATGACAATGTTCCCGTCCACTAGGTGCAAGGGGTCACTGAATGGTTTGATGAGCATGAAAACAATGTAAACCATATGCCATGGTCATCTCAGTCACCAGATCTCAACCCTGTTGATTACTTATGGGAGATTCTGTAGCAACGACAGAGACAGAGTTATCCACCACCATCAACAAAACACAAACATTTTTAAATTTATCGTGGAAGAAATGATGTCGCATCCCTCCACTAGAGTTCCAGACACTTGTGGAATCTATGCCAAGGTGCATTGAAGCTGTTCTGGTTCGTGGTGGCCCAACGTCCTACTAAGACGCTTTACGTTGGTGTTTCCTTTATTTTGGCAGTTACCAGTATGATCACCGTACTGGTTTATATTTCTGGTTTATGCTGCCACCCTGTGTTCATACATGCTCAGTACACTTATTATTAGGTCTTGAGAAATCCAAAGTCTCCACCAAGCGCTAAAGAGGGAATATTGCATATCTGCAGAAAGATCATTTTCAATATCTGAATAAGAAAATGATCTAATCAAATATTCTTAATAACCTGTTTGCTTTAAGATGACATGGAACTAAATACACAAAATGAAGTTCACACATTTAGGATATCCACAGGACAAATGTTTATACTGATGCATTTAGGACAAAAAATCTCATAACTGTTTTAAGTGAGAAGTAGGGATGGGTCAGAAGCCCAAAAAGAAAGGAAAATTCACATGAGCACCACGATGTCTACTGCACCCATGCCATACCAAGGTTTTCCAGCACACGGCATTGACCTGCTACAGTAGCTACAGTTGAAGTCGGAAGTTTACATACACCTTAGCCAAATACATTTAAACACATTTTTTCACAATTCCTGACATTTGATTCTAGTAAAAAAAAGAAAACAGTTCTATTTTTGTTTCATCGGACCAGAGGACATTTCTCCAAAAAGTATGATCTTTGTCTCCATGTGCAGTTGCAAACCGTAGTCTAGCTTTTTTATGGCAGTTTTGGAGCAGTGGCTTCTTCCTTGCTGAGCAGCCTTTCAGGTTATGTCGATATAGGACTTGTTTTACTGTGGATATAGATACTTTTGTACCTGTTTCCTCCAGCATCTTCACAAGGTCCTTTGCTGTTGTTCTGGGATTGATTTGCACTTTTCGCACCAAAGTACGTTCATCTCTAGGAGACAGAACGCCTCCTTCCTGAGCGGTATGACGGCTGCGTGGTCCCATGGTGTTTATACTTGTGTACTATTGCTTTTAAAGATGAACGTGGTACCTTCAGGCGTTTGGAAATTGCTCCCAAGGATGAACCAGACTTGTGGATGTCTACAATATTTTTATTCTTGGCTGATTTGATTTGATTTTCCCATTATGTCTAGAAAGAGGCACTGAGTTTGAAGGTAGGCCTTGAAATACATCCACAGGTAAACCTCCAATTGACTCAAATTATGTCAAATAGCCTATCAGAAGCTTCTAAAGCCCATAACATATTTTTCTGGAATTTTACAAGCTGTTTAAAGGGACAGTCAACTTAGTGTATGTAAACTTCTGACCCTGGAATTGTGATACAGTGAATAATAAGTGAAATAATCTGTCTGTAAACAATTGTTGGAAAAATTACTTGTGTCATTCACAAAGTAGATGTCCTAACTGACTTGCCAAACTATAGTTTGTTAACAAGAAATTTGTGGAGTGGTTGAAAGCTAGTTTTAATGACTCCAACCTAAGTGTATGTAAACTTCCAACTTCAACTGTAGATGCATACATTATTTTAATAGCAGGACACTGTAAAAGTCCATTCCTCTAAGACAATGGTTCCCAAACTTTTTATAGTCCGTACGCCTAAACATTCAACCTCCAGCTGCGTTCCCCCTCTAGCACCAGGGTCAGCGCACTCTCAAATGTTGTTTTTTGCCATCATTGTAAGCCTGCCACATATGAGTGTGAGTTTTTGTCACAACCCGGCTCGTAGGAAGTGACAAAGAGCTCTTATAGAAAATTATGGTCAGTAAAGAAAACTTTAAGCTTATCTCTCAATTCAAGAAACCGTGTCAATACTTTGCCCCTTGATAACCAGCGCACTTCTGTATGTTGTAAAAGCGTTACATGGTCGCTGCCCATATCATTGCATAGTGCAGAAAATACCTGAGAGTTCAGGGGCCTTGCTTTAACAAAGTGAACCATTTTCACTGTAGTGTCCAAAACGTATTTCAAGCTGTCAGGCCTTGGCAGCAAGAGCCTCTCGGTGGATGCTGCAGTGTACCCAAGTGGCGTCGGGAGAAACTGCTTGCACGCGCGTTACCACTCCACTATGTCTCCCTGTCATGGCTTTTGCGCCATCAGTACAGAACAGCAGCTATGTTTGGCTACATACGGACCGTTAGTGGAATTCCAATCACATTAACAGTTAGTAACGGTTAATGTGATTGGATGTTAATTATTTGACTAGGCTACCTGTATTTGACATTGTGTTGTTATTTCGCTGAACACTAGATGGTTTAAATGTATTTTTGGCAGTGAAGCAAGGCTAATCAGGCGAGAAAAAAACCTCACCCAAATGTATAGCCCCTTTGGAAATGTGAAGAATTTTATTTTTATTTTTTTATGTGAATCACATTTTTATTTGGCGGCATTGCATACCCCAGTTTGGGAATACCTGCTCTAAGAGTATGAATTAGGATGTTTTGTGAAGTTTTGAATCCTAAACAACCTGCATACACATTACTTGAAGAACAATAGACCAACATATTTACTGTAGTAGGTCAAAGCTGTGTGTTGGAAAACCTTGGTGGAGCATGGGTGGAGTGGCTTTGTGGGGCTCATGTGAATTTCCTTTCTTTCTTCGGCTTCATACCAATCCTTACTTCTCACTTAAAATTTAGTTTTTTTGTTTTTAATTTCCATGTTTTTTACACCAAAAGGTGATTGTTTTGTTAAAGGGGAACTGCATCCGCTGATTTGGCCTCGTTTTTTGGCTTGCTCCTGAAGAAATGCTGGCGGCCATGACAGAAGCCAAACGTGAGTTGGCTTGGGGGTGTGGTTTGATGTGTTTCTTGGGTGTGTCCTAACTCCTTGCCACCACCAAGACACACCCCTCTGACAGAACCTCGCCCACAGCTGTTTCCCCTCCACTCAATCACAACAAACAAACCTCCTGCAGGTTGATTTCAATAACTACTGCCATATGTATGGTGAGATTCCGGAGGAAGTTTTTAATAGGTCAGTAGCCAACAGAGTAATACGAGAAGAATGCAATTGCTGAATTGATATAGCTGTACTAAACTAAGTGTTTTGATAACTTTCAAATGTAGTAACAGGTCCATGTAGAATAAACAACCCTTTAAATAAAACCCTAGAAGAAGTGTTCTGCTAATATAACAATGTGCACCTTTCATCTTTCATTGTCATTCCCAGCTGTTACTGTGCCCATCGGCATTGTGTCTAGTGGTAATGGGGTTACCATGGTAACATGCCACAGTGGTCATACCTTCCTGCCTGGTGGTAATGGGGCTACCATGGTAACATGTCAGAGTGGTCATACCTTCCTGTCTGGTGGTAATGGGGCTACCATGGTAACATGTCAGAGTGGTCATACCTTCCTGTCTGGTGGTAATGGGGCTACCATGGTAACATGCCAGAGTGGTCATACCTTCCTGTGTGGTGGTAATGGGGCTACCATGGTAACATGCCAGAGTGGTCATACCTTCCTGTGTGGTGGTAATGTGGTTACCATGGTAACATGTCAGAGTGGTCATACCTTCCTGTTTGGTGTCCCGTATACAACAGGAGTTCCCTGACCCTGGTGCAGAATACACAGGGTTTCTCCCTCCCCATATTGACTGGTACCTGATCCTGGTGCAGAATACACAGGGTTTCTCCCTCCCCATATTGACTGATACCTGATCCTGGTGCAGAATACACAGGGTTTCTCCCTCCCCATATTGACTGATACCTGATCCTGGTGCAGAATACACAGGGTTTCTCCCTCCCCATATTGACTGATACCTGATCCTGGTGCAGAATACACAGGGTTTCTCCCTCCCCATATTGACTGGTACCTGATCCTGGTGCAGAATACACAGGGTTTCTCCCTCCCCATATTGACTGATACCTGATCCTGGTGCAGAATGCACAGGGTTTCTCCCTCCCCATATTGACTGATACAATTCAATAATTAAAAAAAGACAATACAAGTAAAAGTTGTATCTAGTAATATGTTTATGCTGAGTGCCAGGTCTCTCTCCATTCAGAAACATCAGTATCAAGCCTGTCTGTCGGTCTGGACTTCATAATCTTGCAATTCTCCATGTGCTGGCTCCATATATTTTTCTGTGAACACATACACACATAGTCACTGTTCTATTACCAATGGCAGTTAGGGTCGGTAATATCTAACACACAAACAGGTACTATGTTGAAGTTTGAAAAAGGTCAGACTAAACCTACTTCATTATTTTCTCCCCACCGACTACCGTTGGTGAGCAGGTAAGAGGTGAGTCTAGAAGGTAAGATCTTTGCCAGAGCCCCATTGATGGGCATACAGTGCATATGTAAAGTATTCAGACCCCTTGACTTTTTTCACATTTTGTTAAGTTACAGCCTTACTCTAAAATTGATGAAATCGTTTTTTTCCCCTCATCAATCTACTCACAATACCCCATAATGACATCACAATACCCCATAATGACATCACAATACCCCATGACAAAGCAAAAACAGGTTTTTAGACATTTTTGCAAATGTATATATACAATAGAAGGAAATATCACAATTACATAAGTATTAAGACCCTTTACTCAGTACTTTGTTGTAGCACCTTTGGCAACGATTACAGCCTCAAGTCTTCTTGGGTATGACGCTACAAGCTTGGCACATCTGTAATTGGTGAGTTTCTCCCATTCTTCACTGCAGATCCTCTCAAGCTCTGTCAGGTTGGATGGGGAGCATTGATGCAGAGATATTTTCAGGTCTCTCCAGAGATGTTCGATCGGGTTCAAGTCCGGGCTATGGCTGAGCCACTCAAGGACATCCAGAGACTTGTCCCGAAGCCACTCCTGGTTTGTCTTGGCTGTGTGCTTAGGGTCGTTGTCCTGTTGGAAGGTGAACCTTCGCTCTGGAGCAGGATTTCATTAAGGATCTCTCTGTACTTTTCTCTGTTAATATTTCTCTTGATCCTGACTAGTCTCCCAGTCCCTGCCCCTGAAAAACATCCCATTAGCATGATGCTGCCACCACCATGCTTCACCGTAGGGATGGTATTGGCCAGGTGATGAGGGGTACCTGGTTTCCTCCAGACGTGAAGCTTGGCATGCAGGCCAACGAGTTCAACCCTGGTTTCATCAGACCAGAGAATCTTGTTTCTCATGGTCCGAGAGCCCTTTAGGTGCATTTTGGCAAACTCCAAGCT
This sequence comes from Brachymystax lenok tsinlingensis, assembly GCA_030435695.1. Classification (NCBI taxonomy): domain Eukaryota; kingdom Metazoa; phylum Chordata; class Actinopteri; order Salmoniformes; family Salmonidae; genus Brachymystax; species Brachymystax lenok. The sequence goes on from CM059799.1 coordinate 7,451,140, forward strand.
GTCATGTGCCTTTTACTGAGGAGTGGCTTCCGTCTGGCCATTCTACCATAAAGGCCTGATTGTTGAAGCATGGTGGTGGCAGCACCTTCCAGAAATAAGTCTCTCACTGTTGCCACTTGTTATAGATCCCCCTCAACCCCCAGCTGTGCCCTGGACACCATATGTGAATTAATTGCCCCCCATTTATGTTCAGAGTTTGTACTGTTAGGTGACCTAAACTGGGATATGCTTAACACCCCGGCCGTCCTACAATCTAAGCTAGATGCCCTCAATCTCACACAAATTATCAAGGAACCTACCAGGTACAACCCTAAATCCGTAAACATGTGCACCCTCATAGATATTATCCTGACCAACCTGCCCTCTAAATACACCTCTGCTGTCTTCAACCAGGATCTCAGCAATCACTGCCTCATTGCCTAGGTCCGTAATGGGTCCGCGGTCAAACGACCACCCCTCATCACTGTCAAATGTTCCCTAAAACACTTCAGCGAGCAGGCTATTCTAATCAACCTGGCCCGGGTATCCTGGAAGGATATTGACCTCATTCCATCAGTAGAGGATGCCTGGATGCATTTTTCTACGGCTGGTCATGCTTTCCACCTGGCTACCCCTACCCAAGTCAACAGCTCTGCACCCCCCACAGCAACTTGCCCAAGCCTCCCCCATTTCTCCTTCACCCAAAACAGATAGCTGATGTTCTGAAAGAGCTGCAAAATCTAGACCCCTACAAATCAGCTGGGCTAGACAATCTGGACCCTCTCTTTCTAAAATGATCCGCCGCAATTGTTGCAATCCCAATTACTAGCCTGTTCAACCTCTTTTTCGTATCGTCTGAGATCCCTAAAGATTGGAAAGCTGCCTCGGTCATCCCTCTATTCAAAGGGGGAGACACTCTAGACCCAAACTATTACAGACCTATATCTATCCTACCCTGCCTTTCTAAAGTCTTTGAAAGCCAAGTTAACAACCAGATCACCGACCATTTCGAATCCCATCGTACCTTCTCCGCTATTCAATCTGGTTTCCGAGCTGGTCATGGGTGCACCTCAGCCACGCTCAAGGTCCAAAACAATATCATAACCGCCATCAATAAAAGACAATACTGTTCAACCGTCTTCATCGACCTGGCCTCTGCTTTCGACTCTGTCAATCACTGCATTCTTATCGGCAGACTCAACAGCCTTGGTTTCTCAAATGACTGCCTTGCCTGATCACCAACTACTTCTCAGACAGAGTTCAGTGTGTCAAATCGGAGGACCTGTTGTTCGGACCACTGGCAGTCTCTATGGGGGTGCCACAGGGTTAAATTCTCGGAACGACTCTGTATACATCAATGATGTTGCTCTTGCTGCTGGTGAGTCCCTGATCCACCTCTACGCAGACGACACCATTCTGTATACTTCTAGCCCTTCTTTGGACACTGTGTTAACAAACCTCCAGATGAGCTTCAATGCCATACAACTCTCCTTCCATGGCCTCCAACTGCTCTTAAATGCAAGTAAAACTAAATGCATGCTTTTCAACCGATCACTGCCCGCACCTGCCCGCCCGTCCAGCATCACAACTCTGGACGGCTCTGACTTAGATTATGTGGACAACTACAAATACCTAGGTGTCTGGTTAGAATGTAAACTCTCCTTCGACTCACATTAAATATCTCCAATCCAAAATTAAATCCAGAATTGGCTTCCTATTTCGCAACAAAGCATCCTTCACTCATGCTGCCAAACATACCCTCGTAAAACTGACCATCCTCGACTTTGGCAATGTCATTTATAAAAAAGCCTCCAACACTCTACTCAACAAATTGGATGCAGTCTATCACAGTGCCATTCATTTTGTCACCAAAGCTCCATATACTACCCACCACTGTGACCTGTACGCTCTCGTTGGCTGGCCCTCACCTCATGCTTGTCGCCAATCCCACTGGCTCCAGGTCATCTACAAGTCTCTGATAGGTAAAGCCCCGCCTTATCTCAGCTCACTGGTTACCATAGCAGCACCCACCCGCAGCCGGTATATCTCACTGGTCACTCCAAAAGCCAATTCCTCCTTTGGCCGCCTTCCCTTTCTGCTGCCAATTACTGGAACGAACTACAGAAATCACTGAAGCTGGAGACTCATATCTCCCTCACTAGCTTTAAGCACCAGCTGTCAGTGCAGCTCACAGATCTCTGCACCTGCACATAGCCCATCTGTAAACAGCCCATCCTACTACCTCATCCCCATACTGTATTTATTTATCTTGCTCCTTTGCACCCCAGTAACTTGCACATTTATCTTCTGCACATCTACCATCCCAGTGTTTAATTTCTATATTGTAATTTACCTCCCCACCATGGCCTATTTGTTGCCCTACCTCCCTTATCTTACCTCATTTGCACTCACTGTATATAGACTTATTATTTATTTAATTTCATTTTATATTTCTTTCATTTTTCTACTGCATTATTGGCTGCATGTCTGTGTATTCCAAGCATAACTTTGTGTTGTTGTATGTATCAAACTGCTGTGCTTTATCTTGGCCAGGTCGCAGTTGTAAATGAGAACTTGTTCTCAACTAGCCTAGCTGGTTAAATAAAGGTAAAACAAATAAATAAAATAAATATGAAGCCAAACCATAAATTCCACTGTTGTGGTTAATCATTATTGTGGATAGCTTCACACATAGGTTATCCACAAGCTTCACACACATTTAACTAGGTAGCCCAGCTACCTAGTTAACTAACGAGTAGCAACCATAGCATAGCTATTTGCCAACTTTAGGTTAGGTAACTTAGCTAGCTAGCAAAGGTTAGAAGTCTAGCTAGTTAGCATGCTAGCTAATCCAAACAAAACATATTGCATGGAAAGTCTGTAGAATATGCTTTGGTAACTAGCTAGCTAGCCTAGTTGGTAGGCATAACAAAAACACCAGTTAACGTTTGCTAGCTAGCTAGCTACGTTGGTAAACTAGCTACAGTTATCCAGAGCCATATGGCTCCAACACTGGGCTAGGTAGCTGGCAAATGCTAGCTAGATAGCTATCTACCTATGCTCAATTCCTGTATCCCCTCTAAAAAGCTAAACAAATTGCATGGAAAACGTACTTTCTCTCTCCTGTCTTGATGTTTTGTCTTGATACAGAAAACTGAAACAGAAGGCATTTTAACCCAGTCTGGCACAAACAGAAGATTCATGTGGGAGACAAGCCTATACACAATCTATATACACACACATGTGCCATTTGACAAATATTTGTATAATTTAATTATAAGTATCCCTTTATATTTTATTCCAGGCTTTATCTAAAGATTCCGCAAATGGAAAATACACAATGGACAAAAAAACATTTCAGTTTCTCATCGCTCAGCCACATAATGCCAGGGTATATCTGGTGGTCTGTCTCCTCATCCCTCAGCCACATAATGCCAGGGTATATCTGGTGGTCTGTCTCCTCATCCCTCAGCCACATAATGCCAGGGTATATCTGGTGGTCTGTCTCCTCATCCCTCAGCCACATAATGCCAGGGTATATCTGGTGGTCTGTCTCCTCATCACTCAGCCACATAATGCCAGGGTATATCTGGAGGTCTGTCTCCTCATCACTCAGCCACATAATGCCAGGGTATATCTGGTGGTCTGTCTCCTCATCCCTCAGCCACATAATGCCAGGGTATTTCTGGTGGGCTTTGTGGAATAAGAGCAAGCATATATCGTGGTAGAAAGGCCAATAGAGGATAAAATTAGTTTCATTCTCTATTTCTTCAAGATGTTGGATTAAACTTGGTTAACTTCTTAGCGATCAGCGCATGAAGTGACCGTTTTGGAGAGCCTGGCGTGCCCAAAGTAAAATGCCTCCCATTCAGGAAAATAGGATATGCACATATTTGGTACCATTGGATAGGAAACACTCTGCATTTTCTAAAAAAGTGTTAACCATTTGTCTGTGAGTAAAACAGAACGGATATGGCCGTCGAAACCCAGAGGAATTTCTGTCCTGGAAAAAGTGGTTTTGACAGAGTGCCTCATTTGGAACCCCTCCCTTATGAAAATGCCCATATAAGGGCATATGAATGCAGTACCGATCGCTTCCTCTGGATGTCAACAGTCTCGAGACAGTGTTCAGTTTTGTTTTGGATGCTTTAGAGCAGAGAAGAAGAGGAAACCAGGAAGTGTCCCCTTGAATGTCAACAGAAGGGAACGCACGCTCCCGAGAAGGCACACTCTAAGTTTTTTTCCGTTCTTATAGCTCAGTTTATATTCCGGTTGAATTATTATAGTAAATATACGTAAAAGTGTTCCTAAGGATACATTTAAAACTATGTTTGATTGTTCTTGGACAAGTTTATAGGTGTAAGTTGAACGAGTTCTATTCACGTTTCAATGGAGGAGTGGAGGCTGTAGTTTCTGATTATAACGCACGAACCAAATGGAGATTTATGGATAAAATACATTACTTTTTCTAACAAAAGAACCATGGATTGTCTTCGTTGGACACTTAGGAAGACCTCAGCAGAAGTTATTCAACAGGTAATTGATTTGTTTTCGCTGTGAAATGTGTTATGTGTGAACCGTGAAGGCTAATGAATTCATGGTAATGGCAAAAATATGTGAGGTGCTACCCTCAAACAATCAAATGTGCTGCTTTCGCCGTAAAGCCTTTTTGAAATCTGACAACGCTGTGATATTGCCAAGAAACAGCTTTTGATGGGTATGAAACACTTGTATATTGGTGGATGTTTAATAATTCAACTTTTGGATTTTGAATTTGGCGCCTTGCATTTCACCTGGTAGTGTCGGGATTGGGCGCTAGTGCACCACTGATCCCTAAGAAGTTTTAAGCTTCTCTAGTGTCCGTGAGTTATTTCAAAATTAGAACCTAACAAAGGTCAATAACCTCTTAGGGATCCGATCCCGTGAGCGGGCTCGTTTTCGGAGCAAACAAAGCGCTGCAAATTCAAAATAAAAATTCTTAATATTTAACATTCATCAATATAAGTGTTGCATAGCCATCAAAAGCTCTGATTCTTGGCAATATCACAGCGTTGTCAGATTTCAAAAAGGCTTTACGGCGAAAGCACAACATTTGATTGTTTGAGGATAGCACCCCACATATTTTCCACATTAGCATAAATTCATATCCAGCGCGGGTCTCACAAAACCCATATAAGAGCTAAAATAAATCGCTTACCTTTCGAAGAACTTCTGCTGAGGGCTTCCCAAGTGTCCAAACAAGAGAATCCATGGTTCTTTTGTTAGAAAAAGTCATTTATTATATCCATAAATCTCAATTTGGTTGGCACGTTATGTTCAGATAGTCCACCAAGCATTTCCAATCTACTCGCCCGTTGTACAGTGAAGAGAACGCGTTCAAATTATGCCTATCAACTTTTCCCAAACAAATCAAACATTATTTATCCTTAGGCATCCATTTATCTATATTGGCTATTATATTTCACTCGGATAATAACCTACACGACACAGAAGGTAAACACCGTGCAGCGCGCTCCCGGGTATCTCGTGCACTAGACAGAAAACTCTTCGTAGCTCCACTGATATAAACATCCTGTATGTTGTTGTTTCTCAAGACAAACTCATAGAACACTGTCCAGAGACTGTTGACATCTAGTGGAAGCCATAGGTACAACAACTTGTGTCCTATTTCCCTATGAGTTGTATTACCAGCCATTCAAAGTCAGGAAATGTCAAAAGAAAAATGATTTCCAGACAGAAATTTCTCGGGTTTTCGCCTGCTATATCAGTTCTGTTATACTCACAGACATTATTTTAACTGTTTTAGAAACTTCAGAGTGTTTCCTATCCAATAGTACTAATTATGTGCATATCCTATTTTCTGGGCATTTTACTTTGGGCACGTCAGACAGGCGAAAATTCGGAAAATGGGACCCTAGCCCTAAGGAGTTTTAACAAAGTTACATATATTTTCCTCTTCCATTTCACCACAATACCAACCTGTTTCAATACGCACGGGGCAATATCCCTGATCTAACCTGTGCACATAGCAATCTCTTGCATTTTCATAATAAATCTCTTACAAACAAGTGTATTTTTCTCCCACTTGGATCGCACTTCCACAAGCTTGAAGCTTGAAAATGAGAACCTGGTTGTCAAGATGGGTACAGTAATGTACTGTATAAGTTGGTACATTTAGTTCAAATCTCCCCATTTGTAACAAGCATTGTAACAAGCAATCGTTGTTACACTACTGTAATTACATATTGCAATTACTACCAGATACATCTTGTTATTACATTGTAACTATGAGTGGTTACAGTTATAACTACACTACTTGTTACAATGTAATTACACTCAAATAAGGACCACTTAAAATGAAGTGCAACCTAAAACTGTTGCAAACTGTTGCAAACGGTTGCCAGCTTTTTTCTTCTAATGCTAACAACCCTGTTAAAAATCCGCTATGTGGTTCTTGGTAACGGCCGGACGGCTCATGAGGAGATGCAGGGAGTGTGTTGTGTACCTACAAGGTGATTTGTGAATTTTCATCGACAGTGGTGTCATATTGGCTTATATATGACGGGAGGGAGATTGTTATTTAACATCGAGCTTCAATCAAAGCTATTGTCGCGCCATAGGACAGATGTGTAAACTAATTCCAATTAGCTTAGGACTTGGTCTGACCTTTGAATGACATTTCCATGGCATCATAACATTCTCATTGACTTTACTTGAATGGCCTGACCCCCAATACCCTCTGACAAAAAAAGTGTTTTAGTTACTCAGTAAACTCCATGGTGTTGGAATTCTCTGCAGATCAGTTTGAAACTTCAGGATCTTGTTTCTTCTGAGAAATTTAAAAGTTTGATTGACTCACATTACTGAGGAATGTGATTGTTATTAGGATTTCAAGCGGTGGTACATATGATTGATTTTACCTATGATGTTTGTATGCTAAATAAATAATGATACTACCTGGATAAATAAAAGACTAAATAAATAATGATACTACCTGGATAAATAAAAGACTAAATAAATAATGAGACTACCTGGATAAATAAAAGACGAAATAAATAATGATACTACCTGGATAAATAAAAGGCTAAATAAATAATGATACTACCTGGATAAATAATGATACTACCTGGATAAATAAAATACTAAATAAATAATGATACTACCTGGATAAATAAAAGACTAAATAAATAATGATACTACCTGGATAAATAAAAGACTAAATAAATAATGATACTACCTGGATAAATAAAAGACTAAATAAAGGCTAAATAAATAATGATACTACCTGGATAAATAATGATACTACCTGGATAAATAAAAGACTAAATAAATAATGATACTACCTGGATAAATAATGATACTACCTGGATAAATAAAAGACTAAATAAATAATGAGACTACCTGGATAAATAAAAGACTAAATAAATAATGATACTACCTGGATAAATAAAAGACTAAATAAATAATGATACTACCTGGATAAATAAAAGACTAAATAAAGGCTAAATAAATAATGATACTACCTGGATAAATAATGATACTACCTGGATAAATAAAAGACTAAATAAATAATGATACTACCTGGATAAATAATGATACTACCTGGATAAATAAAAGACTAAATAAATAATGAGACTACCTGGATAAATAAAAGACTAAATAAATAATGAGACTCTGGATAAATAAAAGACTAAATAAATAATGAGACTACCTGGATAAATAAAAGGCTAAATAAATAATGATACTACCTGGATAAATAAAAGACTAAATAAATAATGATACTACCTGGATAAATAAAAGACTAAATAAATAATGATACTACCTGGATAAATAAAAGACTAAATAAATAATGATACTACCTGGATAAATAATGATAATACCTGGATAAATAAAAGACTAAATAAATAATGATACTACCTGGATAAATAAAGGCTAAATAAATAATGATACTACCTGGATAAATCAAAGACTAAATAAATAATGAGACTACCTGGATAAATAAAAGACTAAATAAATAATGATACTACCTGGATAAATAAAGGCTAAATAAATAATGATACTACCTGGATAAATAAAACACTAAATAAATAATGATACTACCTGGATAAATAAAAGACTAAATAAATAATGAGACTACCTGGATAAATAAAAGACTAAATAAATAATGATACTACCTGGATAAATAAGACTAAATAAATAATGATACTACCTGGATAAATAATGATACTACCTGGATAAATAAAAGACTAAATAAATAATGAGACTACCTGGATAAATAAAAGACTAAATAAATAATGATACTACCTGGATAAATAAAAGACTAAATAAATAATGAGACTACCTGGATAAATAAAAGACTAAATAAATAATGATACTACCTGGATAAATAAGACTAAATAAATAATGATACTACCTGGATAAATAATGATACTACCTGGATAAATAAAAGACTAAATAAATAATGAGACTACCTGGATAAATAAAAGACTAAATAAATAATGAGACTACCTGGATAAATAAAAGACTAAATAAATAATGATACTACCTGGATAAATAAAAGACTAAATAAATAATGATACTACCTGGATAAATAAAAGACTGAATAAATAATGATACTACCTGGATAAATAAAAGACTAAATAAATAATGATACTACTTGGATAAATAAAAGACTAAATAAATAATGATACTACCTGGATAAATAAAAGACTAAATAAATAATGATACTACCTGGATAAATAAAAGACTAAATAAATAATGATACTACCTGGATAAATAAAAGACTAAATAAATAATGATACTACTTGGATAAATAAAAGACTAAATAAATAATGATACTACCTGGATAAATAAAAGACTAAATAAATAATGATACTACTTGGATAAATAAAAGACTAAATAAATAATGATACTACTTGGATAAATAAAAGACTAAATAAATAATGAGACTACCTGGATAAATAAAAGACTAAATAAATAATGATACTACCTGGATAAATAAAGGCTAAATAAATAATGAGACTACCTGGATAAATAAAATACTAAATAAATAATACTACCTGGATAAATAAAAGACTAAATAAATAATGATACTACCTGGATAAATAAAAGACTAAATAAATAATGAGACTACCTGGATAAATAAAGGCTAAATAAATAATGAGACTACCTAGATAAATAAAATACTAAATAAATAATGAGACTACCTGGATAAATAAAAGGCAAAATAAATAATGAGACTACCTGGATAAATAAAAGACTAAATAAATAATGAGACTACCTGGATAAATAAAGGCTAAATAAATAATGAGACTACCTAGATAAATAAAATACTAAATAAATAATGAGACTACCTGGATAAATAAAAGACTAAATAAATAATGATACTACCTGGATAAATAATGATACTACCTGGATAAATAAAAGACTAAATAAATAATGAGACTACCTGGATAAATAAAAGACTAAATAAATAATGAGACTCTGGATAAATAAAAGACTAAATAAATAATGAGACTACCTGGATAAATAAAATACTAAATAAATAATACTACCTGGATAAATAAAAGACTAAATAAATAATGATACTACCTGGATAAATAAAAGACTAAATAAATAATGAGACTACCTGGATAAATAAAGGCTAAATAAATAATGAGACTACCTAGATAAATAAAATACTAAATAAATAATGATACTACCTGGATAAATAATGATACTACCTGGATAAATAAAAGACTAAATAAATAATGAGACTACCTGGATAAATAAAGGCTAAATAAATAATGAGACTACCTGGATAAATAAAATACTAAATAAATAATGAGACTACCTGGATAAATAAAAGGCAAAATAAATAATGAGACTACCTGGATAAATAAAAGACTAAATAAATAATGAGACTACCTGGATAAATAAAGGCTAAATAAATAATGAGACTACCTGGATAAATAAAATACAAAATAAATAATGATACTACCTGGATAAATAAAAGACTAAATAAATAATGAGACTACCTGGATAAATAAAATACAAAATAAATAATGATACTACCTGGATAAATAAAATACAAAATAAATAATGATACTACCTGGATAAATAAAATACTAAATAAATAATGAGACTACCTGGATAAATAAAAGGCAAAATAAATAATGATACTACCTGGAAGTAAATAAAACATAGCGTCTGTATTTTTCTTAATCACATGCAATCGAGAATATGACGTAATTGTGACGTTGAACCCTGATGTATTTCCAGTGCGACACTGCCACCATGTGCAGGATTGGCAAAGTGATCAATATAACAGATCGGCAGCTTCAACAAAAATGTTCAGAGTCATGAGCCTCCTAACCCCGCGAGGCTTACATGAATGGTTCGCTGCACGGATATCGGCCTTTCAGGTAAGCTCGCGGGACCAGGCGGCTAGTGAGGCTACAAAAATGTCACGCTTCATTTGAGTAGTCACATATAGGAGATCTACACATGGTAAAACTATCAACAAACCACCTGTTCATTAGCAGCTGCTTGCTTAGGTAAGGGTTGCTTCCCTTTAGACTTATCTTTACACAGTCCGAATGGGAAAACTAAATGGATAGCAATCCAATTAAAATCTATACAATCTTACAGGTGAAATGTTGGAAAATGGTCTTACCTGTGTAATGTCTGTCATCTTCAAAACGGACACACGGTGGAAGAACGAAACAGAGAATTGTGTTAGTTTCTATACACACAACACATAGTGGATATTGTGCTACTTTATATCTTACTGTAAACAGAGTCATGAACTAACAGAACCATGAACTAACAGAGCCATGAACTAACAGAGCCATGAACTAACAGAGCCATGAACTAACAGAGCCATTTACTAACAGAGCCACCAACTAACAGAGCCATGAACTAACAGAGCCATGAACTAACAGAGCCATTTACTAACAGAGCCACCAACTAACAGAGCCATGAACTAACAGAGCCATGAACTAACAGAGCCATGAACTAACAGAGCCATGAACTAACAGAGCCATTTACTAACAGAGCCACCAACTAACAGCCATGAACTAACAGAGCCATGAACTAACAGAGCCATGAACTAACAGAGCCATTTACTAACAGAGCCACCAACTAACAGCCATGAACTAACAGAGCCATGAACTAACAGAGCCATGAACTAACAGAGCCATGAACTAACAGAGCCATGAACTAACAGAGCCATTTACTAACAGAGCCACGAACTAACAGAGCCATGAACTAACAGAGCCATGAACTAACAGAGCCATGAACTAACAGAGCCACCAACTAACAGCCAAGAACTAACAGAACCATGAACTAACAGAGCCATGAACTAACAGAGCCATGAACTAACAGAGCCATGAACTAACAGAGCCATTTACTAACAGAGCCACCAACTAACAGAGCCACCAACTAACAGAGCCATGAACCAACAGAGCCATGAACTAATAGAGTCATGAACCAACAGAGCCATGAACTAACAGAGCCATGAACTAACAGAGCCATGAACTAACAGAGCCATGAACTAACAGAGCCATGAACTAACAGAGCCATGAACTAACAGAACCATGAACTAACAAAGCCATGAACTAACAGAGCCATGAACTAACAGAGCCATGAACTAACAGAGCCATGAACTAACAGAACCACCAACTAACAGAGCCACCAACTAACAGAGCCACCAACTAACAGAGCCATGAACTAACAGAGCCATGAACTAACAGAACCATGAACTAACAGAACCATGAACTAACAGAACCAAGAACTAACAGAGCCATTTACTAACAGAGCCATGAACTAACAGAGCCATGAACTAACAGAACCATGAACTAACAGAACCATGAACTAACAGAGCCATTTACTAACAGAGCCATGAACTAACAGAACAAATCCAAGATTGGTTCTGGTAAAAATGTATATCAGTTAGAGTCTTAAGATCCACTTTTTGATCAAAGCACTATATCGCTTCAGTATCTTTACTCACAGTGGCAGACGGGTTTGGGAGAGTCCCACTTGCCCAGCTTGTTGCAGTGTGTTGAGTTCCTGCCAACCAGGATGAATCCTGGAAGACAGCTGTACTGCAGTACGGTCCCCTCCACTGGGGGCCTCAGGGGCCACTCGGATACACGCCCGTTCTCCAGTGACGTCCACACCCGCGGGCACTGTAGTACTAGGGGATGGAAGGATAGATCAGGGTTAGAGGGGGTATGGGTGAAAGGGAGGAAGGGAGGGGTGAGGGAGGGAAGGAGGGTCAGGGTTAGAGGGGGTATGGGTGAGAGGGAGGGGAAGGGGGATCAGGGTTAGAGGGGGTATGGGTGAGAGGGAGGAAGGGAGGGTGAGGGAGGGAAGGAGGGTCAGGGTTAGAGGGGGTATGGGTGAGAGGGAGGAAGGGAGGGAGAGGGAGGGGATCAGGGTTAGAGGGGTATGGGTGAGAGGGAGGAAGGGAGGGAGAGGGAGGGGATCAGGGTTAGAGGGGGTATGGGTGAGAGGGAGGGAGGAGAACATTTATTCCTCAGGTTTCCGGTTCTAATATGCTTCCATAACGCTACTGTATCATTCCTCCAGCAATACAATATGCAAGTGGACAAGCAACTGAGCCTGTGAATAATTATATTAAATAGTGAGAGCAAAACACAGAAAAGGTAACGAAAGAGTGAGAGCAGGACAGAGCAGTGAGTCTACAGAGGTTACAGTGAGTTTACAGGGGTTACAGTGATTCGACTGGGGTTACAGAGAGTCGACTGGGGTTACAGAGAGTCGACAGGGGTTACAGAGAGTCGACTGGGGTTACAGAGAGTCGACTGGGGTTACAGTGAGTCGACAGGGGTTACAGAGAGTCGACAGGGGTTACAGAGAGTCGACAGGGGTTACAGAGAGTCGACAGGGGTTACAGAGAGTCGACAGGGGTTACAGTGAGTCGACAGGGGTTACAGTGAGTCGACAGGGGTTACAGTGAGTCGACAGGGGTTACAGAGAGTCGACGGGTTACAGTGAGTCGACGGCTTACAGTGAGTCGACAGGGGTTACAGTGAGTCGACAGGGGTTACAGTGAGTCGACAGGGCTTACAGTGAGTCGACAGGGCTTACAGAGAGTCGACAGGGCTTACAGAGAGTCGACAGGGGTTACAGAGAGTAGACGGGTTACAGTGAGTCGACAGGGGTTACAGTGAGTCGACAGGGGTTACAGTGAGTCGACAGGGGTTACAGTGAGTCGACAGGGGTTACAGAGAGTCGACAGGGCTTACAGAGAGTCGACAGGGCTTACAGAGAGTCGACAGGGGTTACAGTGAGTCGACAGGGGTTACAGTGAGTCGACAGGGGTTACAGTGAGTCGACAGGGCTTACAGTGAGTCGACAGGGCTTACAGTGAGTCGACAGGGCTTACAGTGAGTCGACAGGGCTTACAGTGAGTCGACAGGGCTTACAGTGAGTCGACAGGGGTTACAGTGAGTCGACAGGGGTTACAGTGAGTCGACAGGGGTTACAGTGAGTCGACAGGGGTTACAGTGAGTCGACAGGGGTTACAGTGAGTCGACAGGGGTTATAGAGACGTAACATCGTTGCCATTAAAAATCTGCATGCCTTCTGTGGATAGCAGTCTCGTATGTGACTGGATGTTAGAGGGCCTTACCTCGTTCAAAATGGAGTAGCCCCCCTGTTTGAAGGGGCTGAAAGTAGACAGTACGCACAATGGAGAAAGACGGGTCAAAGCAGAAAGAGATGGAGAGTTTATGAGTAACTTTGACTAAGACTGGACTTTCGTTAGCTGCCCAATGCGAAAGCCTAGGCTTTAGCTCTGTGGGCGAACACAGTCTTGTGGTGCACAGGAGACCCAGTCCGTCAAGTGGAAGCAGATATATGGATATATGGTCAGTTATGGAGTGTATTAGAGTAGAAGAGATACTCACAACATTTGCTGCGCTGGGTGAGGTCAGTCCAGGTACCGTTGGGTAGACACTTCCTAACATTGGGTCCTACGATCACCCTGTTCCCTCTGCAGATGTACTCAATCTCATAGTCCAGCGGTAACACCTGCACACTGCGGATCTGGATATACACACACACACACACACACACACACACACACACACATATAACGGGAGATAGGGAGCTGTATCTGTTGAATAATTGGCATCTACATTTGTTACAATCTAGTACAGCAAATAAACCTGCGTCCCCTACCTGCTCTTGGGTCAGTCCTCTGTATCTTATACCTCCATCTCTGGGAGGACGGATGATAGCACAGCCTCCTGGGAACAAGAAGAGAGACACACCGTCAGATAAACAAGAAATTACCAGGACATGATGAGAGCCAACCAGCCAACCAATCAGTCAGTCAGTCAGTCAGCCAGCCAACCAGCCATCCAGTCAGCCAGCCAACCAGCCAGCTAGTCAGCCAACTCTGTCCTCTGGCTTGGTCCCAAATGGCTCTCCATTCCCTTTATAGGGCACTACTTTTGACTAGGGCCCATGGAGCTCTGGTCAAATGTAGTGCATTATGGAAATAGGGTTCCATTTTGGGATGTGACCTATCTGTCAGATCTCTTTGTATCTGCTAGTCTGTTAGCCTTGTCTTCCCGTAAACACTGTCAGTACCTGCCTGTGGCCACTAGGTGCAGCTCTATACCTACTGACTACTTATCAGACCTCAAGCCATCTTTTCATGATTCCTCACATCCTATCTCCTCCCCTCTTTTTCAACCGTATTGGAGGAGGAGATTCAAAGTCCCTCCACTTGTGATCTTCTCCAATGGGTTTTGAGAAGGAGGAGTGTTCTCTGGAGCATTAGTCAGGGAAGTCCAACCATCAGTCGCTTCTCCACGTACTCCATGTCAGCCTTCTAAAACATGGCCTCCAGTTTATCAACTGCTGTCTCCATGTTGACTAGTTTATGTTCTGTCTTCTTCTTCTCCAAGCACCCCGGCCTCACCCTACTTGAATCTGAATGTCTACTAATGATCTGGTGCTGTTGTCCCCAACCAAGGAGGGCCTACGGCAGCACATAGATATTCTGAACAGATTGTGTCAAGCCTGGACCCTGACAGTAAAACTCAATAAGACAAAGATAATGGTGTTGCATATCCAGTTACCTTGGACCACGAATACAAATTCCATCTAGACACCGTTTTCCTAGAGCACACAAATAACTATACATACCTTGGCCTAAATATCAGCGCCACAGGTAACTTCCACAAAGCTGTGAACGAGTTGAGAGAGAAGCCAAGAAGGGCCTTCTATGCCATCAAAAGGAACATAACATTCGACATACCAATAAAAATACTTGAATCAGTTATAGAACCCATTGCCCTTTATGGTTGTGAGGTCTGTGGTTCGCTCATCAACCAAGAATTCACCAAATTGAGACTCTGCATGCAGAATTCTTCAAATAAAATACTTAATGTACAACGGAAAACACCAAATAATGCATGCAGAGCAGAATTAGGCCGATACCCGCTAATTATCAAAATCCAGAAAAGAGACGTTAAATTCTACAACCATTCCCAAACCTTCCATAACAAAGCCAATAACCTACAGAGAGATGAACTTGGAGAAGAGTCCCCTAAGCAAGCTGGTCCTGGGGCTCTGTTCACAAACACAAACAGACCCCACAGAGCCCCAGGACAGCAACACAATTAGACCCAACCAAATCATGAGAAAACAAAAAGATAATTACTTGACACATTAGAATTAACAAAAAAACAGAGCAAACTGGAATGCTATTTAGCCCTAAACAGAGAGTACACAGTGGCAGAATACCCGACCACTGTGACTGACCCAAACGTAAGGAAAGCTTTTACTATGTGCAGACTCAGTGAACATAGCCATGCTTTTGAGAAAGGCCGCTGTAGGCAGACCTGGCTCTCAAGAGAAGACAGGCTATATGCACACTGCCCACAAAATGAGGTGGAAACTGAGCTGCATATCCTAACCTCCTGCCAAATGTATTACCATATTAGAGACACACATTTCCCTCAGATTACATAAACCCACAAAGAATTTGAAAACAAACCCAATTTTGATAAACAACCCATATTTATGTTTATTTATTTTCCCTTTTGTACTTAAACTGCACATAATGACAAATGAAATGTCTTTATTCTTTTGTAACTTCTGTGAGTGTAATGTTTACTGTTCATTTTTTATTTCGCTTTTGTTTATTATCTACTTCACTTGCTTTGGTAATGTTAACATATGTTTCCCATGCCAATAAAGCCCCTTGAATTGAATTGATTCATTGAGATCAGAGCCCCAATATAATGCCCTTGTCTAGTGAAGGAGATAGTACACAGATGGGGGAGGTAGACAGGCTCTGATGAACACATCAACAACCCTGTCATGTCAACAGAGGACTGAATTATCCCTGCTTATCAGGTTAAAACACACACCTACACTATCTCACACACACACACACCTTACAATACAACACAATTAGGCCATTTACATTAATGCAACAATGCTAGCTGATCAACATTGTAGCCTAACTTCACACTGTTGCTGTGTAGGCCTAGTAGATATAACTGGATGTCCTTCTCATTTGAGTGATGTCACTGCTGCCATCCACAGCATAGCATATTGTTCTCTCATACATCTAAATGTGGGTATTCCATCTGCTGTGGTCGTGTTGTCAATGTTAGCTCATTAGCGATGTAGCATAACAATGTAGCTAGGAAACTAGCTAAAGGTTTTGTGTATTAGATTATTATTATTTTTTTATTTTACCTTTATTTAGCTAGGCAAGTCAGTTAAGAACAAATTCTTATTTACAATGACGGCCTAGGAACAGTGGGTTAACTGCCTTGTTCAGGGGCAGAACGAAAATGACTTAAGTAAAAGTGAAAGTCACCCAGTAAAATACTACTTGAGTAAAAGTCTAACTTAAGTATCAGGAGTAAATGTAATTGCTAAGGTACAGTTGAAGTCGGAAGTTTACATACACCTTAGCCACATTTAAACTCAGTTTTTCACAATTCCTGACATTTAATCTTAGTAATGATTCACAGTCTTAGGTTAGTTAGGATCACCACTTTATTTTAAGAATGTGAAATGTCAGAATAATAGTAGAGAGAATTATTTATTTCAGCTTTTATTTCTTTCTTCACATTCCCAGTGTGTCAGAAGTTTACATACACTCAATTAGTATTTGGTAGCGTTGCCTTTAAATTGTTTAACTTGGGCCAAACGTTTCGGGTAGCCTTTGACAAGCTTCCCACAATAAGTTGGGTGAATTTTGGCCCATTCCTCCTGACAGAGCTGGTGTAACTGAGTCAGGTTTGTAGGCCTCCTTGCTCGCACATGCTTTTTCAGTTCTGCCCACAAATTTTCTATAGGATTAAGGTCAGCGCTTTGTGATGGCCACTCCAATACCTTGACTTTGTTGTCCTTAAGCCATTTTGCCACAACTTTGGAAGTATGCTTGGGGTCATTGTCCATTTTGAAGACCCATTTGAGACCAAGCTTTAACTTCTTTACTGATGTCTTGAGATGTTGCTTCAATATATCCATGTAATTTTCCTACCTCATCATGCCATCTATTTTGTGAAGTCCACCAGTCCCTCATGCAGCAAAGCACCCCCACAACATGACGCTGCCACCCCCGTGCTTCACAGTTGGGATGGTGTTCTTCGTCTTGTAGGCGTCCCCCTTTTTCCTCCAAACATAACGATGGTCATTATGGCCAAACAGTTCTATTTTTGTTTCCTCAGACCAGAGGACATTTCTCCAAAAAGTACAATCTTTGTCCCCATGTGCAGTTGCAAACCGTAGTCTAGCTTTTTTTATGGCGGTTTTGGAGCAGTGGCTTCTTCCTTGCTGAGCAGCCTTTCAGGTTATGTCGATATAGGACTCGTTTTACTGTGGATATAGATACTTTTGTACCTGATTCCTCCAGCATCTTCACAAGGCCCTGCTGTTGTTCTGGGATTGATTTGCACTTTTCGCACCAAAGTACGTTCATCTCTAGGAGACAGAACGCATCTCCTTCCTGAGCGGTATGATGGCTGCGTGGTCCCATGGTGTTTATACTTGCGGACTATTGTTTGTACAGATGAACGTGGTACCTTCAGACGTTTGGAAATTGCTCCCAAGGATGAACCAGACTTGTGGAGGTCTACAATTTTTTTTTTCTGAGGTCTTGGCTGATTTCTTTTGATTTTCCCATGATGTCAAGCTAAGAGGCACTGAGTTTGAAGGTAGGCCTTGAAATACATCCACAGATAAACCTCCAATTGACTCAAATTGTCAGGCAGTGGGTAACTGGTGAAAAGGAGTCAGGCGCAGGAGAGCAGAGATGCGTGGACAAAGTATTTTAATAACGAAGCACCAGTACAAACAATAATACTCAGGTGCGGGAAAATACCGGTCACGCGTAATAACGGACGTTATACAACAACCCGGCCACAAAAATAACCAGCCGTCAGTAACTGAACAATCAAACAAACACGCACACAAACATGGGGGAAAGAGGGTTAAATAATGAACATGTAATTGGGTAATTGAAACCAGGTGTGAAAAAAACAAAGACAAAACAAATGGAAACTGAAAAGTGGATCAGCGATGGCTAGAAAGACGGTGACGTCGACCGCCGAATGCCGCCTGAACAAGGAGAGGGACCAACTTCGGCGGAAGTCGTGACACAAATGATGTCAAATAGCCTATCAGAAGCTTCTAAAGCCATGACATCATTTTCTGGAGTTTTCCAAGCTGTTTAAAGGTACAGTCAACTTAGTTTATGTAAACTTCTGACCCACTGGAATTGTGATACAGTGAATTATAAGAGAAATAATCTGTCTGTAAACAATTGTTGGAAAAATTACTTGTGTCATGCACAAAGTAGATGTCCTAACCGACTTGCCAAAACTATAGTTTAACAAGAAATGTGAAAAGTGGTTGAAAAACTAGTTAATGACTCCAACCTAAGTGTATGTAAACTTCCGACTTCAACTGTACATACAAATACTTAAGTATTTAAACAAAGTAGGAATCACATTCTTTATATTAACTAGACTGCACGATTTCCTTGTCAATTTTATTTTCCCGATAGCCAGGGGCCCGGCAACATTCAGACATCATTTACAATGAAGCATTTATGTTAAGTGAGTCCGCCAGATCAGAGGCAGTAGGAATGACTAGGGATGTTCTCTTGATAAGTGTGTGAATTGGACCATTTTCCTGTCCTGCTAAGCATTCAAAATGTAACGAGGACTTTTGGTTGTCAGGGAAAATGTATGGAGTCAAAAGTACATTATTTTCTTTAGGAATGTAGTGAAGTAAAAGTTCTCAAAAATATAAATTGTTAAGTAAAGTACTTGTGTGTGTGTGTGTGTGTATGTGTGTGCGTGTGTGTGTGTGTGTATGTATGTGTATGTGTGCGTGTGCGCACGCAAGTGTATGTGGCTCCCTTGAGTACGGTTGCATCTGAAACCTGCGATTACGGCCGGGTTCACCCACAGTATCACCTCCTAATTACACCATCCCAACACCCCCTCAGTCAGCGCACACACACACACACCTCTCCCATCCTTCGACACCAGAGGGCAGGTAAGATCACTGGATGTGACTCCAATCACAAACACCAGGGGATTATGTGTTACTAGGCTTGAATATTTTATATTTATTTTACAACATGTTCTATCCTGAGAATAAATCACTTTTTTCCCCCAGCTAACCCGGAATTTCCCGCCAAAACCGGAAGCTCCATTAAAAAGCATTACAAAGCATTTAAATAGGCCCATGTCTGGATTTGATTATAGCTTTGATCTAAAATTCAAGCCTGATAAACCATACATAAAATACATTCTATGAGCCCTACATTAAAGACATTTTATGAGCCCTACATTAAAGACATTTTATGAGCCCAAGCCCCCAAAAAAGACCAAATGATTGTGTTGTTATCCAATACATATATGATATAGACTACTGGACATTACACACGACAGAAAAACATCACATCCCATAGATGTATCTAGCTATATGCTCTCTTGGGTAAATAAATAAAACTAGCTCCAGTAGGCTAGTCTTTTAGAGAGTGAACTGTATTGCTGTACTGTATTGTATTATACGGACTGGAATTACTCACATCGTTCAAACCATGATAAAACAGGGACAGAACATGCGATTCTTGTGCAGCACATGCATTACAAGTATAGGCTAGCAAATTTGAAATACATTTTGAAATATAATAGCGCCTATTTGTATAATTAGTAGGCTGACGCATACAGTGAATTCGGAAAGTATTCAGACTCCTTCCCTTTTTCCACATTTTGTTACTTTACAGCCTTATTCTAAAATGGATTAAATTACATTTCATACAATACCCCCTATTTTCAGGTCTCTCTAGAGATGTTCGACCGAGCTCTGGCTGGGTCAATCAAGGACATTCAGAGACTTGTCCCAAAGCCACTCCTGCATTGTCTTGGCTGTGTGCTTAAGGTTGTCACCCCAGTCTGAGGTCCTGAGCACTCTGGAGCAGGTTTTCATCAAGGACCTCTCTGTACTTTGCTCTGTTCATCGATCCTGACTAGTCTCCCAGTTCCTGCTGCTGAAAAACATCCCCTCAGCATGATTCTGCCACCACCATGCTTCACCGTAGGGATGATGCCAGGTTTACTCCAGACGTGACGCTTGGCATTCAGGTCAAATAGTTTAACCTTGGTTTCATCAGACCAGAGAATCTTGTTTCTCATTGTCTGAGAGTTCTTTAGGTGCATTTTGGCAAACTCCAAGTGGGCTGTCATCTGCCTTTTACTGAGGAGTAGCTTCCGCCTGGCCACTACCATAAAGGTCTGATTGGTGGAGTGCTGCAGTCTCTCTTCCCTTTCATTACATATTCCACAACAGTTTGGTGACAGCGGTGGGATGCTAACTCCGCTTGCTGATTGCTCCCGGGAGGCCGAGGGGCTCCGTTAGATGTGGCTCAGGGTACCACACACTCCGACTAAAATGAGGCAGAGAGGGACCCACCTTGGAATGGCCGGGAGTGTCAGTGAGTGGATACGTCATTTTGGACAGATATGATAAATTAAGGATGAGACTGATTTCTAGGAACAGGTCACGCGTGTTATAGATACCAGGACAGGGTCCTGATGAAAGCTTCTCCAGAATAAGATCCTGGAGGTACTATAGAGATACCAGGACAGAGTCCTGATGAAAGTGTTCCATCATCGATTTGGAGGTGGAGGGTCCGTCATGGTCTGGGGCGGTGTGTCACAGCATTATCGGACTGAGCTTGTTGTCTTTGCAGGCAATCTCAACGCTGTGCGTTACAGGGAAGACATCCTCCTCCCTCATGTGGTACCCTTCCTGCAGGCTCATCCTGACATGACCCTCCAGCATGACAATGCCACCAGCCATACTGCTCATTCTGTGTGTGATTTCATGCAAGACAGGAATGTCAGTGTTCTACCATGGCCAGCGAAGAGCCCAGATCTCAATCCCATTGAGCACGTCTGGGACCTGTTTGATCGTAGGGTGAGGGCTAGGGCCATTCCCCCCAGAAATGTCCAGGAACTTGCAGGTGCCTTGGTGGAAGAGTGGGGTAACATCTCGCAGCAAGAACTGGCAAATCTGGTGCAGTCCATGAGGAGGAGATGCACTGCAGTACTTAATGCAGCTGGTGGCCACACCAGATACTGACTGTTACTTTTGATTTTTGTCACGTCTGCCCCCGCTCTTCCCTTCCCCTGGCGCTTGAGGGCGCCAGATTACCCTGCATCACACGTTCCTGCCATCATCGCTCACACCTGCCCTCCCTCGTCACTCGCATCAGCGTTATTGGACTCACCTGGACTCACCTATCACCTGTTAATTTCCTCCCCTATATTTGTCTGTTCCCCAGCTCTGTTCCCCGCTGCTGCATTATATTAGTTTTGTCTGGATTCTTTTGCTGACGCTGTTTCTGTCTTGTCCGTTATTGATTAAATGTTTACTCCCCGTACCTGCTTCGTCTCTCCAGCGTCATGTTCCGTGACAGATTTTGACCTCCCCTTTCTTCAGGGACACATTATTCAATTTCTGTTAGTCACATGTCTGTGGAACTTGTTCAGTTTATGTCTCCGTTGTTGAATCTTATGTTCATACAAATATTTACACGTGTTAAGTTTGCTGAAAATAAACGCAGTTGACAGTGAGAGGACGTTTCTTTTTTTTTGCTGAGTTTATGCTAGGGAGTTTTTTTTTACCACTCTAATGATGCAATGTTTTAGTAATACAAGGTACAGGGTTAAATAATGAGTGGTAATAGAGACTACTTCGCCGCTGCATTTGGGGGATGCTGAGATGCAAGCCTTAGCATATTTTTAAAAAGAGCAGTAACTAATCCTCTTGAAAGCAGCGGGACAGGATATTGGTACATAGCGATGTATAGCCTCGATTAGATCAATAGTGGTTCATAGAGATTACATTTTTTTATGTTAAGGGAGATGTAGGAGACCACGTCTCAATTAACTTTTTAATAGATGCCTGGGATAAAATATCACTGATCCCTTATGCTAAAGAAATGTTTTGTTTTCAATCCAGGAGAACCGAGGTAGTAATTTTATTTTTCTCTCTCTCTCTCTTTGAAATGTTTCCCGAGGCTATGGTTTTTAGGAGAGAGCTGTGAGTGAAATTCTACAGTGTAGTTAGTATAAAGGTATTCGGATTAGGCAGTAAAGTACCAAATTAAATAAGGCCTGGCCATTTCGGTTTGTTTTTACCATATAGTTTACCACACACACACACACACCAGCACGCACACACACAACTTACTGGTTATGAATAAAGGTTAGTGCCGAGGTATTTTAAAAGGACACACTCACATATGGGATTTTCAGAAGTTTTTATTTTCTGAGTTTAATTGAAAACATTAATTATTTTGATAACAAATGTACTGGAGAAACTTACTGTGAACCTGGGACACAAAATGTATGAAATTATTGACTGTTTTGTAGATAATTGGTCTAATAGAGAAAGAGACACTTCTTTGAAGGGTTTGAATGACCTCTGACCTCTGTCCTGACTTTCTAGTGTGGTTTGATCGCCTTCACTGGAAAGCCCAGAGACATTGGATGATGAATTTAAGGTAATTTGTAATGATGGATAATTACGGAGAAGGTTATATTTAACATTTATATGTGTAATATGGACGACGAGATGGATAGTCCTGTCTCTAGTCTTTGTTTCTATTCCTTGAATCAAGGTAGTGATTCTAATCCGATTTTGTTATATTCATTTGTTTTGTTTAATTTCCTAACCAGTAGTGTTGTTTTTTACACATTAGTCACTATGGTGAGTCATGTGTCAAAATATTACCAGTCTTTTGAGGGTTTTGGATTGAAGTTTACACACCTTGAGTGATATGTAGGGATGTATCGAGTGATGTATGAAGGACTGTATTGTTGCGTTTGTTCTGTTTTGTTTCGATAAATCTCACCAGATTGGGTCTACTGGATGATCGGGATAAATTCCTGATAATATGACTCTGTGATGAGGTTGACAGTGAGATAAGGGGAGTATAATCAATTTGGAAAATGTGTTTCAACAAAATGTGTTATTCTCTTTGACATTTGTTTAGAGATTTGTATTATTAATATTGTAATAATAATTTTGTAATAATAAGTAATAATTTGTCATGTAGTAGATCATGTCTGGATTTCCTGAATCAGATATGAACTGAACTGAATTGTTGTTCTGATCTGTCCTTTTCTCAAGGTTATGGTGGAGATGGTATCTAGATGCATGAAAGGGATAATTTCACCAAATGGTGTGGACCTCAAAACACCCTCTAACCGGCTGAAGAAATGGAGTTCAGTACGGCCCTGTCCTGCACCACTACTATGGAGAGACCTGAGTCCGAGCCAGCAACCAGCGTCCAGCGTCCAGTTGAAGTTATCAAATCCCTTTTCTCTCAGGAGTTCAACAGAAGGTCCACGTGGAGTGAGCATGGAGAAAGATCCATTCCAAAACTTTTCTCATATTGCTGGTACACGGGTTGGCAAACGGACAAGACATAGGAGTTGTGGTGGGGTTCAGGTGAGACATTGAAATTGGGACATTGTCATGGGCCATCCACTTTGAACTGTGAAGCTATCTGAAGAAGAAAACTGAATAAATGCCAGAAGATTGAGTGTCGGATTGATGTAGACTTGTCTAAAATTGTTATTTTAGGGTATCAGGTTGATTGAGGAGGTCTACACACACTGCTAAATGTATAGTTATTTAGACTAAGAGTGCATTGAGATACCGATCTGCCACTCACAACATTGTAAAGACAGGGATAAACAGGGGCTGTAATGATAAAAAGTTAATATTGGTAATAAGGCTATAATATGATCCCGTTTGTAAATGTAGATTCTAACTGTATTGGTGTGTGCTAAGTTGAGGGTCTTGAATTTGATTGATAGACTCAACGTGGAGCACTACATTTGGGTTGTATAACATTTATAGTAGGGGTTCTACTTTACCATGTGATCAGAATTCTAATGTTAAAGCGTATCAATACGTATGGCTTTCTGGATGATACAGTACAATTGACTTGAGCATGTTTTAAGTATGTTTATAACTATGTAAGTGGACTAGTAGTAGTGACTAAACATGTTATGAATTAGATAGAATGATTAATTGTGCAAAATGTATTTGTAGCCGGAGGCTAAGTCCATCCTGGGACAGAATGTTTGCATAAGAGTGTGCCAAATGATAGGTGACCATTGCTGTACATTCATACCCCAGGGTGAGGGTAACTTAAAGAGCTCAGTGGTGATTGGAATCCGGTTGGATGTGTTCATTATTTGGTGTTACGGGAGCTACAATATTTAATTGGTTGATTTATGGCTTATTTACTTTAATCTTTTTTACAATAGGGTATACATAGTATATAACAGTGTATAACAGGGTGTATAACAGGGTATACATTGGTATATAACAGGGTGCATAAGTGTATAACAGGGTATACATTGGTATATAACATAGTATATAACAGGGTGTTTAACAGTACATAACAGGGTTATAACAGGGTGTATACCATTATTCAACAGGGTATATAACAATA
Organism: Brachymystax lenok tsinlingensis; assembly: GCA_030435695.1. Taxonomy (NCBI): domain Eukaryota; kingdom Metazoa; phylum Chordata; class Actinopteri; order Salmoniformes; family Salmonidae; genus Brachymystax; species Brachymystax lenok. The sequence goes on from CM059799.1 coordinate 7,476,149, forward strand.
TACATAACAGGGTGTATAACAGTATATAACAGAGTGTATAACAGGGTGTATAACAGCGTGTAGAACAGTATATAACAGGTTATATAACAGGGTGTATATCAGGGTGTATAACAGTATATAACAGGTTATATAACAGGGTGCATATCAGGGTGTATACGAGGGTGTATAACAGTATATAACATGGTGTTTAACAGTACAAAACAGGGTATATAACAGGGTGTATAACAGTATACAACAGGGTATATAACAGGGTGTATAACAGTATATAACAGGGTGTATAACAGTATATAACAGGGTGTATAACAGGGTATACATCAGTATATAACATACTATATAACAGGGTGTATAACAGTGTATAACAGGGTGTATAACAGGGTCTATAACAGTATATAACAGAGTGTAAAACAGTATATAACAGGGTGTAAAACAGTATATAACTGTGTATAACAGTATATAACAGGGTGTATAACAGTATATAACAGGGTGTATAACAGTGTGTATAACAGGGTGTATAACAGGGTGTATAACAGGGTGTATAACAGGGTGTATAACTGTGTATAACAGGGTGTAAAACAGTATATAACTGTGTATAACAGGGTGTATAACAGTATATAACAGTGTGTATAACAGGGTGTATAACAGTATATAACAGGGTGTATAACAGGGTGTATAACAGTATATAACAGGGTGTATAACAGGGTGTATAACAGGGTGTATAACAGGGTGTATAACAGGGTGTATAACTGTGTATAACAGGGTGTAAAACAGTATATAACAGGGTATAACAGGGTGTATAACAGTATATAACAGGGTGTATAACAGGGTGTATAACAGTATACAACAGGGTATAACAGGGTGTATAACAGTATATAACAGTGTGTATAACAGGGTGTATAACAGTATATAACAGGGTGTATAACAGGGTGTATAACAGGGTGTATAACAGGGTGTATAACAGGGTGTAAAACAGTATATAACTGTGTATAACAGTATATAACAGGGTGTATAACAGGGTGTATAACAGGGTGTATAACAGGGTGTATAACAGTATATAACAGTGTGTATAACAGGGTATATAACAGTGTGTATAACAGGGTGTATAACAGGGTGTATAACAGGGTGTATAACAGGGTGTATAACAGTATATAACAGAGTGTATAACAGTATATAACAGAGTGTATAACAGGGGGTATATAACAGGGTATATAATAGTATATACCAGGGTGTTTAACAGTACATAACAGGGTGTATAACAGTGTGTACAACAGGGTGTATAACAGTATATAACAGAGTGTATAACAGGGTGTAAAACAGTATATAACAGGGTGTAAAACAGTATATAACAGAGTGTATAACAGGGGGTATAACAGTATATAACAGAGTATATAATAGTATATAACAGAGTATATAACAGAGTGTATAACAGAGTGTATAACAGTATATAACAGGGTGTATAACAGGATATAACAGTATATAACAGGGTATAACAGGGTGTATAACAGTATATAACATGGTATATAACAGTATATATAACAGGTGGTATATAACAGAGTGTATAACAGGGTGTATAACAGTATATAACAGGGTATATAACAGGGTATATAACAGGATATAACATGGTATATAACAGGGTATAACAGGGTGTATAACAGTATATAACAGGGTGTATAACAGGGTGTATAACAGTATATAACAGGGTGTATAACAGGGTGTATAACAGTATATAACAGGGTGTATAACAGGGTGTATAACAGTATATAACAGGGTATATAACAGTATATATAACAGGTGGTATATAACAGTATATAACAGGGTATATAACAGAGTGTATAACAGGGTGTATAACAGTATATAACAGGGTATATAACAGGGTATATAACAGGATATAACATGGTATATAACAGTATATAACAGGGTATATAACAGTATATAACAGGGTATATTACAGTATATAACAGGGTATATAAAAGGGGGTATATAACAGGGTGTATAACAGTATATAACAGGGTATATAACAGAGTGTATAACAGGGTGTATAACAGTATATAACAGGGTATATAACAGGGTATATAACAGGATATAACATGGTATATAACAGTATATAACAGGGTATATAACAGTATATAACAGGGTATATAACAGGGTGTATTACAGTATATAACAGGGTATATAAAAGGGGGTATATAACAGGGTGTATAACAGTATGTAACAGGGTACATTGTGTATAACAGGGTTTATAACAAGGTATTCTGCCTAAGAGCTTTAGTGTCCTACCACTATGACATGTGATAACAAGTGGCGGATGTTCACAGCCAATGTCCATTCGTGTTATGGCACCGCTCTCTCGTTTGTGGTCGATTGGTTTTTAACACTGGGGTTAAGGTCTAGCCTGCCATGCAGGAGATGCTGGAGACGGTGGCTGGCTGTCTGGCTGTCTCTGTTATTAGTCTGCATCCCAAATGGCACCCTATTCCCAACATAAGGCTCTGAACAAAAGTAGTGCACTATGTGAATAGGGTGTCATTTGGGACACAGCCATGGTCTCAGGAGCAGTCACAGTGTTTTTTGTGCCAATGTGCTGACTGATCTGGTTGATGAGAAATGAGTCCATACATATGAAGAATACCAATACATGCAAACTAAGCCATCAAAACAGAGGGAGGACCTTCGACCATGCAGAGATACAGTACCATGCATTCACACACATACAAGCACACACACAAGCACGCACACACAAGCACACAGTCACTCACACATCTGTCACGTCAAAGACACACATTTAAATGAAAGCAAAAATTCATTACCCGCGGTTGTATTGTGTTTGGCCGCCGTGAGGAAGGGGAACACCAAGACAATTAAAATAAGTAATGACAGTGCCATCCCTCCACCTGCGGAGAGAAGAGGGGAGGTGGAGAGATATTAAGAACTGGGGGAGGAGAGATAGAGAGTTACATGGAGGATAGATAATACAAAGAGACAGAGAGAGACCAAGAGGTGGAGGGTAACAGAAAGGAAGGGAGGGAGATTGGAGGAGAGAGAAAGAGAGAGAGAATATAGCAGAGAGAGAGAGAAGAGAGCGAGAAAGGATGTAGGACAGAGAGAGAGAGACAGAGAGACAGACAGACACGAGAGGGAGAGAGCGAGAGCGAGAGAGAAGGACAGACAGACAGATGAGAGAGAGACCCAGATAGCAACAAACGTTCCCACAGCTTCAGAGGGGGGAGACAGATCGAAAAAGAGAGGGGGGAAAAAGGGGGTGAGAGAGAGATAATAAAATGATATAATAAAAGAGAGCTAGATGTTACATATATATGATCACTAATGAACAAAGAACCTTGGTGAGAGTTCCATCTAATGACAGTCCCTGTCTCTGTTATTTCATTAGTTTGAATAGCATCAGTAGCATGATGCCAGTCCTTTTCCTCCACCACTACCATCTACTGTAGTGACTGTCCAGTCACCAGTTACCTAAACTCTCGCGGACAGACTACGAGCATCTGACAAATTACCCGAGATTTTAGTTCTGGGTTAACCAAGATTACCACCTACCCAGTGTATGGGCAGACATCAACCCAGCGCCAGTCCCATTCCCAATCCCAGCGCCAGTCACATTCCCGTTCCCAGTCCAAGACCCAGTCTCATTCCCATTCCCAATCCCAGTGCCAGCCATCTGTTGTCCGGACCTCTGGCACCTATGGGGGTGCCACAGGGTTAAATTCTCTGGCCAACTCTTTCTCTGTATACATCAATGATGTCTCTCTTGCTGCTGGTGATTCTCTGATCCACCTCTACGCAGACGACACCATTCTGTATACTTCTGGCCCTTCTTTGGACACTGCGTTAACAAACCTCCAGACGAGCTTCAATGCCATACAACACTCCTTCCGTGGCCTCCAACTGCTCTTAAATGCAAGTAACCATAGCAGCACCCACCCATAGCACGCACTCCAGCAGGTATATTTCACTGGTCATCCCCAAAGCCAACTTCTCTTTGGCTGCCTTTCCTTCCAGTTCTCTGCTGCCAATGACTGGAACGAATTTCAAAAATCACTGAAGCTGGAGTCTTATATCTCCCTCACTAACTTTAAGCATCAGCTGTCAGAGCAGCTGCATCTGGACACAGCCCATCTGTAAATAGCCCACCCAACTACCTCATCCCCATATTGTTATTTATTATTTTGCTCCTTTGTACCCCAGTATCTCGACTTGCACATTCATAACACTATCACCAGTGTTAATGCTAAATTGTAATTATTTCGCCACTATGGCCATTTATTGCCTTACCTCCCTAATCTTACTACATTTGCACACACTGTATATATATTTTTCTATTGTGTTATTGACTGTATGTTTGTTTATCTAATGTGTAACTCTGTGTTGTTTGTGTCGCACTGCTTTGCTTTATCTTGGCCAGGTCGCAGTTGTAAATGAGAACTTGTTCCCTACTGGCCTACCTGGTTAAATAAAGGTGAAATAAAAAAATGAAAATTACCATTCCCAGTCCCAGACCCAGTCCCATTCCCTGTGATTTCATCTGAATAGTATGCTGGTCCTATTCCTTACTGCTACCGCCCAGTGACTCACCACCAGACCAGTATGTACGAAGGCATCGACCCAGCCCTAGTCTGAAATAGGGTTAAATTAGCAATACATCAATGCACCACTAACGCTTGCTTGCTTTGCATGGTGCCAGACAGCCAGAGAGCCAGCCAGCCAGAGAGCCAGCCAGCCAGAGAGCCAGCCAGCCAGAGAGCCAGCCAGCCAGAGAGCCAGCCAGAGAGCCAGCCAGAGAGCCAGCCAGAGAGCCAGCCAGAGAGCGCAAAAGTGTTTGGTTTAGCGTTGCCCCGCCCAACAACAGGAGTAAAAAAAATTAACATTCAAACACACCACCGAAGCCAACAGTTGGGATACGAAACACGGGGAGGGCACCATCAACAGCTATAGTGAATCTGCATCTGTCCAAAATTACACCTTATTCCTACGTAGTGCACTACTTATCATCTGAGCCCTGGTCAAAAGTAGTGCACTATATAGTAAGCAAGTTGGGACGAAGCCTGTCACACCAGAGACCAGATGCTTCATTTTAAAATAAATGTGCCAAACACTTACAGATAATCGCTGTGCAAATCCACAAATCCTGGCATGCCCACCACAGGTATATCTCTCCTAACCCACATACCTTTGCATGCCGGTGCGATATGTTCCCCCAGAGTCCCGAGTACTTTTTCTGTGTTTATATATATTTCCACACTATGAGGTTGGAATAGTAGTATGAAATTGTGAAAGTATGATAATGACTTTTCAGTGTAAGAGCTGTTTGAAAAGGCCACCTGAAATTTCTCCCTGTTTTGGTGGGATGGAGTTTCGGTCTTCCATGGTGACATCTCATTGGAATAAATTAGTTAATAGACCAATAAGAAAGAGTTCCAAATCTCTCTGCCAATAACAGCTCATTTTCAGTTTTCCCCCTCTCCACTCCCAGACAGCTCTAGCAAAATTCTTGCTTGAGAAATTGCCTTTACTAAGAAAACAATCACAATAAGGTACTTAATTGTTACCCAGAAATTATTTGATATTGAAATAAAGACGGCTGCATTGGACCTTTAATGGAAAAAATCCTACATTGGATTTTTTATTAAATGGCTTTTTCATTTACTTTACGATCAGCCCATCAATCAGCCATGAAATGACAATGAATCGATCTGGACACATTATCATCTTGAACTGTACAGGTGGGAGTCGCTCTTTTGCTACAGCAGGAAAGAATCGTGCTGCAACAGGAAATATGAATTATTATGTGGATTATGCATTTTGTACGGTTTGATACATTTTTCTTCATGGAAAATCAAGTCTGAAATTTCTAAATGGAAATTACAAAGATCAAAAGCCTTTTTAAATCTCAAATACACTACAACCTTTTCTGCATTGCACGAAAGTTCTCCTACAACCGGCTGATCGAATTAAGATCCTACATCTGTACAGGACCCTTTGGAACAGAGCTGTGACAGTTAAAAGCCCATGGCTGAGTCGCAAATGGCACCCTATGACCTATATAGTGCACTATGGGGCCCTGGTCAAAAGTAGTGCACTATAAAGGGAATAGGGTGCCATTTGAGACGCACTCTAACTGTATAACCATGACAGAGCATGCTATCACCTTTATAGGTTCCTGCTGCATTGAGGGGGAATTTCTAGGGGCTGTCAGCGGGTAGAGGGCGAGGTGGCCTGGTATTGGAAAGTGAATGTGCTTCCCAAATGGCACCCTATTCTCTATATAGTGTAGTACTTTTGAGCCCTATGTTCCCTGGTCAAAAGCAGTGCACTGTATAGGGAATAGGGTGCCATTTGGGACACACTTAAGTATGAAGGTAGCTAGGCTAGTGTAGTGTTAGACTGCTCTGCTGCAATGCAGCGTTAACAGTAGCACTCCTTCAGACAAACACTACTGTTCATAGAGGCATACGAGTGGGGATAGAGGCATGAATACAGCTAGCAGCTCCAGCGGAAGACCATGGAGGCAGGATCCCCCCTCTCTTTCCTCCCTCTCTCTCAAATTTAAATTGCTTTATTGGCATGAAAAACATTGGGTAAATATTGCCAAAGCAACAATGTATAAAATATACATCATTATCAAATAATGAATAATAAAAATAATAATGATAATAATAATATTAAATAGTGCTATTAAAAAAATATATATTATAGAAATAAATAAATTATATAAATAACAAAAATAAAATGGTAGCAGTGAATTGTACTAGGAAAATAATTATAAAGAGTAGGAACAATAATATCACTACTACTACCACCATTATCACTACTACCATAACCACTATTACCACTACTACAAACATTACCTCTACTACCATTACTACTACTAGCACCATTACCACTACTACCTCTACCATTACCACTACTACCATTACTACTACCACCATTATCACTACTACCATTACCACATTACCTCTACTACCACCATTATCACTACTACCATTACCACTACTACAACCATTACCACTACTACAACCATTACTACTACTACTACCACCATAACTACTACCATTATCACTACTACCATTACCACTACTACCACCATTACCACTAGTACCATTACCACTACTACCACCACCATTACTGCTAGTACCATTACCACTACTACCACCAGTACAACTACTACCATTACCACTACTACCATTATCACTAGTACCATTAATATCTCTACTACTAAGCTCAGCAACAAACAAAAAATCCCTTTTTCAGGACTCGTAAAAGTAATAATTCGTAAAAATTGAAATAACTTCACAGATGTTCATTGCAAACACTGTTTCCCATGCTTGTTTAATGAACCGTAAACAATTAATGAACATGCACCTGTGGAACGGTCGACATTAACAGCTTACAGACGGTAGGCAATTAAGGTCACAGTTATGAAAACTGAAGTCTGAAAAACGCCAAAAGAAAGATGCCCAGGGTCCCTGCTCATCTGCGTGAACATGCCTTAGGCATGCTGCAAGGAAGCATGAGGACTGCAGATGTGGCCAGGGCAATAAATTGCAATGTCCGTACTGTGAGACACCCAAGACAGCACTACAGGGAGACAGGACGGACAGCTGATCGTCCTCGCAGTGGCAGACCACGTGCAACAACACCTGCACAGGATCGGCACATCCGAACATCACAACTGCAGGACAGGTACAGGATGGCAACAACAACTGCCCGAGTTACACCAGGAATGCACAATCCCTCCATCAGTGCTCAGACTGTCTGCAATAGGCTGAGAGAGGCTGGACTGAGGGCTTATAGGCCTGTCGTAAGGCTGGTCCTCACCAGACATCACCGACAACAACGTCACCTATGGGCACAAATCCACCATCGCTGGACTAGACAGGACTGGCAAAAAGTGCTCATCACTGACGAGTCGCGGTTTTGTCTCACCATTTGGAGGTGGATGGTCCACCATGGTCTGGGGCGGTGTGTCACAGCATCATCAGACTGAGCTTGTTGTCATTGCAGGCAGTCTCAACGCTGTGCGTTACAGGGAAGACATCCTCCCTCATGTGGTACCCTTCCTGCAGGCTCATCCTGACATGACCCTCCAGCATGACAATGCCACCAGCCATACTGCTCGTTCTGTGCGTGATTTCATGCAAGATAGGAATGTCAGTGTTCTGCCATGGCCAGCGAAGAGCCCAGATCTCAATCCCATTGAGCACGTCTGGGACCTGTTGGATCGGAGGGTGAGGGCTAGGGCCATTCCCCACAGAAATGTCCGGGAACTTGCAGGTGCCTTGGTGGAAGAGTGGGGTAACATCTCACAGCAAGAAATGGCAAATCTGGTGCAGTCCATGAGGAGGAGATGCACCTGCAGTACTTAATGCAGCTGGTGGCCACACCAGATACTGACTGTTACTTTGGATTTTGACCCCCCCGCCCCCTCTGTGGAACTTGTTCAGTTTATGTTGAATCTTGTTAGGTTCATACAAATATTTACAAAATGTTAAGTTTGCTGTAAATAAACGCAGATGACAGTGAGAGGACATTTCTTCTTTTGCTGAGTTTACATAAACATAAATATAATTGCTACCTGTATTATCTCTACTACCACCATTAATATAATTTCTACCTGTATTAACTCTACTACCACCATTAATATAATTTCTACCTGTATTATCTCTACTACCACCATTAATATAATTTCTACCTGTATTAACTCTACTACTACCATTAATATAATTTCTACCTGTATTATCTCTACTACTACCATTAATATAATTTCTACCTGTATTAACTCTACTACTACCATTAATATAATTTCTACCTGTATTATCTCTACTACCACCATTAATATAATTTCTACCTGTATTAACTCTACTACTACCATTAATATAATTTCTACCTGTATTATCTCTACTACCACCATTAATATAATTTCTACCTGTATTATCTCTACTACTACCATTAATATAATTTCTACCTGTATTATCTCTACTACTACCATTAATATAATTTCTACCTGTATTCTCTCTACTACCACCATTAATATAATTTCTACCTGTATTCTCTCTACTACCACCATTAATATAATTTCTACCTGTATTCTCTACTACTACCATTAATATAATTTCTACCTGTATTATCTCTACCATTACCATTAATATAATTTCTACCTGTAATATCTCTACCACTAATATAATTTCTACCTGTATTATCTCTACCATTACCATTAATATAATTTCTACCTGTATTATCTCTACTACCACCATTAATATAATTTCTACCTGTATTCTCTACTACTACCACCATTAATATAATTTCTACCTGTATTATCTCTACCATTACCATCTCTACTACTACCATTACCTCAAGTATAATTTATACCTGTAATAGCTCTACTACTATAATTACCTCTATTAGCATTTCGACGTGTAATATCTCTACTACTATAATTACCACTAATATATTTTCTACCTGTAATATCCCTACTACTATTACGACTAGTAGCATTTCTACCTGTAATAGCTCTACCCACTGTCTACTGAAACTATAACTAACGTAGAGTTATCAGTACTACAACTACAGTACCACCATCATCATTACTACTACTACTACTACTACCGTTATTATTACCCCTCCTACCCGTACCACTACTATTTGGAGTAATAATCACAACAATAATAATAATTACTATGCAGTTATTATTCACTGCCTCAGGCTATTTCAGGCAAATATATATTTGGCTGTAAGAGGAGCCGTTGCTCCTTTTCCCATTAGTTTTTTGTCCTCTGGGTTACAATTTGAAATACATGTATTAATTTATGCAAATAATGAATCTCTTGGTGAGGAATATTTCTCACAGTAGAAGGGAAAGTGTATCTGTCTCTTACACCCCCCTCCCCCGTAGTGCAATGGCCACATTCCTCTGGGTTTAATAAGATACAATTTGAAATACATAATTTAGTACTAATTTATGCAAATAATAGGTCCAACACCAGCTGACTGAGAGGGCTGGTTTCTAGGCTCAGCTCTTGGGTTTGAAGTGCTTTAAACTGGAGACTTGAATTTGGACTTGAATGTAGGTGTAGCCAAAATGTGTATAATATTTTTTTGTATTTTCATTACCAATTTATTTTCATTAACTAATTCTGCCCTACGTGCATTAGATGTTGTACTTCTTTGGACTTTTACGACTGAATTTTCCGACAGAATTCTGCATGTAGGGCTTCAATTGGATGTTTGTCCCACATTTTAAAGTCCAGTTTATTGAGCGACCGCCGAACTTCACTTCCATAAAGAGCTATTGGTAGGATTATGCTGCCAAATATTTTTGTACCAATTTTAATTGGGATGTTAATTTTTTTATAATATAATTTCTATCGAATACAATGCTCTGTGGGCTTTTTCTTTGAGTGCATTCACTGCCGTTTAAAAATGTCCCGATGCAGATATGGTCATACCAAGGTATGAGTAATTTTTTTGTGTGTTCAATTATGGTGTTGTTCAAAGGGAATTTATATCTGTGTTCCTGACATCTCTTTTTTGGGGGTGGGAAATCATGATTTCTGTTTTGAATAATGTACTGCCAAGCCCTAATTATGGCAATATTGCTCTAGAATGTTAAGGTTCTGTTGAAGACCTTTGGTTGGTGATAGAAGAACCAAATCCTCATCATATACTGTAGCAGGTATTTTACCTCTGTGTCATAGAGTCCTGTTGCTGCAGAATTGTCCAACATGTCTGCTAATTCATTGATATAAATGTTGAAAAGGTTTCCACACAAACTGCAGCCTTGTCTCAAACCTCGACATTACAAAAATACGATTATTATTGCACACTTGTTTTCTGTGTACATACATTTTTATTAAAGCCATACACCTTACCACCAAGCCCAATTTTGAGAATTCTGAAGAATAGACCATGCAAAATATAAATAAATTATATTTAAAGTCAATAAAGCAAGGAAATATTTTGCCCTCTTTTTTTGTGGACTTGTTTATTAATTAGTGTGTGTAAGGTGTATATATGGTCAGTAGTGCGATGGTTGAAGAGAAAGCCAATTTGACATTTACTTATTAAATTTTTTATGGAAGAAATGTTTGGATACCGGAATTCAAAATGCTATAGAAAACCATTCCCAAGTTGCTGTTCAATCAAATTCCCCTGAAATTATTGGGGTCTGATTTGTCTCCACTTTTGTGGATAGGGGAGATGACTCCAGACAACAGGAAAGCAGCAAGAAGTTAGTACCATGTTGAACAATTTAAAGCACAGCATTTTGTAACTCAGGTGTGCTGTTTTTCAGCATCTCATTTCTAATGTCATCTAGTCCACAAGCCTTCTTTTATGTTATAGATTTAATGTAGTTCTTGTTGGGCTATTGGGTAATCTAATGGATTATGGGTTTTTTTAATGACTGATCCAAGGATGTTTTGAATTTCTAATTGGTTATGTTGTAAGTCTTTTTGTGGGATACTTTATATAGATTATCAAAATAAGTTTTCCAAATTCCTCCAAATTGTATAGCTAATTATTGCGGCTTTGTCGTGCTTAAATTGTTTCAAATGTCCCATAACAGATTTTGGTCAATTGCATTTTCAATTTCATCAAGTGTCTTACTGTTATAATTCAAGCCTGGAGGTTGACCTGGGCTGGAGCAGACTGGGAAGCTGCTAGGTTGACCTGGGTTGGAGAAGACTGGGAGGCTGGTTGGTTGACCTAGGCTTGAGCAGACTGGGAGGCTGGTGCGGTGTCATCAGGCTGTGTGGTGGAGGCTGTGCTGGTTATGATGGTCTCAGGTTCTGTCTGTGTTGTACCAAGCTGGTGGACATAATTAGCTGCTGGTTGAGGGTGTCAATGTACCTCTCTCTCTGCTCTAGCTCCTCTCTCATTGTGCTCCGATGGTCTCTGAGGTCATCATTTGTCTGACTCAGTTTGTCCATTCTGCTTTCTAATTTAGCAATAGATGCTCTGCTCTCCTCCCTGAATTGTTTCATCTCTCCTTTTAGTTTCTGGACAGCGTCCTCCTCTTGAAGCGTGTTCTCTCTGAGCTCTATGACCTCTGCTTCGACTAGAGAGAGGGTGTTGTGGAAACGTTGCATAGCAGGTGTTCTTGGTGTTGTGGGCATGTCCTTGGCTCTGTCTGCTGCAGGTGAGGTAGGTAGAGGGACACCGAGGGCTTCTTGCTGGGTCACAGAGACTGTAGGGGCCTGCTTTTCTCCATAATATCCCTCCTTGACTTTCTCCTCAGTATCTGAGATGAGCTCAGCTTCTGCTTTTAGGGTAGCAAACATATTTTCAAAAGCCTGGAGGCTTGAATCATTGCCTTGTATCAATACAGTTCCATTGTTGTATAGGTTGACAGTTTCATATGTGTTGCCCTGCTCAGCTTCTTCAGAAATGCCTCTCTTTTTTGTGAAAGGGGAATGGCTGCATTTTTTTTATTAAATATTACATTTGTTCTTGTTTTGCAACTGGTAAGATCTGTAAACAAGCATTGATGGTTCTGTCCCGTCATCAAAACGTTGAAACTTTTCTTAGCTTTCTCCGTCTGGATGTCTGGTGGATAAACAATTTCCATAGCAACGCTGGTGATGTTGGCTACAATGTTGCAATAGAACCCTATCTTAATGTTTCTTGTATTATCGTCTCTAGTGTTTATAGAGAACTGTTTTACTTTGATGTCCTTTTGTCTTCTGTCCTTCTCTTGTCTTTTCTATTGGGTTGTTAACTTCCTGTTTTTGAGTTAGTTAGCTAGCTAGCTTCTTTTAGGAAGATCAATTTGTAACTATTTTTCTCTCTCACTATCTCTCTCTCGCTCTCTCAGACACAGAGACAAAGAAGTATGCAGACATAGGCACTATACATCCACATTTCACACCACACACACACACACACACACACACACACACCTTTCGACCCCTCCATACATATTCAAGCTGACAGGTGACAGTCAGAACACGGACAGCAGACGGAGTCTTTTGTTCACTGGAGCCAAAGCTGAAAGCTGCCTGATTCTGTTGCTTGGCAACCATTTATGTACACTCCTTTTCTCCCTGACAGGTTTCACATTGCTCATCATTTAACCCATCATGACAATTTGTCTCCTCTAGTTACTGTGAAAAGTATGTTTTTCTTTCACTGGGCAACAATGAGGAAAATGGACCACATATCGGTCCGTATCGGTCAATGGTTTTCTCCACTCAAGTGTTGGTGTTTGAAATACAGGACACATGCACAGTTGATATACACACACACACACACACAGCGTGCACACACACACACACACACACACACACACACACACACGCTGATGTACACACAAACACACATCACACACAGCCACAAAGGTCTAAACACACACAAAACTCTCTGAACACTTACAGTATGTTGTCAAAAGAGAAAAAAAGGGAATGCTTCATTGATAAATCAAACCAACGCATGAAAACGGTTTCAAGAATGAGTTACCATATAGAAATAGAATGTTCTTGCGTATAACAAAGACATGTCCCACTGGGCACAGATGTCAATTCAACATCTATTTCACGTTGATTCAATGTAAAACTCATTGAGATGACGTGGAAACACTGTTGATTCAACCAGTGTGCCCAGTGGGATAACTTCAAAGACGCTATGAACAAAGACAGCGTATGCTAGAAACTGAAAGCCATTTAGATGTTTTCGGTAAGAAACCAGGTTCTCTTCTCTCACTGCGGATAATTCTCTGAGATTCTGAGAAAAATCTGAGATGTCAGTGCTAATTCGACGGACTCACAGGGGAGGTCTGAGCTGGGGGAGGAAGAGGCTGGTTAGGACGTGACTAGACGTCAAAGGATGAAAGGGGAAGAGGCAGGACGTGGATCTAACATATTATCCAGTCAATAATAATTTTAGATTCGACTCTCATGTCTGCCCACGGTGCCTTCATAGATAGACAGAGAGGAAGAGACACACACAATTGGGTACGCTGGTGGAAATACAAGCACATAAGCACAGACAAACAAACAGAGACAAGCCTTAATGCATTCACAAACTACCACACTACCAAACTACAAACTACAGAACATTTTTTTAAAAACGTATGGCTTCATTCCCAGAAACAATGGGAAACCAAAAACGTACATTCCCACAACCTCCAAGCAACCAAATGTGCTAGCTTGGTAGCTACCTCAATTATCTTGTACCCCTGACTCGGTACTAGTACTCCCTGTACATAGACATATTATTTTTACTTGCCATTGTTATTAGTTATTCACTGTGTATTTATTCCTCAAGTCACTATTTAAAATTTTTTTACTCTGCATTTCACTGTTAGTCTAAACTTGTTGTTTACGAAGCGCGTGACAAATACATTTGATCTGATTTAAGTGTGTGACATTTGAAAGCCCGCCACTAGTGATCTACTGAACCCTGAGCTAGTGATCTACTGAACTCTCCCACATGAAAAAAATACTATAGTATACTATAAATAGTATTCGATTTTACTGTAGTATCAACTGTAGTGTTTTTGCAGACAAAAAGGAAAAATCCACTCAAAACCACTAAATCCTATAATTTACTGTGTTAAATAACACTAATATGTGAGAGAGAAAAAAAAATTCGGAACAAATGTTTTATTTTGTCATTATAATAAGGTCGGTAGCAACGTGAAAATTGTTGTGGAAATCCGTTGCAGTTCAAGTCGACTACAAAAAAAAAAAAACAATGCAATGCAATCTCTATGGGCTGGCTAGGTAGCTACCTAGCAAACAATAGATACACACAATAATACCAAATTCAATATCAGCATGTGAAGTAGCTAGTTAGCTGTAAAAAAAAAAAAAAAAAAATCACCTAAACAAACTGCACTATCAATTAAGGAGTTTACAATCAACCTGCCGATCGATGTGCCTCGCAGAGTGGTATCTGACATTCTCTAACGACCATTGCAACTGGCACCATGGACTGTAGAAGCAGACAAATAGGAGAAATGTGGTGAACCCGCTGTTAAATTACACATTTCTCGAGGTAGAAATATTGCAAAAATATGATCAATGACTCATCCGAGAGAAGACCACCTCCCGCGTTATGGACACCGGCCAGTATTGTATTCTGACATGTATGCTAGACGTTTTCGCGATCTAAAAGTCATATTCCTGTTAACTTCCAGTGTAGTGAGAGAGATACTTTATCACAATGCTACGTCTTACCAGCAGATTACTGCCGGCTTGAACGGCCATAGCTCAGATACACATGGAAACATGAAATGACCCAGGGAATTGACAGAACTTCGCTCGGAGATGCACAAAAACAATATAACATTCCAAATGGGTGACTCTTTCCTTTTAAGTCTGCAGAAACTTTACATTGCAGCATTTAATGTTACCTATAGTATAAAACACCAGAGTAAAAGAAAACTGTCATATATACTATGGTAATTAATGTAGTGTTTTTACACACTGTGGTATACTGTGGTATTTACTATAGTGTTTTTGTCACGAAACCTAGCGGAGAAATACTAAATAATACTAATACGCTAGCGGAGAAGCACATTTTTCAAAACCTGTAGGTAGGTAGGTAGGTACAGTAGGTAGGTAGGTAGGTAGGACTGGAGCTTCTGCTCTTTTCTATAATCTGTAAGGAACACAATATATGGTCTATACTTCACATGTACATTTCTCAGTTACGGTTGGCACAAATTGGGATATGGGGGAGGGGAATGAGCAGGGTGTATGCAAATTAATACTAATATTTACTATAGTTAAAATAAAAGTGTCGTGTTTTGGCAGACGTTTCTGTAGCATTTACAACAGTGCTTTTTTTTGCGGACAATACTGTAGAATTTTACTATAGTATTCTACAGTATACTACAACATTCTATAGTAAGTAGGGTATACTACAGTGTGTAGTATAGTATTCTACAGTATACTACAACATGCTATAGTAAGTAGGGTATACTACAGTGTGTAGTATAGTATTCTACAGTATACTACAACATGCTATAGTAAGTAGGGTATACTACAGTGTGTAGTATAGTATACTACAGTTTAATTCAGAATTCTATAGTAAGTACTGTAGTATTTTTTTCATGTGGGCTGAGCTAGTGATCTACTGAACCCTGCGCTAGTGCTCATTGTTGCGGGACAGAAAGATAATGTAACCCTGCGCTAGTGCTCGTTGTAACGGGACAGAAAGATAATGTAACCCTGCGCTAGTGCTCATTGTAACGGGACAGAAAGATAATGTAACCCTGCGCTAGTGCTCGTTGTAACGGGACAGAAAGATAATGTAACCCTGCGCTAGTGCTCGTTGTAACGGGACAGAAAGATAATGTAACCCTGCGCTAGTGCTCATTGTAACGGGACAGAAAGATAATGTAACCCTGCACTAGTGCTCGTTGTAACGGGACAGAGAGATAATGTAACGCTGCACTAGTGCTCGTTGTAACGGGACAGAAAGATAATGTAACCCTGCGCTAGTGCTCGTTGTAACGGGACAGAGAGATAATGTAACGCTGCACTAGTGCTCGTTGTAACGGGACAGAAAGATAATGTAACCCTGCGCTAGTGCTCATTGTAACGGGACAGAGAGATAATGTAACGCTGCACTAGTGCTCGTTGTAACGGGACAGAAAGATAATGTAACGCTGCACTAGTGCTCATTGTTGCGGGACAGAAAGATAATGTAACCCTGCGCTAGTGCTCATTGTTGCGGGACAGAAAGATAATGTAACCCTGCGCTAGTGCTCGTTGTAACGGGACAGAGAGATAATGTAACGCTGCACTGGTGCTCATTGTTGCGGGACAGAAAGATAATGTAACCCTGCGCTAGTGCTCGTTGTAACGGGACAGAGAGATAATGTAACGCTGCACTAGTGCTCGTTGTAACGGGACAGAAAGATAATGTAACGCTGCACTAGTGCTCGTTGTAACGGGACAGAAAGATAATGTAACCCTGCGCTAGTGCTCGTTGTAACGGGACAGAAAGATAATGTAACCCTGCACTAGTGCTCGTTGTAACGGGACAGAAAGATAATGTAACCCTGCGCTAGTGCTCGTTGTAATGTAATTCTTTTCTTCCAATTTGACATTCAAAAGATAAAAGATGTGAAAGAAAATAGGGGAGAGGAAGAGGGGAGAGAATGGAAGAGAGCAAACAAGTGAGTGTGATAAAGAGCAAGACAGAGAATATAAATGAGTGAGATAAAGAACAAGAGGGAGGGAGGGAGGGAGGGAGGCATGAAAGAGAAGGTGGATATAGGGAGGAGGGAGGAGGCAAGCACACACACAGAGAGGGAGAGAGGGAGGGAGGCATGAAAGAAAAGGCAAGTTCATTACAGTGTGTTTTAGAGAGCCACCACGGAGAGAGAGAGAGAGAGAGAGAGAGCATGGTGGAGGAGAAAGGGGATCTCACACTGAGACAGACAGACACACCACTGAGGCCTGCTGAGATAAACTCTAGTAAAGATCAAAGATAGAGAAGGGGGGGCAGAGAGAACCAAGCAGGGGACAGAGAGATAGATAGGGAGGCAGAGAGAGAGGGATAATGAGACAGAAGGAGAGGGACAGAGAGAAGCTGAATACAGTGAGTATGAGAGAGAGGATGAGGGAGGAGAGAGAGAGAGAGAGAGACAAAGAGAAAGAGATATAAAGAAAGAGAGAGAGAGAGATAAAGAAAGAGAGAGAGTGTTAAAGCAAAGGACAAATCAGTATGAGGGGGGGAGAGGGGGGGCTGAATACAGAGAGAGAAGAGAAAGAAGATATTCTAAGGGAGGGAGAACAGAGGGAGAACAGAGGGAGAACAGAGTTAACAGAGGGTGAACAGAGGGTGAACAGAGGGAGAACAGAGGGAGAACAGAGGGAGAACAGAGGGAGAACAGAGGGAGAACAGAGGGAGAACAGAGGGAGAACAGAGGGAGAACAGAGGGAGAACAGAGAGCAAGACAAAACTGCAGCATAAAGGCAGAGGCAGAATAGTGTGTCAGAGTGAGAGGGAAAGACAGCCCGTAGACAGAGAGACAGCCCGTAGAGAGAGAGAGACAGCCAGCCCGGAGAGAGAGAGAGAGAGAGAGAGAGAGAGAGAGAGAGAGACAGCCCAGAGAGAGAGAGAGAGAGAGAGAGAGAGAGAGAGAGAGAGAGAGAGAGAGAGAGAGAGAGAGAGAGAGAGAGAGAGAGACAGCCCAGAGAGAGAGAGAGAGAGAGAGAGAGAGAGAGACAGCCCAGAGAGAGAGAGAGAGAGAGAGAGAGAGAGAGAGAGACAGCCCGTAGAGAGAGAGAGAGAGAGAGAGAGAGAGAGAGACAGAGAGAGAGACAGCCCGTAGAGAGAGAGAGACAGCCCATAGAGAGAGAGAGAGACAGCCCATAGAGAGAGAGAGAGACAGCCCATAGAGAGAGAGAGACAGCCCATAGAGAGAGAGAGACAGCCCATAGAGAGAGTGTGAGCAAGAGGAGAAAGAGAGAGGAGCAGACAAGACAGAAAGGGGAGATGTCAAATTCCTAAATCGATTCTCAGTGATGTCAAGGACAAGACAGCTCTCTCTCTCTTTTTCTCTCTCTCCCTCCCCTTCTCCCTCCCCTCTCCCTCCAGTGGCCAGGCCTGAGGCTGGCCACCCAGTCAACAACCCAAATGGCACCCTATTCCCTATATAGTGCATACCTTTTGACCAGGGTCCATAGGGCTGCATTTTCTCAAATGCAACCCCTCTCTCTCCACATGTGAGTGGGCACTGATACTGGTGCTGGACAGGGCTGGGTCACAAAGCAGCAGTCCAGCTCTGCTTGAGTACATATGACAAGAGCATAAGATAAGAGCTGACATAAAACTGTCCGAAGGTGTCACTGGACATTCCCTTGGTCCATACAGGGGAAAACCCAGACACTTTCTATCTTCTACACTAACAACTAGCCCCCTGGGCCTTATATCCGAGTCACTGACACAACAACTTAAGAGGACTTAAGAGGTTTAAGCTGTGGAAACTATCTGTCTGCCTAGTAGGATGAATTGGAATGTGATGGGTTCTGCTGCTGTTGGATGTGGAAATCAAATCAAACCGCTCCGAAGCTTTGAGAAATATTCTAGGGGCCAGATGTGAAGGAGGGAGATAGGGGAGTCATTCAGGTCAAAAGTAGTGCACTATAGTAGGATGCCATTTAGGACGCAAACGTTCAAGTCAAAAGTAGTGCACTATAGTAGGATGCCATTTAGGACGCAAACATTCAGGTCAAAAGTAGTGCACTATAGTAGGATGCTATTTTAGGATGCAGAAAGGGATGCTCTTCAAGTCCCACAAACAGATATATACCACATTTACAATCTGGGCCAAACACTTTGGCAGTAGCAATCAAGGCACATTGTGGGGTGATGGAAAAGGTGCTGTGTGAGTGTCAACAGCAGGTCCCCCATCCTCTCCGATGAAGGGCCATTTAAAGCACCCACAAGTCTGCTGCTGTTGAGCTAATGTTAAGCTGTGTGTGTGTGTGTGTCAGCTCTCTGAAACAGAGAGAGATAGATAGGGGGGCAGAGAAAGAGGGATAACGAGACAGAAGGAGAGGGACAGAGAGAAGCTGAATACAGAGTGGGGATGAGAGAGAGGATGAGGGAGAGAGAGAGAGAGAGAGAGAGAGGGGGGGGCTGAATACAGAGAGAGGCAGACTGAAAAGAAAATATTCTAAGGGAGGGGGAACAGAGGGAGAACAGAGGGAGAACAGAGGGGGAACAGAGGGAGAACAGAGGGAGAACAGAGGGAGAACAGAGGGAGAACAGAGGGAGAACAGAGGGAGAACAGAGGGAGAACAGAGGGGGAACTAGAGAATAGAGGGAGTACAGAGGGGGAACAGAGGGAGTATAGAGGGAGAACAGAGGGGGAACGAGAGAATAGAGGGGGAACAGAGGGGAACAGAGGGGGAACAGAGGGGAACAGAGGGGGAACAGAGGGGGGGAACAGAGGGAGAACAGAGGGGGAACGAGAGAATAGAGGGAGTACAGAGGGAAACAGAGGGGGAACAGAGGGGGAACAGAGGGGGAACAGAGGGGGAACAGAGGGGGAACAGAGGGAGTACAGAGGGAGTATAGAGGGGGAACAGAGGGGGAACAGAGGGGGAACAGAGGGGGAACAAGAGAGAACAGACAGAGGGAGAGCAGAGGGGGAACAGAGGGGGAACAGAGGGGGAACAGAGGGGGAACAGAGGGGGAACAGAGGGGGAACAGAGGGGGAACAGAGGGGGAACGAGAGAACAAGAGAGAACAGAGGGAGAACGAGAGAACAAGAGAGAACAGAGGGAGTATAGAGGGAAAACAGAAGGAGAACAGAGGGAGAACAGACAGGGAGAACAGAGGGAGAACAGACAGGGAGGACAGAGGGGGAACAGACAGAGAGAAAATACAGAGAGAACATACAGAGAGAACAGAGGACAGTAAGTGGTTGTAACTGTGATCTTTGTTTAACATTCAGCTCCACTTCATTTAGGGTCCCTCCTGAGAGATCAGGGATGTCTCCCAAATGGCACCCTGTTCCCTATGTCGTACACTACTTTTGACCAGGACCCATTTAGGACTCATGCTAGAGCAGAAACACACATTCTGGGTCTTGATTGGCAGCTGGAGGGGTTTGGTCTAATTGGAGATCAAGCCAATCGTGTGGGCCTGTCTGGCACCTCAATTGCAGCAGTTATTCAGTCAGTCAGTCAGTCAGTCATAGTCAATAGAGCTTAGGCCTACTCAGCTTGATGAGGAGTAACTTGTTCATCCTCACTCATTCATCCTCTGTCATTCATTCACTGACTTAGCTACTCACCCATTCACCAATTAATTCACTGACTTAGCTACTCACCCATTAATTCACTTACTCACAGTAGCTACTCACCCATTAATTCACTGACTTACTTAGCTACTCACCAATTAATTCACTGACTCACTGACTTACAGTAGCTACTCACCCATTCACCAATTCATTCACTTACTCGTCCGTAAAAAAAACACTTTACAAAGCAGAGCCATGGCCAATCACACTACAGATAGCCTTAACATCCCAGGCCATTTAGAGAGCTAGACCTGATGCCTACCTCCTGTATAGATGGAGGCGGGGCTAAAACAGTACCTCCTGTATAGATGGAGGCGGGGCTAAAACAGTACCTCCTGTATAGATGAAGGCGGGGCTAAAACAGTACCTCCTGTATAGATGAAGGCGGGGCTAAAACAGTACCTCCTGTATAGATGGAGGCGGGGCTAAAACGGTATCTCCTGTAAAGTCAAAGTCACCATTATTAGTCAGTTGTACAACCAAATGCCTTCAACTGAAATGTGTCTTCCGCATTCAACCCAACCCCTCTGAATCAGAGAGGTGCGGGGTGCTGCCTTAATCGACATCCACGTCTTCGGCGCCCGGGGAACAGTGGGTTAACTGCCTTGTTCAGGGGCAGAACGACAGATTTTTACCTTGTCAGCTCGGGGATTTGAACTTGCAACCCTCCGGTTACAAGTCCAACGCTCTAACCACTAGGCTACCTGCCGCCTGTATGGACGGAGGCGGGGCTAAAACGGTATCTCCTGTATAGACGGAGGCGGGGCTAAAACGGTATCTCCTTTATAAACAGAGGCGGGGCTAAATGCTTATCTCCTGTATAGACGGAGGCGGGGATAAATGTTTATCTCCTGTATAGATGGATGCGAGGCTAAATGTGTATCTCCTGTATAGATGGAGGCGGAGCTAAATATATATCTCCTGTATAGATGGAGGCGGGGCTAAATGTATATCTCCTGTATAGATGGAGGCAGGGATAAATATATATCTCCTAAAATATAGCACACGTCACAGGAGGGTAAAACTTTCTGTTATTTTCCATAAAGACATGATTCCATGATAAAGTCTCAACCTGGAACTGAACTCGAGAACAATAGACTGCGTCGCAAATGGTACCCTATTCCTTTTATAGTGCACTGCTTTCGAACTGGACCCATAGGCCTCTGGTCAAAAGTAGTGCACTACATAGGGAACAGGGTGCCAGTTGGAACACAGACATAGTCTCATCATGGCACACACCTGTCAATGAAATCCAATCAACTTTACCCACACCAGCCGGTCCTTGTCAACGGTATTATATTTCTTATCTCCTTAAACCTTTAATCTGAAGAAGCCAATTTACAAATTATTTGCTCACCAAACACAGCTCTCATTGAAATAAATGTGAAGGATTTCCATTATAAATCTTATGAAGCTACTCTACGGTCAATCAGGTGAATGAAAAAGTTGTAAATATATTGAATATGAATAAATTCCTCCAATTTTTTGGAAGGGCACTGTCTGTGCAGAGAGAAAGTGGCTTGAGCAAGAGAGAGGCAGATAAAGAGAGAGAAAGAGAGATGAGAGGAGAGAGAGAATATAATATGAATATGAATTATGTTAATATTGTACATTAATAACTTATTTTCCAAAGTATGCTTTGGCAATATGTACAGTACCAGTCGGACACACCTACTCAATCAAGGGATTTTCTTTATTTTTACTATTTTCTACATGTAGAATAATAGTGAAGACATCAAAACTATGAAATAACACATATGTAGTAACCCAAAAAAAGTGTTAAACAAATCAAAATATATTTTCTATTTTAGATTCTTCAAAGTAGCCACCCTTTGCCTTGATGACAGCTTTGCACACTCTTGGCAATCTCTCAACTAGCTTTACCTAGAATGCTTTTCCAACAGTATTGAAGGAGTTCCCACATATGCTGAGCACTTGTCGGCTGCTTTTCCTTCACTCTGCAGTCCAACTCATCCCAAACCATCTCAATTGGGTTGAGGTCGGGTGATTGTGGAGGCCAGGTCATCTGATGCAGCACTCTATCACTCTCCTTCTTGGTCTAACAGCCCTTACACAGCCTGGAGGTGTGTTGGGTCATTGTCCTGTTGAAAAACAAATTATACTCCCACTGAGCGCAAACCAGAAGGGATGGCGTATCGCTGCAGAATGCTGTGATAGCCATGCTGGTTAAGTGGGCCTTGAATTCTAAATAAATCACACCATCACACCTCCTCCATGCTTCACGGTGAGAACCACACACGCGGAGAGCATCCGTTCATCTACTCTGCGTCTCACAAAGACACGACGGTTGGAACCAAAAATCTCAAGTTTGGACTCATCAGACCAAAGGATAGATCTCTAGCAGTCTAATGTTCATTGCTCATGTTTCTTGGCCCAATCAAGTCTCTTCTTGTTATTGGTGTCCTTTAGAAGTGGTTTCTTTGCAGCAATTCGACCATGAAGGCGTGATTCTCCTCTGAACAGTTGATGTTGAGATGTGTCTGTTACTTGAACTCTGTGAAGCATTTATTTGGGCTGCAATCTGAGGTGCAGATAACTAATGAGCGTATCCTCTGCAGCAGAGCTAACTCTGGGTCTTCCTTCCTGTGGTAGTCCTCATGAGAGCCAGTTTCATCATATCCGTTTCTGTTTTCTGCGACTGGAGCTGGTTGAAGCTGGTTGAGAGAATGCCAAGAGTGTGCAAAGCTGCCGTCAAGGCAAAGGGTGGCTACTTTGAAGAATCTCAAATATTTTTAGATTTGTTTAACACTTTTTTGGTTAATACATGATTCCAAATGTGTTATTTCATAGTTTTGGATGTCTTCACTATTATTCTACAATGTAGAAAATAGTAAAAATAAAGAAAATCCCTGGAATGAGTAGCTGTCTCTGTTTGTTACGTCATGCCAATAAAGCAATTTCAACTAAATTGAGAGAGAGAGAGAGAGAGAGACAAAAGGAGAGAGCGAGAGAGAGAAAAAGAGAGACAAAGAGAGAGTGTTAAAGCAGAGGACAAATCAGTATGAGCTGATTCGTGTGGTAGTCCACTACTTCACGAATGTCTAGTGACAGACAGTGAGAGTGGAAACACACAGACCAGTAGCGGACTGATCATGTCTCTCTGTGTTTCACATCCAATTCAGCTTGTAGTCAGTCTGGAACTCCTAGTCCTGGTCTACATCTCAAATGGTACCTCACATTTTTGGTCAAAAGTAGTGCTCTATATAGGGAATAGGATACCATTTTTGGTCAAATGTAGTGCACTATAGAGGGAATAGGGTGCCATTTTTGGTCAACAGTAGTGTTCTATATAGGGAATAGGGTGCCATTTTTTGTCAGAAATAGTGTTCTATATAGAGAATAGGGTTCCATTTGGGACGCAGACCCAGTGTTAGTCAGGAAGTCCATTTATCTACCAGCAGCCAGGAAACTAAGGCAGTGTGTGTGTGTGTGTGTGTGTGTGTGTACTACACCCAGACAGGGGAAGGTGAGAGAACACTATTAGACTGAAGATACAAGTAGTAGCTCTTACTGGAGGCTCCACATTCTTACTGGAGGCTCCACATTCTTACTGGAGGATCCATATTCTTACTGGAGGCTTGACTACCTTACTGGAGGCTTGACTACCTTACTGGAGGATCCATATTCTTACTGGAAGATACATATTCTTACTGGATGCTCCACATTCTTACTGGATGCTCCACATTCCTACTGGATGCTCCACATTCTTACTGGAGGAAATTTATTCTTACTGGAGGACACATATTCTTACTGGAGGCTTCACAGTCTTACTGGAGGATCCATATTCTTACTGGAGGACACATATTCTTACTGGAGGACACATATTCTTACTGGAGGACACATATTCTTACTGGAGGACACATATTCTTACTGGAGGACACATATTCTTACTGGAGGACACATATTCTTACTGGAGGATCCACATCATTACTGGAGGACACCTATTCTTACTGGAGGACACCTATTCTTACTGGAGGATCCATATACTTACTGGAGGATCCATATACTTACTGGAGGACACAGATTCTTACTGGAGGACACAGATTCTTACTGGAGGACACAGATTCTTACTGGAGGATCCACATCATTACTGGAGGATCCACATCATTACTGGAGGACACCTATTCTTACTGGAGGACACCTATTCTTACTGGAGGACACCTATTCTTACTGGAGGCTTCAAATTCTTACTGGAGGATCCACATCATTACTGGAGGACACATATTCTTACTGGAGGACAAATATTCTTACTGGAAGACACCTATTCTTACTGGAGGCTTCAAATTCTTACTGGAGGATCCACATCATTACTGGAGGACACCTATTCTCACTGGAGGATCCATTTTCTCACTGGAGGACACATTCTTACTGCAGGACACATATTCTTACTGCAGGACACATATTCTTACTGGAGGCTTCACAATCTTACTTGAGCATCCATATTCTTACTGGAGGATCCATATTCTTACTGGAGGATCCACAATATTACTGGAGGATCCACATTCTTACTGAATGACACATTCTTACTGGAGGACACATTCTTACTGGAGGACACATATTCTCAAAGGAGGATCCATATTCTTACTGCAGGACACATATTCTTACTGGAGGATACATATTCTTACTGGAGGCTTCACAATCTTACTGGAGGCTTCACAATCTTACTGGAGGATACAAATTCTTACTGGAGGATACAAATTCTTACTGGAGGATACAAATTCTTACTGGAGGATACAAATTCTTACTGGAGGCTTCACAATCTTACTGGAGGATCCACATTCTTACTGGAGGATCCATATTCTTACTAGAGGACACGTTTTTACTGGAGGACACATATTCTTACTGGAGGCTTCACAATCTTCCTGGAGGATCCATATTCTTACTGGAGGATCCATATTCTTACTGGAGGATCCACATTCTTACTGGAGGATCCACATTCTTACTGGAGTATCCACATTCTTACTGGAGTATCCACATTCTTACTGGAGGCTCCACATTCTTACCGGCTTCATATTCTTATTGGAGGAACCATATAGTGACGTGTATCTTCGACAGCCCTGCGAGACAGTTCATATTATAGGGGTAAGAGCTAAGTCATTCAGGATGTACGGCTTGGAGCTCTCTGCTGCCAGGATAGTGTGTAGACAATGTACTGTATGTAATCTGGCCATTCAGGTTGGGGTGTGATGTGTAACACTTGACATGTGTAACACTTGACATGTGTAACATCTCTCTCTATCTCTCTCTCTCTGTGTGTCTCTCTCTTTCGTCTCTCTCTCTCTGTGTATGTGTACTGGTAATCATATGATATATATATATATATATATATATCTTCCAGTGTCTTTGTGATCAGATCCTAATATCAACAAAACACACACCGACACAGTGATGAACCCCCCGTGCTATCATTAGTGCCCTAATTAAGAGAGTTCATTATCTCGCCACAGTCTCCCCGGGGGATTGCTGTAGCGCTGATAAATAAATACCTGACTTTGCCACGGTAACGCCAATTAACCCTGTTTACACCCACAGGCTTCACACACACCTGCAGACACACAGACTGTGTCCAAAATGGCACCCTATTCCCTTTATAGTGCACTACTTTTGACCAGGGCCCCAAAGTAACAAACACATTATCATAGAAAGAGGCTAGGAGGCCCCTGGTGATTTGATGCTAATTTAACACAATGAATCTGCAAGACAATAGCCACGGTGCTTAACACAGCCTTACAGACAGACATTCCCTAGTGTCCAAACATACATATACAATCCAATGAATCTGGAGAAAGAAAATCTACAGACATAATGCTGAGAAAAGCACAGCGTTTTATACAGAGACAATGTTATGGGTATCTGCCAAAACCAAGGGCTAATCAATGACGTTAACTCCCAGGGTTGAAAACCAGCAGTATGTCATCCCTCGAGGGTGGGAATTCAATAGTAATGAACGGATGAAAGCATAATTAGACTACAAGGCAGCCAGTGCTACTGGTGTCTCATAAACTTTTCTAACAGTTTAACGTAATAGCCACAATCGACCACCAACATATGAAGCCCACAGGGGATACATACAAGTCATAATGGCCCTATCACAGTGGAGAGAAAAACACAACTTTAAGAGGTCAGGGAATGTTTTGCTGCTGAAGATCAATGAGGCAAAGTAATGCCGAGAACTGGTGTCACTGGTCACATTAGCGCCTCTGAAAGTCAAAACACCTAGGGAGACCAGAGCCACACACATCCACGGCTATGGAGGCCACAACAGATAAACACAGCGAGCATGTCGTTCTACGTTCTTCTGGTGGTGTCTGTCGTCACAGCAATACAATAGCCCATTTTGACAGTCAAAATCCACAGGGGCCATAACAAGCCCACACAAGCACAAATGCATTTCATCACGTTGAAGAAGGTTGAAACGATGACGATGAAAGGCAGATAGACAGGGGAACATAACATTTTGGAGCACGGCAACACTGTGATGAGAGCGAGAACTGAAATGTCCAAACTTACCGCTGCGCTCTTCATCTGCTGGCTCCGGATGACAGTTGGCGAGGAAGATGATCACAAAAAGAGGTTTGATTGGTTGATTGATATCCAGCTTGCGTGCTGACGCTTTTTGCGTGTGAAAGAGTGTGTTTGCGCGTGTTGAAGGCGTGCGTGAGAATCAATGAGGTAAGGATGTGTATGCGTGTGCACGCGCTAGCGAGCGGCCACCACAACCGATACACGTTAGCTTAAATATTCAATCCGCCCTAAACTAACCGAGTAAGCTACCGAGAGGCTATTGATAAAAAATACAAACTGTAAATGGCGTTGCTGTCAAATGCTGCGTCCTATAATTGTCTCCATGCATACAACATTAATTAAAAAGGACACATGTAGCCTGTTAAACTAGGCTTTACATGAAAGTAAAACAAACGCAAACATACAATCATTACCACGCTTAAGTATGATTACTGTAGCCTATAGTTCGCTATAGGAATCATACTCACAAATAGATGCCCGTTCAATTGCCATGTTTCCATCGAATACGACTCGTAGGTAGAAAATACACAGCAAATGTAGACAGCAGTCTGTGCAAAAGTGTGTTTCGTGCAAACAAATGTTCCCCAAACCCTAAAACCAAGACTGCAATACGTCTATGCTGTGATCCGAATTACAACAACTCGCTGTATCTCTGATCAGTGTAAAATGTTGACTCGGAACGCGCGATAGCCTACACACAGAGACGCGCACACACACACACACACACACACACACACACAAAATAGCGACGTTGCACTGTGCACCTCCCCTGCTCTCTCCTTTCCTTCTCGTCCTTCTTGTCGCTCTCAACAATGTCCCTCACTCACCCGTGACGTCACTGGGCGAGACGCAACGTTAACTGTCCCTTCCTTACTTGCAGCCCCACTACATGACGATGGGCCCGGTAGTCGCTGGAAATAGTGCTGGTGGGAGAAATTAGAGCCCTCGTTGGCTGACAGAAAGACAGATGGGGTTCACACATCCTAGATAAATAGTGCAGACCACCCCACTATGCCGAGTTCATGGCTAACATCAATTGGCCAATCAACTCCTTCTTCTGTCTCATCCTCCTCTCTCCCCTCTGTCGAGTGTCAGTTTGATGTATGTAGTCATTCTATGAGCATAATAAACTTATTCTGCAGCTGGCGGGTTGGGGCTGGCTGGGCTGGCTGCAGCTTCAACGACTGCCCCAAATGGCACACTATTCCCTATGTAGTGCACTACTTTTGACCAGAGCGGCTTTGGACAAAAGTAGTGCACTACATAGGGAAAAGGGTGCCATTTTGAGCGCAACCAGGGTGATTGTATTACTGAGGTGGACAGGGATCAGCAGCTCTGGCCCCCCCATTGTCATTGCAGGGATGATCAGGTTTATCATTCATTATTTCTTCAGTTTGGATACCAAAGC
The DNA here is from genome assembly GCA_030435695.1 of Brachymystax lenok tsinlingensis. Taxonomy (NCBI): domain Eukaryota; kingdom Metazoa; phylum Chordata; class Actinopteri; order Salmoniformes; family Salmonidae; genus Brachymystax; species Brachymystax lenok. The sequence goes on from CM059799.1 coordinate 7,504,873, forward strand.
CAGTTAAGAGGACCCCTGTCTTGCTGTCTCTGATCTGTTAAGGAAGGCTGGGTATACTGGGTAGGTAGGGGAGGCTGGGTAGACAGGGTACGCTTGGTAGAGAGGGGAGGCTGGGTAGACAGGGTATAATGCATAGGTAGTGGAGGCTGGGTAGGTAGGGTATGCTGGGAGGTATGGGAGGTATGGTAGGCTGGGAAGGTATGGTAGGTAGGGTAGATGGGGTAGGCAGGGTAGGCTGGGGAGGTATGGTAGGTATGGTAGGTGGGGTAGGCTGGGGAGGTATGGTAGGTAGGGTAGATGGGGTAGGCAGGGTAGGCTGGGGAGGTATGGTAGGTATGGTAGGTGGGGTAGGCTGGGGAGGTATGGTAGGTATGGTAGGTGGGGTAGGCTGGGGAGGTATGGTAGGTGGGGTAGGCTGGGGAGGTATGGTAGGTAGGGTAGGTGGGGTAGGTGGGGTAGGCTGGGGAGGTATAGTAGGTAGGGTAGGCTGTTAGATAGGGTAGGTGGGGTAGGCTGGGGAGATAGGGTAGGGTAAGCAAAGGAGGCTGGCAGAGAGAGTGAGAGAAGGATGAGTCACACCACACAACACAGGAATAAGGTGGAAATGGATCGACCATTTTGAAAGATCTAACATAACTGAGTTACAGAAAATAGCAGTTTTTTCTGCTGCATGAAAGGCACATGACATATTGAACACGTGCCATCGTTCACACAATGGTAGTGTTTATCTTAGAAGTGGAAAGGAATGTTTTAGAATGTGGTGCTGAAAGGACAGTTCTAGAATGTGGTGCTGAAAGGACAGCTCCAGTCCAGAATGTGGTGCTGAAAAGACAATTCTAGAATGTGGTGCTGAAAAGACAGTTCTAGAATGTGGTGCTGAAAGGACAGCTCCTGTCCAGAATGTGGTGCTGAAAGGACAATTCTAGAATGTGGTGCTGAAAGGACAGTTCTAGCATGTGGTGTTGAAAGGACATCTCCTGTCCAGAATGTGGTGCTGAAAGGACAGTTCTAGAATGAGGTGCTGAAAGGACAGTTCTAGTATGAGGTGCTGAAAGGACAGTTCTAGCATGTGGTGCTGAAAGGACAGCTCCTGTGCAGAATGTGGTGCTGAAAGGACAGTTCTAGTATGAGGTGCTGAAAGGACAGTTCTAGCATGTGGTGCTGAAAGGACAGCTCCTGTCCAGAATGTGGTGCTGAAAGGACAGTTCTAGAATGAGTTCCAGAAGGACATGTAATCACACCACTCTTACGAACAGACATGCGCAGATGAATTCCCCCTTTCTCTCTCTTTCTCTCTCTGTCTTTCTCTCTCTCTCACACACACTTTTCTCAGAAGTGAAACAAAAATCCCTACTGTACCATGGAGAATATAAACAGCTGGTAAAATGAAATAAGAAAAGACTAAAAGATTGAGTCCCAAATGGCAGGCTGCGTCCCCATAGGGCTCTGGTCAAAAGTAGCGCACTTTGTAGGGAATTGGTTGTCATATTTGGGGACTCATCCTCAGGCTCATGAACATCCCAGACGTGTTCACCGAACAGCAGCTGCCACCGACCGGTCTAGCGGTGTGTGTACGTTAGAGCATATCAACAACTCACTCAGAACATGAATATTTCCACCTAATTTGTAGACTTTCTCTTCATTTCCAACTGGGATTATAAATGAGCAGTTACTTTTTCCCGTTCACTCTAACAAAGTATTAAATATAACTCGTCAAAGGGTGGTTGAGTTTCTCTCCATTTTAGCAGAGCTGTCATCACCTTTGCTCCTTCATCTGTCACTTTCTCTTTCTCTCCAGCCCCTAAAATTACAGTCTGTCACCCTGTCTTCCCTTTCATAATCACAAATCAATTATCAAACTTTTCACTCAATCACCCCCCACCCACCCCTCTCCTCTGTCATTTTTCTTCCCTCTCTCTGGTTCTAAGTGCAGCTCTTGTCTACATTTATATATCTATATTTATATCACCGTTTAATATTTGAAGCTCAGAGAAACTGAGGATTATCTTTCGTTTTCTCTCATTCTCCATCCCAAATGGCACCCTATTCCCTGTATAGTGCACTACTTTTGACAGAGGGCCCCATAGGGAATAGGGTGCCATTTGGGATACAGCCGGTCTCTACTCATCAACCCTCCCTCTGCTCTGTACCCATGGTATGATCACCATCAAGATGAGCCCGTCTCCTTCCACCTCTCATTCACCACTCTCCCACTGTACTTCTGCTTCCCCTTAGTCGGTATTGTTCCTGTACTACTGCATCTCTGTGTGCCTCTCGCGAAGTCTCAAATGTCACCCTATTCTCTATACAGTGCACTACTATTGACCAGAGCCCATAGGGGCACTATAAATGGAATAGGATGCCATTTATATAGGCACTAGGATGTCTCATTGATATTCAGTATCAGAGTAGACAGACCTACCATTTAGGATGCTGTTACCGTGGGTGTTGGGTTATTTCAACCCAGTGTTTCTCTCAGACTGCAGGATGCTGTTATCATGGCTGTTGTGTTATTTCAACCCTGTGTTTCTCTCAGACTGCAGGATGCTGTTATCATGGCTGTTGTGTTATTTCAACCCTGTGTTTCTCTCAGACTGCAGGATCACAACAGAGGCCCTCCTGCACATAATATCATGCTACAGTAACTGCCTCCAGGGACGTTTGTAACAATTCTACAGAAAGTCAAATGTTAACATGTACTGGAGAGTGGAAAACTAATATTGAGAAGACTCTTATGCAATGTAACAGTGGCAACTGCTTATGACAGTGGGCACAAGGATTTTTATATGAATGGTTCCTACTGTGATTTCAATGGCATGATAAAATGCACTTCATCCATCAATGGTTCTCACAAAACATAGGAAGAGCTAAGCCATAGTCAGTTTTTTTTTAGGTATGGCGTCTTTTTGGGAGAGAACAGCAGCTTTTCTGTTCTGTATGACTTTCCCCAGATGAACCCCCCCAATCCACAGAAGGCTATATGCCTCACTTACACAGATGAACCCCCCATTCCACAGAAGGCTATATGCCTTACTTACCCAGATGAACCCCCCATTCCACAGAAGGCTATATGCCTTACTTACCCAGATGAACCCCCCATTCCACAGAAGGCTATATGCCTTACTTACCCAGATGAACCACCCCATTCCACAGAAGCCTATATGACTTTCCCCAGATGAACCCCCCATTCCACAGAAGGCTATATACAGTGGGGTAAAAAAGTATTTATTCAGCCACCAATTGTGCAAGTTCTCCAACTTAAAAAGATGAGAGAGGCCTGTAATTTTCATCATAGGTACACTTCAACTATGACAGACGAAATGAGAAAAAGAAATCCAGAAAATCACATTGTAGGATTTTTTATTTATTTATTTGCAAATTATGGTGGAAAATAAGTATTTGGTCAATAACAAAAGTTTATCTCAATACTTTGTTATATACCCTTTGTTGGCAATGACAGAGGTCAAACGTTTTCTGTAAGTCTTCACAAGGTTTTCACACACTGTTGCTGGTATTTTGGCCCATTCCTCCATGCAGATCTCCTCTAGAGCAGTGATGTTTTGGGGCTGTCGCTGGGCAACACGGACTTTCAACTCCCTCCAAAGATTTTCTATGGGGTTGAGATCTGGAGACTGGCTAGGCCACTCCAGGACCTTGAAATGCTTCTTACGAAGCCACTCCTTAGATTGCCCGAGGCGGTGTGTTTGGGATCATTGTCATGCTGAAAGACCCAGCCACGTTTCATCTTCAATTCCCTTGCTGATGGAAGGAGGTTTTCACTCAAAATCTCACGATACATGGCCCCATTCATTCTTTCCTTTACACGGATCAGTCGTCCTGGTCCCTTTGCAGAAAAACAGCCCCAAAGCATGATGTTTCCACATGCTTCACAGTAGGTATGGTGTTCTTTGGATGCAACTCAGCATTCTTTGTCCTCCAAACACGACGAGTTGAGTTTTTACCAAAAAGTTCTATTTTGGTTTCATCTGACATTCTCCCAATCCTCATCTGGATCATCCAAATGCTCTCTAGCAAACTTTAGACGGGCCTGAACATGTACTGGCTTAAGCAGGGGACACGTCTGGCACTGCAGGATTTGAGTCCCTGGCGGCGTGGTGTGTTACTGATGGTAGGCTTTGTTACTTTGGTCCCAGCTCTCTGCAGGTCATTCACTAGGTCCCCGTGTGGTTCTGGGATTTTTGCTCACCGTTCTTGTGATCATTTTGACCCCACGGGGTGAGATCTTGCGTGGAGCCCCAGATCGAGGAAGATTATCAGTGGTCTTGTATGTCTTCCATTTCCTAATAATTGCTCCCACAGTTGATTTCTTCAAACCAAGCTGCTTACCTATTGCAGATTCAGTCTTCCCAACCTGGTGCAGGTCTACAATTTTGTTTCTGGTGTCCTTTGACAGCTCTTTGGTCTTGGCCATAGTGGAGCTTGGATGGAGTGTGACTGTTTGAGGTTGTGGACAGGTGTCTTTTATACTGATAACAAGTTCAAACAGGTGCCATTAATACAGGTAACGAGTGGAGGACAGAGGAGCCTCTTAAAGAAGAAGTTACAGGTCTGTGAGAGCCAGAAATCTTGCTTGTTTGTATGTGACCAAATACTTATTTTCCACCATAATTTGCAAATAAATTCATTAAAAATCCTACAATGTGATTTTCTGGATTTTTTTTCCTCATTTTGTCTGTCATAGTTGAAGTGTACCTATGATGAAAATTACAGGCCTCTCATCTTTTTAAGTGAGAGAACTTGCACAATTGGTGGCTGACTAAATACTTTTTTGCCCCACTGTAACTTTCCCCAGATGAACCCTCCATTCCACAGAAGCCTTCTAGCAGTGTAGGCACATCTAAAACTCTACAGATGAAACATTGTGTTTAAATCAAAGTTTAATAGTTGGAAATAGCATCACATTCCATAAATTACCATGTACATGATTAATAAATTAACATTCATATCATCATCATCAGTATTATTATATATCCACTACACTTTAAATAGTACCATATTCCCTACATAGTGTATTACTTTTGACAAGGGCCCATAAGTAGTGCACTATGTAGGGAACGTAGTACAGCTGTATTTGGGATGCATCCCATTTACATGAACAAATAAAACACGGTGTCAAGTGGAGCAGGCAAATGAGAAGACCTTCCATTAATGCTTCACACACCCTATTCCCTACATAGTGCACTACTTTTGACCAGGGCCCTATGGGCCCTAGTGCAGTATATAGGGAATAGGGTGTCATTTGGGATGGACCCACAAACTGACCACTGATCCCAAGTCAGCATTTATCAGCGGATGGAGTGGGGGTAGTGGGAACATTGTGGGAAGCAGCAAATGTGATATTGACCAGGTTAAGAGAAAGGAACAGCCAGGTAACAAGGAGGATGTTAACCAGGTTAAGAGAAAGGAACAGCCATATAACAAGGATGATATTAACCAGGTTAAGAGAAGGGAACAGCCAGGTAACAAGGATGATATTAACCAGGTTAAGAGAAGGGAACAGCCAGGTAACAAGGATGATATTAACCAGGTTAAGAGAAAGGAACAGCCAGGTAACAAGGAGGATGTTAACCAGGTTAAGAGAAGGGAACAGCCAGGTAACAAGAATGATATTAACCAGGTTAAGAGAAGGGAACAGCCAGGTAACAAGGATGATATTAACCAGGTTAAGAGAAGGGAACAGCCAGGTAACAAGGAGGATGTTAACCAGGTTAAGAGAAGGGAACAGCCAGGTAACAAGGATGATATTAACCAGGTTAAGAGAAGGGAACAGCCAGGTAACAAGGATGATATTAACCAGGTTATGAGAAGGGAACAGCCAGGTAACAAGGATGATATTAACCAGGTTAAGAGAAGGGAACAGCCAGGTAACAAGAATGATGTTGACCAGGTTAAGAGAAGGGAACAGCCAGGTAACAAGGATGATATTAACCAGGTTAAGAGAAGGGAACAGCCATATAACAAGGATGATATTAACCAGGTTAAGAGAAGGGAACAGCCAGGTAACAAGGATGATATTAACCAGGTTAAGAGAAGGAACAGCCATATAACAAGGATGATATTAACCAGGTTAAGAGAAGGAACAGCCATATAACAAGGATGATATTAACCAGGTTAAGAGAAGGGAACAGCCAGGTAACAAGGATGATATTAACCAGGTTAAGAGAAGGGAACAGCCATATAACAAGGATGATATTAACCAGGTTAAGAGAAGGGAACAGCCAGGTAACAAGGATGATATTAACCAGGTTAAGAGAAGGGAACAGCCATATAACAAGGATGATATTAACCAGGTTAAGAGAAAGGAACAGCCATATAACAAGGATGATATTAACCAGGTTAAGAGAAGGGAACATCCAGGTAACAAGGATGATATTAACCAGGTTAAGAGAAGGGAACAGCCAGGTAACAAGGATGATATTAACCAGGTTAAGAGAAAGGAACAGCCAGGTAACAAGGATGATATTAACCAGGTTAAGAGAAAGGAACAGCCATATAACAAGGATGATATTAACCAGGTTAAGAGAAGGGAACAGCCAGGTAACAAGGATGATATTAACCAGGTTAAGAGAAGGGAAAAGCCAGGTAACAAGGATGATATTAACCAGGTTAAGAGAAGGGAACAGCCAGGTAACAAGGATGATATTAACCAGGTTAAGAGAAAGGAACAGCCATATAACAAGGATGATATTAACCAGGTTAAGAGAAGGGAACAGCCAGGTAACAAGGATGATGTTGACCAGGTTAAGAGAAAGGAACAGCCAGGTAACAAGGATGATATTAACCAGGTTAAGAGAAAGGAACAGCCAGGTAACAAGTGTGATATTAACCAGGTTAAGAGAAGGGAACAGCCAGGTAACAAGGATGATATTAACCAGGTTAAGAGAAGGGAACAGCCAGGTAACAAGGATGATATTAACCAGGTTAAGAGAAGGGAACAGCCAGGTAACAAGGATGATGTTGACCAGGTTAAGAGAAGGGAAAAGCCAGGTAACAAGGATGATGTTGACCAGGTTAAGAGAAAGGAACAGCCAGGTAACAAGGATGATATTAACCAGGTTAAGAGAAAGGAACAGCCAGGTAACAAGTGTGATATTAACCAGGTTATGAGAAAGGAACAGCCAGGTAACAAGGATGATGTTGACCAGGTTATGAGAAGGGAACAGCCAGGTAACAAGGATGATGTTGACCAGGTTATGAGAAGGGAACAGCCAGGTAACAAGGATGATATTAACCAGGTTATGAGAAGGGAACAGCCAGGTAACAAGGATGATATTAACCAGGTTAAGAGAAGGGAACAGCCAGGTAACAAGGATGATATTAACCAGGTTATGAGAAAGGAACAGCCAGGTAACAAGGATGATGTTGACCAGGTTATGAGAAGGGAACAGCCAGGTAACAAGGATGATGTTGACCAGGTTATGAGAAGGGAACAGCCAGGTAACAAGGATGATATTAACCAGGTTAAGAGAAGGGAACAGCCAGGTAACAAGGATGATGTTGACCAGGTTATGAGAAGGGAACAGCCAGGTAACAAGGATGATGTTGACCAGGTCAAGACAAGGGAACAGCCAGGTAACAAGGATGATGTTGACCAGGTCAAGACAAGGAAACAGCCAGGTAACAAGGATGAAATTGTCCAGGTAATGTAACAGTCAGCGACGAGAAACTAAGGTGGCACTAAACTGGTTAAAAGGAGAACAGGCAGTTTACAAGGATTAACTGAATGAGTAACGAATGGGAAAATAACAGGTAATTAAATAAACCAATTAGTGTGAAAAACAGAACAGCAAATGTGATGTTGAACAGATAGAGGGGCAGGGGGGGACAGCCAGGTAACAAGGGTGAACAATGATGGTTGGGTGAAGAGGTAAGGAGTGGGAAAAGGGAAAAGGGAAAAACAAAACTCCACAAGTACCGTCATCATGTGCAAATCCGCTTTAAAACGGTCAAAAGATTCAAATCAATGGCACAGGTCTGCATGAACAAAACAATATTAAAAGTACGTGCATTAACAGTAAATACCATTACTTTACCATATATTTCTTCCCTCACGCTCATCCCTCACGCTCATCCCTCACTCTCTCTCTCTCTCTCTCTCTCTCTCTCTGTGTCTCACTAGAGTCGTGATCTAGTAGTGTCACTGTCTGGTGAGATCAATCAAATCAAGGAAAGGTGCCTGTTAACAGGTACAAAATGAACAAGCGAAGAAACTGGTCAAATAGCCCCGGGAAAATAATGCTGCCTTCTACAACAGGCAGGCGTTACACCCAATAACTAACATCATTTAGTGGTGTTAAGTGCAGGTGAAATGCACTTAATCCTTTAAAAGAAATGTATGTAGGGGCGGCAGGTAGCCTAGTGGTTAGAGTGTAGGGGCGGCAGGTAGCCTAGTGGTTAGAGTGTAGGGGCGGTAGGTAGCCTAGTGGTTAGAGTGTAGGGGCGGTAGGTAGCCTAGTGGTTAGAGTGTAGGGGCGGTAGGTAGCCTAGTGGTTAGAGTGTAGGGGGCGGCAGGTAGCCTAGTGGTTAGAGCGTTGGACTAGTAACCGAAAGGTTGCAAGATCGAATCCCCGAGCTGACAAGGTAAAAATCTGTTGTTCTGCCACTGAACAAGGCAGTTAACCCAATGTTCCTATGCCGTCATTGTAAATAAGAATTTGTTCTTAACTGACTTGCCTAGTTAAATAAAGGTTAAATAAATAAATACAAAATTTAGTTCTGTCCTTGAGCTGTTCTTGTCTATTGATGTTCTGTATTATGTTTCATGTTTTGTGTGGACCCCAGGAAGAGTAGTGGCTGCTTTTGCAACAGCTAATGGGGATCCTAATAAAATACCAAATGCAAGTTAATGTTTAAACAGTGTTTTAACTACGGTAAAACACTGGCAAAGTATTTAAATCTAAAACAATTAAGACTTCACTAAAATAGTCTCACTATTCAAGGAAGACAGTTAAGAAATTAAATAATAAATGGTTAGAATTGAGACTCCTTGATTACTAAAAATGCCATCATAGACATTAGGGGTTATTTGCACGTTAAACTCTTACAGAATATGTTACAATTTGGATGGCCAAGGGAACTTAAAATCGAATTAAAATCTTATTTTAGATGTTCGTCAAAAACTGTTCTTTATGGCGTATACAATACTAAAGGAGTTAATTAGAACCATTTCCCACCATGCAGTGTAACATCTTGGGATAGGTCCCAAATGGTCCTGGTCAAAATGAGTTCACTACATACGGAATAGGGTGCAATTTTGGACGCAACCCCAGGCTAGCTGACAACATTTCTTCTTGACAGAAACAGGGATTGTGAAAGGTCAGAGAGAGAGAGAAACACTGTGGAAGTGTTAGGTCACTGCGAGTGACAGAGACATTCTCTACAGTCTGGTGTCTGAGTGGTCGTTGGCCCTCTAGGTGCTGGGAACATATTCCAGAACATTCTACTGGTGTAAAAACAAAACAGGTCTACTAATAACTAAATTAAATGTTGTTGTTTTTATTTACTTCTTATCCGAAAGTGTTTAAAATACGATAATCATATTCCTTTTTGGATTTCTACTCAAGAGGGAGAGGGATTAACGCCTTGTGCAAATTCCAAGGACGAGCAAAACAAACTATTATGTGGTAATTCAATCAATACGGAAAAAGGCATTCATTCAGGGACTAAAGTCAATATAAAAATAACATTCATAAAATATGCTTTGCTGCGTAAATTTCTCCCGCATGTGAAACGGTCAGTAGATTAAGTGTATGCCCTAAATTATGTTGTCTCTGTATCTACATTCAGCACTGTGTTTAGACTAGCTTGGCCTCAGTGGATTTGTGAATGCTTTGGAAGTCTCAGGTCACTGATATCTTTACTGTGTTGAACAATAGACAGATCAGAGTGAGAGAACTACAATTCCCACAGGGACCTAGTGAATCACCTAACACTTCCTCTTCTCTCTCTCTCTCGCACGCGGGCAGTCTGTCTCACGTTGTTATTCATGATGCACCAGCCACCCTCCTCCCTGCTACTCCCCTCTGCAGTGTCACAATGAGGAAGGCTGTGTCGCAAAATGGCACCCTATTACCTATGGGGGCTCTGGTGAAATGTAGTGCACTATATAGGGAATGTGGTGCCATTTGGAACTCAGCGTCAATACCACAAACAGAACTTCTACAATCTCCATATCTTTTCTTTGATCTTGACCTTCTGATTTCATTCCTTTACTTGATCCCTCATCATCACTCACCGGTCAATTCTATTCTTCTGGTCTCACAAACTCACACTTCTGTGGTGCTGCTTGACAAAGCTCTCCTGTCTCTCTCTCCCTATCGCCCCCCTCACCTCCTCCAATCGATCCTGCCTTGGCGTGGGGATGACCACGTCCCTCACAACTCTCTCCTCTGCCCTGGGGTTCCCGTCTCTGTCTCTGTTCTCAGCTATCAAGGACTGGTCCCTCTCCCTCTCCCAGTCCTCTCCCATCAGGCTGCTCACGTCACTCAGATCCCCCAGGTGCTCCACCGAGTCACACTTCTCCAGGTCCGAGGCAATGGTCTGGAGGCTGATGACAGACATGGAGTCTGACCCTGCCTCCACCCTCTCCCTGTGGCCCCAGCCCTGCTCTCTGTGTCTCTCCACCCACTGCCTGGTCTTCTCTCCATCTGCCCAGTCGTTCTCATCCAACCCTCCTCCTCCGCCACAGGCTCCTCTAACCTGAACATCGACCGCAGCTTTGACCTCAGCCTCCGCCCCCACTGGGGAGCTCCGCCCACCACAGGCTACGGGGCGGGCCCTGGTGGCTCGAACACGCCCCCTCTGAGCATGGATCTGCTCGCTGATTTTCTCCAGGTTGCGCAGGGCGACGGAGTAGCGCATCTTCACCTTTGCGACACGTTCTTCAAGCTGCACCACATTCGCCTTGTGCTCCTGTCAGAAAAGAAACAGAGACGGTAAGCTGCTTATGCCCTGGTCATTGAAATCAAAAGTTACGTGTACATGTCCAATGTAGAAGGCCATGTGTTGCTGAAAACATGTCAGATCTGGACAAGCAGGAGCATGTACATCAGGACAAGAATGGTCGTAGCACTGAGCCTTGAGGGACGCCGTAGCTAATAGTGGACTCAGTTCTTGAATTTATCTAGATATAGACTCCTGTCCTATGGGCTATTCTGGTTGGGACAAGGCTACTCACCTCTAGTATGTGGTTGAACTGAGCCTTGAGCTCAAAGTAAGGTTTGGACTTGACGATGACCCTCTTCAGGGATTTCTGGAGGGTCTGGACACGTTGCTCTGCCTCTTGGCACAGCTGGGTGACACGCTGGTGCTCCCTCTCGCTCCGCAGCCGCTCCTCCTCTGCGTCATTCACCTGGGAAACACACACGCACGCACTCAGCAGCCGTCGGTCATGCCCTTGGACATCAAGCCGCCCTGAGCCAGCCTCACTCTGTAGGTGCCTCTTTCCACATCAAATCACCAGAATCAACACACTGGCACTTTTACAAGGAGAAAAACCAACCAAGAGTAGGATACCTTATTTCACCTCACACATACAGTGCATTTGGAAAGTATTCAGACCACTTGACTTTTTCCACATTTTGTTACGTTACAGCCTCATTCTAAAATGTATTAAATAGTTTTTTTCCCCTCATCACTCTACACACAATACCCCATAATAACATCACAATACCCCATAATGACAAAGCAAAAACAGTTTTTTAGAAATATTCTAACTGAAATATCACAATTACATAAGTATTCATACCCTTTACTCAGTACTTCGTTGAACCACCTTTGGCAGCGATTACAGCCTCGAGTCTTCTTGGGTATTATGCTACAAGCTTGGCACACCTGTATTTGAGGAGTTGCTCCCATTCTTCTCTGCAGATCCTCTCAAGCTCTGTCAGGTTGGATAGGGAGCGTCGCTGCACAGCGGGTTCAAGTCCGGCCTCTGGCTGGGCCACTCAAGGACATTCAGAGACTTGTCCCAAAGCCACTCCTGTGTCGTCTTGGCTGTGTGCTTAGGGTCGTTGTCCTGTTGGAAAGTGAACCTTCGCCCCAGTTTGAGGTCCTGAGCGCTCTGGAGCAGTTTTTTATCAAGGATCTCTCTGTACTTTGCTCCGTTCATCTTTCTCTCAATCCTGACTAGTTTCCCAGTCCCTGCCGCTGAAAAATATCCCCACAGCATGATGCTGCCACCACCATGCTTCATTGTAGGGATGGTGCCAGGTTTCCTCCAGATGTGACGCTTGGCATTCAGGCCAAAGAGTTAAATCTTGGTTTCATCAGACCAGAGAATCTTGTTTCTCATTGTCAGAGTCCTTTAGGTGTCTTTTGGCAAACTCCAAGCGGGCTGTCATGTGCCGTTTACTGAGGAGTGGCTTCCATCTGGCCACTCTACCATAAAGGCCTGATTGGTGGAGTGCTGCAGAGATGGTTGTCCTTCAGGAAGGTTCTCCCATCTCCACAAAGGAACTCTGTCAGAGTGATCATTGGGGTCTTGGTCAACTCCCTGACCAAGACCCTTCTCCCCCGATTGCTCAGTTTGTCCGGTCGGCCAGCTCTAGGAAGAGTCTTGGTGGTTCCAAACTGCTTCCATTTAAGAATGATGGAGACCAGTGTGTTCTTGTGGACCTTCAATGCTGCAGAAATGTTTTGGTACCCTTCCCCAGATCTGTGCCTCGACACAATCTTGTTTCTGAGCTCTACCGAAAGTTCCTTCGACCTCATGGCTTGGTTTATGCTCTGACATGCACTGTCAACTGTGGGACCTTATATAGACAGGTGTGTGCCTTTCCAAATCATGTCCAATCAATTGAATTTAGCACAGGTGAACTCTAATCAAGTTGTAGAAACATCTCAAGGATGATCAATGGAAACAGGACGCACCTGAGCTCAATTTCGAGTCTCATAGCAAAGGGGCTGAATATTTATGTAAAGAAGGTTTTATCAATTAGCAAACATTTCTAAAAACCTGGTTTTCGTTTTGTCATTATGGGGTATTGTGTGTACATTGAAGAAAAAAAATGAAAAAAAAATCACAATTTTAGAATAAGCCTGCAAAGTAACAAAATGTGTTACAAGTCAAGGCGTCTGAATACTTCCCGAATGCACTGTATCACTCACACCCACCCTCAGAACAGAGCAGCATTTAAGCCATCAACATCATGACCAACTGTTGGTGATGATAATACCTGGGTGAGAGTCCCTCTCTTCAATCTCATATATACATGTTAAGTGCACTGTGGCTCACTTGAGTCACTTCCAGAATAAAATAGCGGAGCTCCATTACATGAGAATGAGGACGTCCAACCTCCAATTAATTATCATTGATTAAGCACAGAGTGCCAGTTTAACTGCGCCACGCTGGCTGTCTCAGGCTACATAATAAATAGCTGATGTGGTCATCTGACACTGACCCAAAAGGTGCCCTATTCCCTATATAGTGCACTACTACCCTATGGGCCCTGGTCAAAAGTAGTGCACTATGTAGGGAATAGGGAGCCATTTGGGACGTACCGTTAAACCTCCACTCCAGACGGATGAGGAGGCATAATGCTTTCACATTTCCATTGGACCTCATTCAAGTACAATCTTGTGGGTGAAGAGATTGATAGTTCTCACAAGACCCCTCCACCATTATTCACCATCTACTACAGCTATAGCTTTAGCCACTAGTAGGCTTGTGATTATCTAGTGCAGAGATAATCAACTCCAGGACTGGGTCATTGTCTAGTGCAGAGATAATCAACTCCAGGACTGGTGGGTTAAGGTACTACTGGTTTTATTTTCTACCTGGTAGTTAACCACTCACCTGCTGTACCACGTGTGAATGAGTCCCTGATTAGAAGGAGAAAATTCAAACCAGAAGTGTTTTGGCCCTCCAGAACCAGAGTTGAATATCCCTGGGCCTGTATTCATAAAGTGTCTCAGAGATCAGCACTCTACTCTGACACCACCTGGTCTGGCCCTGGTCTACCATAGCTATGACCTGTCCTCTCCCTGTGCCTTGGAGAAACTCCTCCTCTCCCCTGTCTCTCCGTGTGCCTTGGAGGACCCCCTCCTCTCCCTCATCTCTCTCTCTCTCTCTCTGTACCTTGGAGGTGGCGTGGTTGAGCATCTCTTGCCAGGTGGGGTCCAGAGTGTTCCTGTCTGCCAGGAGCCCCTGCTCTGCCACGTACACCATCTCCCTGGCAGCCGTATGCATGGAGACGGCTCTCTCGTACCGCAGCGCTGCCTTCTGCGTCTCCTGCTGGGCCTATGAAAACAACAACCAATCATAGTTCAGTAACAGAGACACCACAAAACCAATCATAGTTTAGTGTAAGAGACCACACAACCAATAAATAGTTTCATAACAGAGACACCACAACTAATCATTCGACAAACCAATTACTAAAGGGGCAAATCCTTACTTACAGTAAAGTTAAAATGTAATTCCCATCGACATCAATCCATGACTAAGTGAAAATCTGATTTAAATGGAAGTCAGGATTAGCCTCTAAATCAGGAGCTAGACGGTGGAGGTGACACTGAGGAAAACAGGAAGTCTCCCCATCACCAGCTATGAAACAAGACGACGGCAGCAACAGCTACAAATCATAGTGAAGTGAAACAAAAATAGCTGATCCTGATCGTATTCTAGTCATGCTAGTTGGTGAATTATGTCAAAGCCTGAGAGGGGGAAGATTTGTCCATGTTGGTTTAGGAAGAAGGGGAGAGGCACTTAGAGACAAAGCATGTATCCAAAATGGCACCCTATTCCATATATAGTGCACTACTTTTGACCAGGACCAGGGTGCCATTTGGGACTCAGTCAAGGTGACTCAGAATCACAAGGCAGGATAGAGCCGATGCAGCAGTCTCCTGAGATAGGCTGCAGCAGCAGGAGAGGGCGGGGCCGGATGGACGCACAAGGTTGAACAAAGTTGATGGTCGTCAGGTGAAGATTGATGACGGCTTCACTTTGAGCACCCGTTATAATTTTTGTGACACGTTTCCCTTGACGTTCAGTCTCGTTCAATAGCAGTCAGACGTGTGGCAGGCGAACCAAGCAACTGTGTTATGGACAGAATAATAAATCACAAAGGTGCCTAGTTGTCTCCTGAATAGACATCCACGTACGTAACACCTACAGTACCAGTCAAAGGTTTACACACACCTACTCATTCAAGTGTTTTTCTTTATTTTCTACATTGTAGAATAATAGTGAAGACATCAAAACTATGAAATAACACATGGAGTCATGTAGTAAACAAAATGTTTTAACAAATCTAAATATATTTTATATTTGAGATTCTTCAAAGTAGCCAGCCTTTGCCTTGATGACAGCTTTGCACACTCTTGGCATTCTCTCAACCAGCTTCACTTGGAATGCTTTTCCAACAGTCTTGAAGGAGTTCCCACATATGCTGAGCACTTGTTGGCTGCTTTTCCTTCACTCTGCAGTCCAACTCATCCCAAACCATCTCAACTGGGTTGAGGTCGGGTGATTGTGGAGGCCAGGTCATCTGATGCAGCACTCTATCACTCTCCTTGGTCAAATTGCCTTGACACAGCCTGGAGGTGTGTTGGGTCATTGTCCTGTTGAAAAACAAATTATAGTCCCACTAAGTGCAAACCAGATGGGATGGCGTATCGCTGCAGAATTCTGTGGTAGCCATGCTGGTTAAGTGTGCCTTGAATTCTAAATAAATCACTGACAGTGTCACCAGCAAAGCACCCCCACACCTCCTCCTCCATGCTTCACGGTGGGAACCACATATGCGGAGATCATCCATTCACCTACTCTACGTCTCACAAAGACACAGAGGATGGAACCAAAAATCTCAAATTTTGACTCATCAGACCAAAGGACAGATTTCCACCAGTCAAATGTCCATTGCTCGTGTTCCTTGGCCCAAGCAAGGCTCTTCTTCTGACAGACAGTTTCATCATAGCGCTAGCATTTATTTGGGCTGCTGGTAACTCTAATAACTTATCCTCTGCAGCAGAGGTAACTCTGGGTCTTCCTTTCCTGTGGCGGTCCTCATGAGAGACAGTTTCATCATAGCGCTTGGTGGTTTTTGCGACTGCACTTGAAGAAACTTTCAAATTTCTTGACATTTTCCAGATTGACTGACCTTCATGTCTTAAAGTCATGATGGAATGTCGTTTCTTTCCATAATTTCTTGCCATTTCTGGCCTTGTCACAACAGAACTGATTGGCTCAAAGGAATTAAGTTACGATTTTCTTTTTTTTTTATTTAACAAGGCACACCTGTTAATTGAAGCTGGTTGAGAGAATGCCAAGAGTGTGCAAAGCTGTCATCAAGACCAAGGGAGGCTACAAATATATCAAAATATTTTTTATTTTGTGGCTGGCAGTGTGTGGCTGGTAGTGTGTGGCTGGTAGTGTGTGGCTGGCAGTGTGTGGCTGGTAGTGTGTGGCTGGTAGTGTGTGGCTGGCAGTGTGTGGCTGGCAGTGTGTGGCTGGCAGTGTGTGGCTGGCAGTGTGTGGCTGGCAGTGTGTGGCTGGTAGTGTGTGGCTGGTAGTGTGTGGCTGGTAGTGTGTGGCTGGTAGTGTGTGGCTGGTAGTGTGTGGCTGGTAGTGTGTGGCTGGTAGTGTATGGCTGGTACAAACACTTTTTATTTGTTTAACACTTTTTTGGTCACTACATGATTCCATATGTGTTATTTCATAGTGTTGATGTCTTCACTATTATTCTACAATGTAGAAAATAGTAAAAAAAAATAAAGAAAAAACCCTTGAATGAGTAGGTGTGTCCTAACTTTTGACTGGTACTAAAAATGTCTATGAAATCAGACCGCCCAACTTCTTTCTACTTTTCTCATATACATTTTAATAGCATTGGCCGTGAGGTTGGTTTCATATTTGGCTTACCCTGGGCATACATTGAATTACAATAAGCATGAAAGGAATCACTGTGAAATTGTGGAATTAATTTGCAATGCATATGTGGGCTTTAAGTTGCATAACTAAGCTAAATAATGCAAGCATCTGCCATTGTCCTAATTGGTTTTCAATTAGATCCCTAACGGTTCCCCTTAACAACTTCCATTAGTTCTACTACAGTTTGGAATTACCCTTCACAACGCTGATAAAAACATGACTGTCAACGCGTACCAGGTTTCACCAAGGGTTCAATGTTTCATGTAATCAATAAGGATGATTTATTAGGCGGCTCCCTTGTATTACGCCTAAAATAACAATTTAGGAGGTTAAATTCATATTAGCATGTTAAGGAAAATGTTTTTTTACACATTTATGCGTGTGGAAAAATATTTGTAAATGTAGGTTGAAAGAAGCTGGCTGACTAAACGGATATTTTGTCATACCGAAGATAACATTAAAATTCAGTCCCGACACACAACCTCCCAGAAACACACCAACCTCTTTGGTTAGTCTGCGGGCTTCGTAGTAGGGCCTGGCCTTCTCAATGCAGGTGCCTAGCTGGGAGCCCTGAGCATTGAGCTTCCTGGCTGAGTCAGTGAGAATTCTCCTGTAGCTAGACCTAGCATCCTGAAGGAGAGAAAGACATTCACCAGTTAACCTCGTAGCTCAGTACTGTAAATGATATGCTACCATTAAATTATATCACACTAATAACATCCTCAATAGAGCTCTTTTGCGATAGACTTTGACACAAGGGAAGAAAGTCATCTCCTCCACACCGCCTCTCTGACCTCTACTCAATAACAGTGAATTAACAGTATGTTGAGGAGGACCTTGTGGCTAACTGAGGCCTGACTCAGTAGCCCATATGCACACAACATTCTCTATGTCAACACCAAGAAAGAGCGAGTAGGCTACGCACCAAAAGAAAACCTATAAAGTGTAGCTCTAGCATTTAGGCCTCAGTCAAACAGACACCGTGTTGGGCTGCGTGGCTGATACAAACACTTTGTTCTGGGACATACAGGCCTAGTCTCTCGGGACACATTACATTTGATTCTGGGTCACCAGGCTAGGTGACAATGAGCTCACTCACATCCAGTTGCAGTTCCAGCTTGTTGATCTCATCACTGGCCTGATTCAGGTGCTCTAGCTCCTCCTGAGAGAGAGAGAGAGAGAGAGAGAGATCATTACAACACGGCATATAGACATAATGACACTTGAAATGTCTTTATTCTTTTGTGAGTGTAACGTTTACTGTTAATTTTCGTATTGCTTATTTCACTTTTGTTTATTATCTATTTCACTTGCTTTGTAAATGTAAACATATGTTTCCCATGCCAATAAAGCCCCTTAAATTGAAATGTAATTAACTGTAAAGAAAGAGAGTGGGAATGAGGGAGAGCGAGAACAGGAAGAGGTTTAGTATTGGCCCTGGCCTTCATCACAATAAGAGAGCAGGAAAAGCTTTCATATTTGGCTTAACCTGGGCATACATTGAATTACAATAAGCATGAAAGGAATCACTGTGAAATTGTGGAATTAATTTGCAATGCATATGTGGGCTTTAAGTTGCATAACTAAGCTAAATAATGCAAGCATCTGCCATACTGACATTTAGTTTCCCTACGGTTATTAATTTAGCTATATTGACTGGAATGAGTATGCACTTGTCAAGCAGCCTGCAGTACATGTAACCAGTATGAAGCACGAGGTTTGCAATAAAAACAAGTCCGATACTGTACAGGTTGCTGTACTGTCTGTCTAACGGACACTATCAATCCCCCCCAAAAAATGTAACATAAAACGTACCTGAATTCTAGGGTCCAATTCCTCTTCATATTTGCCTTCTTCATCATCATCATCATCCTCCGTCTTTTCCCCGGTAACAGCATCATCCTTCCATTGTGTTTTCATCTTGTCCAGAGTGTTGTTGTTGCCTCCATCTCCTCCTCCTTTCAGGATGCAGTTGTCCCCATCCTCAGCCTCTTCGCCGGGGGTCTCCTCACGTAGGCCCGCCGGTTCGGGACCACCAGAGCCGGATGGACTTTCACGCGAACTCCCTGGTTCCATTTGTGGCCGGCTGTGTTTGGGTGGGGGAGGTTTGCTCGACAAAAAGATACAACGTAAATTTACACAAGTCGTATGAATGTTGAAATACGTGCTATGTGCACCACATGTTGGCACCTATTCCTATCTAAACTAGCAGCTAGATATCCGTCGTTGTCTAGCTAAATGCTGTGATCAAGCCATGTCTTCCCTCGGCTGGTTAACTAGCTCCGGCTCGCTGGCTGCTATCTCGCTGAACCTCCAGGTACATGCAGCTGACGAGCTCAAGTTGTCGCTCCATTGACGCCAGTCATCATATTATCTGCGCTGTAGCGTGAACCGGTCAAATACCGGAGCTTTAGACCGTAAACCGCTCCTTCTGCCTTCTTGTCATCAAATCAAATCAAATCAAATTTATTTATAAAGCCCCCCTTACATCAGCTGATGTCACAGAGTGCTGTACAGAAACCCAGCCTAAAACCCCAAACAGCAAGCAATGCAGGTGTAAAAGCACGGTGGCTAGGAAAAACTCCCTAGAAGGCCAAAACCTAGGAAGAAACCTAGAGAGGAACCAGGCTGTGAGGGGTGGCCAGTCCTCTTCTGGCTGTGCCGGGTGCAGATTATAACAGAACATGGACAAGATTTTAAAATGTTCATAAAACAGGCAGAACAGTTGTAACTGGAGAAGCAGCACGGCCAGGTGGACTCGGGACATCCGGGTAGGCCTTGAGGAATGGTCCTAATGCTCAGGTCCTCCGAGAGAGAGAGAGAGAGAGAGAGAGAGAGAGAGAGAGAGAGAGAGAGAGAGAGAGAGAGAGAAGAAGAAAAAAGAAAGAGAGAGATAATTAGAGCGAGCATACTTAAATTCGCACAGGACACCAGATAAGAGAAGAAATACTCCAGATATAACAGACGGACCCTAGCACCCCCGACACATAAACTACTGCAGCATAAATACTGGGGGTGAGACAGGAGGGGTCGGGAGACACTGTGGCCCCGTCCGACGAAACCCCCGGACAGGGCCAAACAGGCAGGATATAACCCCACCCACTCTGCCGAAGCACAGCCCCCACACCACTAGAGGGATATCTTCAACCACCAACTTACCATCCTGAGACATGATCATGACATGTCAATTTGAGCCTTGGTGTCCCCCCATCTCTCCCCTGCTCTGTTGGCAGCCCTAACCGAAGGTGTCAAATGTATCATCCGTGACAAACTGTGAAATGGTTCCATTGATATTTGATTTAATCAAATTACACAGTTTTTTTAATTTATTTTTTTAAACATTGACAACATTAAAATGCATTTCATAGTATCAGCCCGGCATGTTAAATCCCCACATTTATATGCATGGCTCTTTCCTCTGCAAACTTATGTTTGAATGCTTGTAAAAACAAAAATGTGTTTATTTATTTAACCTTTATTTAACTAGGCAAGTCAGTTAAAGAACAAATTCTTATTTACGATGACGGCCTTGGAACAGTGGGTTGACTGCCTTGTTTTCTGGGGCAGAACAACAGATATTTTGACCTTGTCAGCTCTGGGATTCGATCTAGCAACCTTTCGGGTTACTGGTCCAACACTCTAACCACTAGGCTACCTGCCGCTACCTTCTGCCCCGTAATGCATAAGTATTGCAGGCTAAGTCATACATTTCTTTAAATAATTTTATTTGCCCACCAACCCAAAAAGGAGACAACGGCAATATCACCAACAAAAACCCGAGACAAAGCACTTGCTTTGCCCATTTTTGTCCTACCCAGGCACCAGTCACTGTAGCCTGGGTGCCAGTCTTCCCTTGCCAACTCCTTATGGAATTGCTTGACAATTACAAAGTAGGTAAAAGCAGAAAACAGATCTGTCACCAGGCTATAACCATTGCGCTGCTGTGTCCAATTCAAGATCCAGTACAGTATCTCCAGAACTCTCCATATACCTTCTTCAGAAGATCGTTCATCCGTCACCTCGAAGAAAAAAAGTATTTTCATGTAAAAAAAAAAAAAAAAAATCCTTATTCTTTTTCTTCTCTCCCCCTCTGTTATCAAGTGTGACTCTTCTGTCGTTTCCAGAACCTCTTGACTTCGCCGTGTCCCTGCGGTGAAACCACAATCACCCTGTGAGCCACATTCTGCCACACTAGACAGCCCAGGCCCTGGAGAATGGAACGAAGACAGACAGACAGAGACAGAGAGAGAGTAAATACATTGTAAATACAACCCATATTTATTTATGCTTATTTATTTTACATTTTGCACATTGTTACAACACTGTATATACATAATATAACATTTGTAATGTCTTTATTCTTTTGGAACATCTGTGAGTATAATGTTTACTGTTCATTGTTATTGTTTATTTCATGTTTGTATATTATCTACTTCACTTGCTTTGGCAATGTTAACATATGTTTCCCATGCCAATAAAGCCCCTTGAATTGAAATTGAGAGAGGGGGTATAAGTGATAAGACCGAGGTAGTATCCCGAATAGCACCATAGTCACTATGTAGGGGATAGGGTGCTATTCGGGATGCACTCAGAGGCAGCAGCCTGTGTCTGTGCTGGAGCAATATAAAGTACTTAGATTGGACTGAGAGAGAATAGATGACATGAAGAGGTCAGACAAGCAGTTGCTACATGTGACAGGGCCTGCAGATGTTAGGCTGATAATGGTAATGGAATTCTACCATTGTTGAACTACAACCCTTTCATAGTTCAAATAGTCAGGATTGGGTAGAAGATTGTAGCAAGGCTAATTTAAGAGTGCACAGTTAACATCAGATCATGTCATGAGAAAGTGGGATACCTAGTCAGATGCACATTTTACATTGTAGTCATGTAGCAGACGCGACCTACAGAAGCAATCAGGGTTAAGTGCCTTGCTCAAGGGCACATAGACAAGATTTTTACCCCCCCCCAGGTTGTAATTACACCTCTGATCTCATGCTGCTCCCATTACAATAATGTTCATTGGTGAGTTCATTGACAGAGACAGAGACAGAGAGAGCGTGAGAACATGAAACAAGATATCTGACCTGAGCTCTGTCCCGCAACACCTCGAAGTCAGCCTGGGAGAGGAACTGGTTATACAGCACTCCTGAGATGGACAGATTGATAGAGAGAGAGAGAGAGACAAAGAGAGGTAGAGACAAAGAGAGGTAGACAGGAGAGAGAGAATGAAAGATACAGATAGCTTATAGACAAGGTTAACGGTGCAGCCCACATCAATACTCTATCACAGATTACAACACATCTGAGAGCAGGGGTTCCAACACACACACACACAAATCACACACATAAAACACACACACTGTATTGACAGATTTCTATCCTACAGAGACATGACACCTTGTCAGTCATCCTACTGTGGGAAGAAAATGAAAGCCAAAAGAAATCAAATCATGTTTGTAAGTCCTGGCGGAGTAGCTAGAGGCCCCCCTGGACAACATTCAGGACTGGAAGTACCGCCGAGTAGGTCAGGATGTTTCTGGATCAGAATGGGGCATAAGTGGTGGCCGTGGCCAATAGCACGGTCATGGACTAAACATTTTAGAGGTCCTCCTTCTGGCATCTTTGACTTGTAAGAGCAGTGAAGGGCTTTTTATTATTAAATGTTTTTGTGGGGAGAGTGCCTTCAGAAATACATTTGCAAAAAAAAAAAATAATAATAAGTTTTTACTTTGTCATTATGGGGTATTGGGTGAGAAAAATATCAATTTAATCCATTTTGAATAAAAGGCCGTAACACAACCAAATGTGGAATAAGTCAAGGGGTATGAATACTTTCTGAAGGCTCTGTAGGTCAATTATCTTTTCTACATACTATATCTGATTAGTCATTAAGATTACACTGAAGATGTTTTACCATCCCGAAAATGAATTTCTGAAGAAAGAAAAGTAAATACTATTGCTGTTGTTATTATTAATATATATATATATATATTTTTTTACTGTTTGGACTTACCCAGCCTGAAAAAACAAATGTTTCTATGCAGATAAAACCCTGGGAGTGTTGATCTGAGATCAGTTTAGCCTTTCAGACCAAAATGAATAACATTAACATAGATAGAGGGGACCTGATCCTAGATCAGCACTCCTACTCTGAACCACTTAATACATACTGGTTTCATTGCAAAGCACTGAAGTCTTACGTCCTGTTTTTCCCCAGAAACGGAATTCCTATCAACGGCATGTCTCACATGGTTCTTACCAGAGATCAGAGACACTGGGTGAGAGAGTGTGATCTCACCAAGCATTAGGTGGGACGGACATAATTCATCACAATGACAACAGAAACCTGCTCATGAAAACTTATTAAAACACACACACAGACACAGACACAGACAGACAGACAGACACACGGCCTCACCCTCAGAGAACTGTAGTCGATCTCTCTCCAGCTCCCATAGTCTGATCTGGTCTGTGATGGTGGGGGGCAGCACTGGGTTCTGAGAGACACAGAGAGAGTAGGTAGGAGTAGGCTTTGTCCCAAAATGGCTATTCACTATGTAGTGTACTACTTTAGATCAGGGCCCATAGGGAATAGGGCTCTGGTCAAAGGTAGTGCACTATATAGGAAATAGGGTTCTATTTGGTCTAGCATGGTAATGTCAGGATGACATACGAGTAATGAGCCTCCAGTGTGGGAGTAGGGTCAAACAGGTCAGTCAGATATTACTGTAATCAACAGAGCACAGAGAGGAGGAAGAGACAAGAGAACGAGGGGGCGAGAGAAAGTCAGCATGAGACCGAGAGAGTGCGAGGGACAGACAGAGAGCGAGAAAGCGAGCGACAGAGAGCGAGAGAGCGAGCCACAGACAGAGAGCGAGCGAGGGACAGAGCGAGAGAGAGAGCAAGCGACAGAGAGAGAGAGAGCGAGCGAGCGAGGGACAGAGAGAGCGAGCGAGCGAGGGACAGAGAGAGAGAAAGAGAGAGCGCGAGCGAGCGAGGGACAGAGAGAGAGAAAGAGAGAGCGCGAGCGAGCGAGGGACAGAGAGAGAGAAAGAGAGAGCGCGAAAGGAGCGAGGACAGAGAGAGAGAAAGAAGCGCGGCGGCGAGGACAGAGAGAGAAAGAAGCGCGAGGACAGAGAGAAAAGAAAGCGCGGCGACAGAAGAAAGCGAAGCGGCGCGGCGACAGAAGGCGAAAGCGGCGACAGAGAAGCGGCGACAGAGAGCGAAGCGAAGCGGCGACAGAAGCGGCGACAGAAAGAAAGCGAAGCGGCGACAGAAAGCGGCGACAGAGAAGCGGCGACAGAGAAAGCGGCGACAAGAGGAAGCGGCGGCCAGCGACAGAAAGCGAAGCGGCGACAGAGAGAGAGAAGAAGCGGCGACAGAGAGAGAAACCAGCGGCGGCGACAGAGAAGAGAGAAGCGAGTGAAGCGACAGAAAGCGGAAGCGACAGACAGAAGGCGACAGACAGAAGCGACAGACAGAAGAAGCGGCGAGGACAGACAGAAGCGGCGAGGACAGAAGCGGCGGCGGCGACAAAGCGAAGAAGCGGCGACAGAGAAGCGGCCCAGCGACAGAAAGCCCAGCGGCGACAAGAGAAAGCGGCGACAGAGAAAGCGGCGACAAGAGAAAGCGGCGACAGAAGGCGAAGCGGCGACAGAGAGAAGAAGCGGCGACAGAGGGGAAGCGGCGACAGAGAGAAGCGGCGACAGAGGGAAAGCGGCGACAGAAGAAGCGACAGAGAGAGAGAAGCGACAGAGAAGCGGCGACAGAGAGAAGAAGCGGCGACAGAAAGCGGCGAAAGCGACAGAGAAGCGGAAGCGACAGAAGCGGAAGCGACAGAAGCGGAAGCGACAGAAGCGACAGACAGAGAGCCAGCGAAGCGGCGACAGAGAGAGAAGCGGCGACAGAGAGAGAAGAAGCGGCGACAGAGAAAGCGGGCGACAGACAGACAGAAGAAGCGACAGACAGAAGCGACAGACAGAAGCGGCGAGGACAGACAGAAGCGGCGAGGACAGAAAGCGGCAGCGACAGAGAGAAAGCGGCGGCGACAGAAAGCGAAGCGGCGACAGAAGAAAGAAGAAAGCGGCGGCGACAAGAAGCGGCGGCGACAGAGAGAAAGCGAAGCGGCGACAGAAAGCGGCCCAGCGACAGAAGCGGCGAAGCGGCGACAGAAGAAAGCGGCGGCGACAGAGAGAAGCGGCGACAGAGAGAGAAGCGAAGCGGCGACAGAGAAGAAAGCGGCGACAGAAGAAGAGAGAGAAAGCGGCGAAGCGGCGACAGAAAGAAAGCGGCGACAGAAGCGGCGACAGAGAAAGCGGCGACAGAGAAGAAAGCGGAAGCGACAGACAGAGAAAGCGGCGAGGACAGACAGAGAAGCGGCGAGGACAGACAGAAAGCGGCGAGGACAGACAGAAAGCCAGCGAGGACAGACAGAAAGCCAGCGAGGACAGACAGAGAGAGAAGCGGCGACAGACAGAGAGAGAGAGAAAGCGGCGACAGACAGAAAGGCGGCGACAGAGAGAAAGCGAAGCGGCGACAGAGAGAAGAGAAGCGAAGCGGCGACAAGAAGAAGACAAGCGGCGAGCCAGAAGAGAGAAGAAAGCGCTTGGCGGCGAGCCAGAAGAAGAAGAGAAGCGCGGCGAAATGGCGAGAGCCAGAAAAGAAAGAGAAGCGGCAGTGAAGCGAGAGACCAGAGAGAGAGAAAGCCTTGGCGAAACCAGAAGAGAGAAGAAGAGGCGGCGAGGCCAGAAGAGAGAGAGAAGCCTTGGCGAGACCAGAAGAGAAGAAGAGAAAGCGGCGAGAGCCAGAGAAGAGAGAAGCGCGGCGAGGCCAGAAGAGAGAGAGAGAGAAGCCTTGGCGAGGACAGAAGAGAAGAGAGAGAAAGCCTTGGCGGCGCGAGGACAGAGAAGAAAGCCTTGGCGGCTTGAGGACAAGAAGAAAGCGGCGAGGACAGAAGAGAGAGAGAGAAAGCGCGAAGCGGACAGAGAGAGAAGAAAGCGCGGCGAAGAGAAGAGAGAGAGAAGCGGCGGCGAGCGAGAAGAAAGAAGAAAACCAGCGAGGACAGACAGAAACCAGCGAGGACAGACAGAAACCAGCGAGGACAGACAGAAAGCCAGCGAGGACAGAGAGAGAAAGCGGCGGCGAGGACAGAAGAGAAGCGAGAAGCGGCGACAAGCCCAGCAGCGAGCCAGAAAGAGCGCGGCGCGAGAAGAGAGAGAGAGAAAGCGCGGCGGCAGAAAGAAGAAGAGAGAAGCGAGAGCGGCGAGAAGAAGAAGAGAAAGCGCAGCGGCCAGCGAGGAAGAGAAAGCCTTGGCGGCAGAGAAGAAGAAAGCCTTGGCGAACCAGAAGAGAAGCCTTGGCGGCGAGCCAGAAGAAGAAGCGCGGCGAGCCAGAAGAAGAAAGCCTTGGCGAGACCAGAAGAAAGCCTTGGCGAGAGACCAGAAAGCCTTGGCGAGACCAAGAAGAAGCCTTGGCCCAGCGAAACCAGAAGAAAGCCTTGGCTGGCGAGAGAAGAAAGCCTTGGCGAAGCGAGAAGAGAAGAAGAAAGCGGCGAGGCCAGAAGAAAGCCAAGCGGCGAGCCAGAAGAGAAAGCCTTGGCAGCGAGGACAGAAGAAGAAGAAAGCCTTGGCGGCGAGACAAGAAGAAGAAAGCCTTGGCAGCGAGGACAGAAGAAGAAGAGAAGAAAGCGGCGGCGGCGAGACAGAAGAAGCCTTGGCGGAGGAGGAAGACAGAAAGCTGGCGAGAGGGAAGGACAGAGAGAAAGCGCAGCGGAAGGGACAGAGACAAGCCTTGGCGAGAGGACAGAAAGCCTTGGCGGAGGAGAAGAAAGCCTTGGCGGAGGGACAGAAAGCGCAGCGGAGAGGACAGAGAAAGCCTTGGCGGAGGACAGAGAAGCCTTGGCGGAGGACAGAGAGAGAGCGCGAGAGAGAGAGAGAGAGAGAGAGAGAGAGAGAGGGACAGAGAGAGAGAGACAGAAGCGGCGAAGCGACAAGAGAAAAGCGGCGGCGGCGACAGAAGAAGCGGCGGCGACAGAAGAAAGCGGAGCGAGAGAAGAGAGAGAGAGAGAGAGAGAAGAAAGCGGCGGCGAGGCCAGAAGAGAGAGAAGAGCGCGAGCAAGCGAGGGCCAGAAGAAGAGAAGAAGAGAAGAAAGCGGCGGCAGAAGAAGAAGAGAAGCGGCGAAAGCCAGAAGAGAGAGAGAAGCCTTGGCGGCGAAGAAGAAAGAGAGCGGCGAAAAGGCCAGAAGAGAAAGCCTTGGCGGCGAAAACCAGAGAGAAGAAAGCGGCGGACAGAAGAGAGAGAGAAGAAAGCGGGGAAGGACAGAGAGAAAGCCTGGCGAGGACCAGAAGAGCCTTGGCAGCGAGCGAGAAGAAGAAAGCCTTGGCGAGGACGAAGAAGAAAGCCTTGGCAGCGAGGACAGAAGAAGAAGAGAAGCGCTTGGCGGGACAGAAGAAGAGAAGAGAGAAGCCTTGGCCCAGCGAGGACAGAAGAGAGAGAGAGAAGCGCGGCGGCGAGCTTGAGGACAGAAAGAAGAAAGCCTTGGCGGAGAGGACAGAGAAGAGAAGCGCTTGGCGGAGGAACAAGACAAGCAGCGAGGAGGGACAGAGAAGAAGCCTTGGCGGAGGACAGAGAAGCGAGAGGGAGAGAGAGAAGCGAAAGCGGCGACAGAAGAAGAGAAGAGAAGCCTTGGCGAGCGAGCGAGAAGAAGAGAGAGAGAAGAGAGCGGCGAGAGCGAAGAGAAAGCGCGAGAAGAAGAGAGAGAGAGAAAGCCAGAAGAGAGAGAGAGAGAAAGCGGCGGCGAGGAGCCAGAAGAGAGAGAGAAAGCGTGAGCGAATGAGAGAGAGAGAGAGAGAGAAAGCGAAACGAAGGAGAGAGAGAGAGAGAGAAGAGCCTTGGCGGCGAAGGCCAGAAGAGAGAGAGAGAGAGAGAGAGAGGCCTTGAGAGAGAGAGAGAGAAAGCCTTGGCAAGGAGAGAGAGAGAGAGAAGGTGAGAGAGAAGAGAGAGAAGAGAGAGAAGCCTTGGCTTGACAGATGAAGAGAGAGAGAGAGAGAGAAAGCCTTGAGCAGAGAATGAAGAAGAGAGAGAGAGAGAGAGAGAGAGCGAGAGAAGGCCAGAGAGAGAGAGAGAGAGAGAGAGAGAGAAGCCCAGGCCAGAGAAACCAGAGAGAGAGAGAGAGAGAGAGAGAAGTAGCCAGCGAAGGCCAGAGAGAGAGAGAGAGAGAGAGAGAGAGAGAGAATGGAGAAGAGAGAGAGAGAGCCCAGCGAGAGAGAGAGAGAGAGAGAGAGAGAGAGCGAAGAGAAGGCCAGTGAGAGAGAGAGAGAGAGAGAGAAGCGAAGAGAGAGAGAGAGAGAGAGAAGCCAGCGAGCGAAGAGAAGAAGAGAGAGAGAAAGTAGTGAGAGAAGAAAGAAGAGAGAGAGAGAGAGAAGCCATGAGGGACAGAGAGAGAGCGCGCGAGGGACAGAGAGAGAGAGAGAGAGCGCGAGGGACAGAGAGAGAGAGAGAGAGCGCGAGCAAGCGAGGGACAGAGCGCGAGCGACAGAGAGACAGAGCCAGAGAGCGAGAGACCGACAAAGAGAGAGCGAGAGCCAGAGAGACAGAGCAAGAGAGAGCAAGAGAGAGCGAGCGAGAGGGACAGAGAGCGAGCGAGAGGGACAGAGAGAGACAGACAGAGAAGAAGAGGGAGCGAGAGGGACAGCGAGAGGGACAGCGAGAGGCGAAGGGCCAGAGAGCGAAGGGGCTAGAGGCGAAGAGGCGAAGAAGGGCGAGAGAGCGAAAGGGGGGCGAAGAGCCTCAAGAAGAGGGGGCAGAGGGACAGCGAGAGGCGAAGGGACAAGCGAGAGAGAAGCGAGAGGGACAGCGAGAGGACAGCGAAGAAGCCCGAAGGACAGCGAGAGAGGCGGAAAGGGACAAGCGAAGAAGGGGGCGAAGGGACAGCGAGCGACAGAGAGCGAGACACGGACAGAGAAGCGCGAGACCACGGACAGAAAGCGAGAACCACGGACAGAGAGCGCGAACACGGACAGAAGGCGAGACCACGGACAGAGAAGCGAGACACGGACAGAAGAGCGGGAACACGGACAGAGAGCGCGAGACACGGACAGAGAGCGCGAGACACGGACAGAGAGAGCGAGACACGGACAGAGAGAGCGAGACACGGACAGAGAGAGCGAGACACGGACAGAGAGAGCGAGACAGATGAGGGAGCAGATTGATATTTGGAGGTACCTGTTTGAGCATGACAGGATGTGCTCTGGTCCTTAGAAAGTGGAGAATCTGAAAAGCACAAGAACTCGACAATAAACACTTTCCCACACAAGATCAGAAGCACCATACCAACATTTCATCTGCAGTAAAACAATCAACTATAACACACACAGACTGAAGAGACAGAAACAGTTTCCCTAACAGCTCAACCATGTATAACAGGGAAAACCACAACACCAATATACTGAAGAGAGAAATCCATTAATACAAAACCTGACAAACTCCAAGCTGCCATTATGTTGTTCAGTAGTGTAAAGTAACCTGCTATCTGCTGTGAGGAGTGTGTGTGTGTGTGTGTGTGTGTGTGTGTGTGTGTGTACCTGCTGTGAGGACTGTGTGTGTGTGTGTGTGTGTGTGTGTGTACCTGCTGTGAGGAGTGTGTGTGTGTGTGTGTGTGTACCTGCTGTGAGGAGTGTGTGTGTGTGTGTGTGTGTGTGTGTGTGTGTGTGTACCTGCTGTGAGGAGTGTGTGTACCTGCTGTGAGGAGTGTGTGTGTGTGTGTACCTGCTGCGAGGAGCGTGTGTGTGTGTACCTGCTGCGAGGAGCGTGTGTGTGTGTACCTGCTGCGAGGAGCGTGTGTGTGTGTACCTGCTGCGAGGAGCGTGTGTGTACCTGCTGCGAGGAGCGTGTGTGTACCTGCTGCGAGGAGCGTGTGTGTACCTGCTGCGAGGAGCGTGTGTGTACCTGCTGTGAGGAGTGTGTGTGTGTACCTGCTGTGCGGTGATGCCGTTAGCGATGGCTTGCTGTACTGACTCCCTGGTAACCTGGGCTACCACCACGTTAGGGAAACGATAGAGACACTCACTGAACAGAGCCACCAAAGCGATCTGCAGCTCAGAGTCTGAAGAGGAGGAGACAGATAGGAGATAGATAAGAGGAGGAGACAGATAAGAGGAGGAGACAGATAGGAGATAGATAAGAGGAGGACATGAATAAGTCAACATTATGCTTCCGTTATGAATATGTTAATAACATGAATTACTGTATCTATGTGTAAATACCTGTTATCAAACAAATGTCAAGTATTTTTTTATTTTTTTTTAAATGTTAATGAAAATAAATAAGTTAACAGACTATTCAATACCACCTGGAAATTAGTAATACATTAAATACTACAATCCCAACAATGAGAAAGAGGGATTTACACACAGGAATAAATCCTAAATTGAGATCGACACAGAGATTTGTATGAAAACTGAGTTCCGCTGGGTTTTGGTGGTCCACACTGTCAGGCAATACACTGCAGTGTTAGACCTTCCACTGGTACATACTAGTATAAGCATAGAGCCGATAGTTGGTTTCCACTACGATGAAACCTGAATCTCCAGTCCCTGGGGCAGCTCCCATAGCGGTGGAGGAAGAGTTGGCGGAGACGCCAGCAGACAGGGCGATGGCCAGCCTGGTGGGGTAGTACCTTCTAGACTTCCTCTGAGGAGACCAGAGAGAAAGAGGGTAGAGGGTACAGGACCAGGGGTGATTAGGACAGGGAGAGGACATAACAAAATGTTATTAGTGTCCGTCCATTCTGTGCTGTCCTGATATCTTGCTCTTCCACCATATTTTTGTTGTTTGTTTATTAGACAGCATGTGCAAAAAAACAAAAACAAATACATTCTACAAGCTTTAAAAAGGGGATGGTATTTTGATTCATTTGAAAACAGCATTACAGGCTCCCAAGTGGCGCAGCATTTCTAAGGCACTGCATCTCAGTGCTTGAGGCGTCACTACAGACACCCTGGTTCGATTCCAGGCCTGTACCACAACCGTAGGGCGGCGCACAATTGGCCCAGCGTCATCCAGGTTAGGGTTTGGCCGGGGTAGGCCATCATTGTAAATAAGACTTTGTTCTTAACTGACTTGCCTAGTTGAATAAAGGTTCAGTGCATAAATAAAATATGCAGAGGTTTTATTGTCCTCTCAGGAATTCTGTCTTATTTACCTTAGTCCCCCCATCACAAGCCTTTAAATGCTGTGACACTCTGTGGAGATTGGGCCTGGGAGTGTTTAGGTTACTGGAAACTTGGTACCGTTTGGATTGGTCAATGCCGGTTGGTTTTGAGTTAAAAGGTTACTCCTTCAGATTTAATCAATAGAATGAAATGTCTTTGTTCTCTCTCTTATCCTGTACGCAGTCCATGGAGGAAGATTGTCTGATCAATTCTCATTTCTCAGTAAGCCCCTCTTTGTTCATGCTGTGGCCTGTAAGGTAACTTCAGGATCTATATGGTTGGAATAACGCCTTGTAATGCCTGTTAATGCTTTGTAACTTAAGCTTTATGCCTTGCATGTGAATCCATTCATTTTACAAAGTAATTAAATATCTGTCTTTGATATAGACAATTCTCAAACCAATTCTTGCTAGTCAACGCCAACTCATTGTCTAATGCTTGCTTGTATATTTTAATGATGTTAATGGAGTCAGATAAACATTTTATTAGGCTAATTGCTTAGTGTTAATACGAATCGCATGTGAGGTATTTATTTATATTACATATACACATGCCAAATATTACTGTCCACTACAGTTGTAGCTACTTTGCTAATTCTCCTCCGCCATATCTCACCTTTCTCTGGAAGACGAGGCCAAACTCTCTCAGGTGCTGTAGGAAGGTGAGCAGAGACTCACTCATCCCCTCCACTGAGTAGTCCTGGGGCACAGGACAGGGGTGACAACATCAGTCGATAAGAGACTATAAACAGAATATTCCATGATCTAATTATCCAAAATGACTATGAAATATTTTGACATGACATCACATCACACTGTGTAGAAATCAATCCGTGGTTAAAGTTGAGTTATCTACATGGAATGCAGGTAAGCCGCCGGGCAGCTGAAATGTCCAGTACTGCAAAACTCACCCTTCCTAGTGTCGAGAAACTGAGCTGGAATAAGAAGGACAGAATCTCCACCAGGTCCATTCCACGAGTCTGAAAGATGAGAAGGACAAGAAAGAGCACATGATACTGTGAGAGAAGTCTGTCTGTGTCTCTGTGTGTCTCTGTGTGTCTGACGACCTACCTGTGCCGTGTTGAGGTACTGTAGGGTGAAGTACCAGAGCTGAGAGGCTGTGTCCAGGAGGAGGAACTGGAAACCAGCTGAGGTGATACAGGGAGCATCTCCAGCCTCACTGGAGGAGGGGAAGAGGTGTAGGATAAATGAGGAGAGAAAAGAGTACGGAAAAGAGAGGAACAGAGGGATTTAGAGAGGAACATAGAAATGAGAAAGAATATTGTGTTGGGAAACAAATACATGGACAACAGAGAAACAGTTGAAAGTGAAAATCCCAAACACATTAACACAAAAAATAATGCAGGTAACATAGTGATAAAAAATCTAAATGACAAGAAATAAAGAGTGTATGTGTATAACATTGAGTTCATAGAGGTCCCTCGGTGGTGTGGTACCTACATTCTCATGAGGCCAGCCTGAATGAGGAGCTGGGACAGGTCCTGGCTGACTGCAGCACTGGGACAGCCCACCATGAAGTGGAGAACCACCTCCCAGCGCTCCAAGGCATACTTATCCAGACTCTCCACGTCACGGGCATGTCTGTCAGGACCAAGACTGTCACCCTGGTCTGCCCACGACTTACCCCTGAGAGGAGGAGGAGGAGAGAGAGGAAGTAGAACACGTAGTAGAGGAGGAGGTGGAAGATGAGGACGAAGAGGATGTTGTGGACGAGGAGGAAGATGAGGAGGTGGTGGAAGATGAGGAGGAAGGGGATGTTGTGGACGAGGAGGAAGATGAGGAGGCGGTGGAAGATGAGGAGGAAGAGGATGTTGTGGAGGAGGACGAAGATGAGGAGGAGGACATAGTGGAGGAGGAAGATGATGAGGCAGTAGTGGACGAGTAGGTATTGGAAGAGGAAGAAGGGGAGGAGGAGGAACAGGAAGGGGAGGAGCCTTATGAAAGACATGTTCACTAAGTAAAGTTTTAGCTTTGGTAGTTCTACTGCTAGCGTATTAAACCCCAATATGTACTGTAGATACTAAGTACCTTACAAATGAAAGAGTTGACTTACCCTCCCAATAATGCTATTCTCAAGTTGTCTTTGAATACGGGGTTCAGAACGTTTCCCTGCAGGCCTCCCTGTAGCTGCTGGCTGTGCCATAGTCTGAGACCAGACAGCACAGAGACACACTGATCATGGTCCCTGAACAAAGAGAAAGGAAATCAGGCCATTTTAGAACATAAAACTACAGAGACTAAAGGTTAACAGACAGTAATTTATCAACCTGACAGTTGATTGAATTTACAACAGAGCATTGGACAGGTAACCATGTATGATTCCGATTCATATAGAGACTTACTTTTCACTGTCTTTTTTCACCCAAAGAGCCACAGCCGCCTGGGGAAGGGGTTGGTCTAGAAACAGCATTCGCATTACATAATTCTTGGCCAATGGGGGGAGCTCCCTGTCAAGCAGTGAAACAAGCAGATAATCGGACTCCCTGATGTAACTTGGATGAGAGTCCGGTACAACCCAAAATACCTATCGCCATGTATGTATGTATGTGGTACATGGTGCTAAGAGTGTAGACAGCCTGTGTTCTGTTCCATATATATGTTATTAAATAATATCACACGGTAATATGTACATTACAGATGAATTGTGTACTAACGCATAGCAAAATAGCAGGCCTGGTGCATGGCATGTTTTCCAGTTACTTTAATAGGATTGTTGAAATGGACTGATGCTGTACCTGTAGACAGCCAGACATGTGGCCGGATGATTGTACAAGCGGTCTAAGATCTCAGGGCTCAACTCTTTCAGATACTCATGGAGGTTCTTGCATTGTAACTGCACGCGTAGCTTCATCTTCTACAGGACGACAAAACAACAACAAAACCTTGCAAATGACAACAACTATAGTAAGAATGAAATGTGTTTCTTCTATGGCTAACCCTAATGACACACGTCTGTGGAATACAAGCTTAGCTTAGCTAGCTAACGAGGGTGGAAAGGAGCGTTTTAAAGTGAGACAGAACGTGTAATCAACCATGTACATCGACATTGTATTGTTTACCTTGTGGTTTTGGGTATCGGAAAGGTCCAAAATAACTCCTATAAACTAATAAATCCAGAAATGTTCAGCATCTTGTTTTTCTCCGCAAGTGAATAGAAGCCATGTTGGATGATCACGTGATTCAGACATCGGGGAGGAGGAGCGTTCTGATTGGTCAACGCCACAGTGAAATGGAAATGTACTATTTTTTTTTATACATAAAGATGACAATAATTGCTCATTTATAACTTTGTAAACATGAAGTCGGTTGTTTAGATAAATTCACTGTCATTACCTTACAGCGTTAGCAAATTATACAAGGGAAATGATAAAAGCGACACCAAACATGTTCTAAAGACATGTTTTAAATAAGAAAATCACACTTGAAAAATCAGTATTCGAAACTCGTTCAAAATCTGCGGCTGCAATCCAGTTTATGCGGCAAAGGCATTCAAATGCTTAGCACCCCCCAGAGCGACTAGCCTAAGCCTCATTAGAAGTAAAAAGGGGAAAGGAATAGCATACCAATTGTGTTTTCGCCAATATGATCTGAAGTTTGCATTACATTGATCAAACACATTCTTGTTTACACACAAAAGAAAAGGAGAAGAATATCGAAGGAGGTCCAGCGGAATGGGGAAGCTTCTGAGCATCTCTATCTATCTCTATCTCTTCTTTATCTGTATGCACAAATTAAATCATAAAAAGTAACATATCCACTCGCTCATGAGTAAACATTTAGAATATGTACAGTTTATTGGCTAGGTGCTTGTCACATTGTGGTGCAGAACAACATAAAATGCAATAGATTGATGAATCTGGTGGTGAGAGCGGCTCAGAATAGCCTTGGTGAATTGGTGTTTGAGTGAGATGTAATAGGTGTGTACATTCTACATTACCTGCAGAAGACAGTCTGTCCTTCATCTGCAGATCTCATTTGTCTGGTGTGATAAACCATCCCTTTTATTGCAGTGAGAGCAATCAATCAAATGTATTCATAAAGCCCTTCTTACATCAGCTGATGTAACAGAAACAGCTGTACAGAAACCCAGCCTAAAACCCCCAAACAGCAAGCAATGCAGGTGTAAAAGCACGGTGGTCAGGAAAAACTCCCTAGAAAGCCCAGAACCTAGGAAGAAACCTAGAGAGGAACCAGGCTGTGAGGGGTGGCCAGTCCTCTTCTGGCTGTGCCGGGTGCAGATTATAACAGAACATGGACAAGATTTTAAAATGTTCATAGAACAGGCAGAACAGTTGAAACTGGAGAAGCAGCATGGCCAGGTGGACTGGGGACATCGAGGAGTCATCAGGCCAGGTAGGCCTTGAGGAATGGTCCTAATGCTCAGGTCCTCCGAGAGAGAGAGAGAGAGAGCGAGAGAGAGAGAAATAAAGAAAGAAAAAGAGAGATAATTAGAGAGAGCCTACTTAAATTCACACTGGACACCGAATAAGAGAGGAGAAATACTCCAGATATAACAGACGGACCCTAGCTCCCGACACATAAACTACTGGAGCATAAATACTGGAGGCTGAGACAGGAGGGGTCGGGAGACACTGTGGCCCCGTCCGACGATACCCCCGGACAGGGCCAAACAGGCAGGATATAACCCCACCCACTTTGCCAAAGCACAGCCCCCACACCACTAGAGGGATATCTCCAACCACCAACTTACCATCCTGAGACAAGGCCGAGTATAGCAAACAAAGATCTCCTCCATGGCACAACCCGGGGGGCAACCCGGACAGGAAGATCACGTCAGTGACTCAACCCACTCAAGCGACCCCCAGGGTTAGAGGCAGAGAATCCCAGTGGAGAGGGGAACCGGCCAGGCAGAGACAGCAAGGGTGGTTCGTTGCTGGGCCAGACTACACTCAATCATAGGACCTACTGAAGAGATGAGTCTTCAATATAGGAGAAAGCCCTGCCTCCAGCTGTTTGCTTAGAAATTCTAGGGACAGTAAGGAGGCCTGCGTCTTGTGCCCGTAGCGTACGTGTAGGTATGTACGGCAGGACCAAATCGGAGAGATAGGTAGGAGCAAGCCCATGTAATGCTTTGTAGGTTAGCAGTAAAACCTTGAAATCAGCCCTTGCCTTAACAGGAAGCCAGTGTAGAGTGGCTAGCACTGGAGTAATATGATCAATTTTTTTGGTTCTATTCAAGATTCTAGCAATCGTGTTTAGCACTAACTGAAGTTTATTTAGTGCTTTATCGGGGTAGCCGGAAAGTAGAGCATTGCAGTAGTCTAACCTTGAAGTGACAAAAGCATGGATACATTTTTCTGCATCATTTTTGGACAGAAAGTTTCTGATTTTTGCAATGTTACGTAAATGGAAAAAAGCTGTCCTTGAAACAGTCTTGATATGTTCGTCAAAAGAGAGATCAGGGTCCAGAGTAACGCCGAGGTCCTTCACAGTTTTATTTGAGACGACTGTACAACCATCAAGATTCATTGTCAGATTCAACAGAAGATCTCTTTGTTTCTGTCAGTGTTTTGCTTGTTATGTCATGTTTTGGCCTCTAGAGGTCCTCATGGGGCTATCGTGCCCTGCTTATTCAATTTGTAATTAGTGTGATTAGGTTCACATGTGTCTCATTCAGATGTGTGTATTTAAGTCACTCTGTCTCATAGCCTCTTTGCTTGGTGTTTAGTAGTTCTTTAACCGGTTGCCCAAGTAAGTGTTCGCTACTCGGAGACATTTTATTTTCCCCTTGCCTGTGGATTATTCTCTTCTGTTTTATTTTATGTGGATTTTCTCCTCTGGAGTTTTTTGCTGGATTTCCTTGGTAACAGTTTTGACAATTTTTTTTGAAAAGCCCCATTGGACTGGTTTTGGTTTTTGAGGATTACCTTTTTGATGATTTTTGCTCCAGCTATGGATTTCTGTTGCTTGTTTTTGTATTAAAACTATTCTGCATCTCATCTTCTTCCGAGTGCGTCTTACTGTTGGGTTCACCACCTCCAGTTGCTCAAGGATTGAGAGCCTGACTCTCACGCCAGAGACCCGGGTTTGAGTCCTGGCTCTGACAGTTTCTTGCAACCTATAACAAGCATCTCTGTTTTGTCAGAGTTTAAAAGTAGAACATTTGCCGCCATCCAATTCCTTATGTCTGAAACACAGGCTTCCAGGGAGGGCAATTTTGGGGCTTCACCATTTTTCATTGTAATGTACAGCTGTGTGTCATCTGCATAGCAGTGAAAGTTAACATTGTTTCCAAATGACATCACAATGTGGTAAAATATATAGTGAGAACAATAGTGGTCCTAAAACAGAGCCTTGAGGAACACCAACATTTACAGTTGATTTGTCAGAGGACAAACCATCCACAGAGACAAAATGATATCTTTCTGACAGATAAGATCTAAAACAGGCCAGAACTTGTCCATGCAGACCAATTTGGGTTTCCAATCTCTCCAAAAGAATGTGGTGATCGATGGTATCAAAAGCAGCACTAAGGTCTAGGAGCACGAGGACAGTTGCAGAGCCTCGGTCTGACGCCATTAAAAGGTCATTTACCACCTTCCAGTGCAGTCTCAGTGCTATGATGGGGTCTAAAACCAGACTGAAGCGTTTCGTATACATTGTTTTCAGGAAGGCAGTGAGTTGCTGCACAACAGCTTTTTCCCAAAAAAAATTGAGAGGAATGGAAGATTTGATATAGGCCGATAGTTTTTAATATTTTCTGGGTCAAGGTTTGGCTTTATTACTGCCACTTTTAGTGGGTTTGGTACACATCTGGTGGATAGAGAGCCATTTATTATGTTCAACATAGGAGGGCCAAGGACAGGAAGCAGCTCTTTCAGTAGTTTAGTTGGAATAGGGTCCAACATGCAGCTTGAAGGTTTAGAGGCCATGATTATTTTCATCAATGTGTCAAGAGATATGGTACTAAAATACTTGAGTGTCTCCCTTGATCCTATGTCCTGGCAAAGTTGTGCAGACTCAGGACAACTGAGCTTTGGAGGAATACGCAGATTTAAAGAGGAGTCCGTAATTTGCTTTCTAATGATCATGATCTTTTCCTCAAAGGAGTTCAGGAATTTATCACTGCTGAAGTGAAAGCCATCCTCTCTTGGCGAATGCTGCTTTTTAGTTAGCTTTGCGACAGTATCAAAAATAAATGTTGGATTGTTCTTATTTTCCTCAATTAACTTAGAAAAATAGGATGATCGAGCAGCAGTGAGGGCTCTTCGATACTGCACGGTACTGTCTTTCCAAGCTAGTCGGAAGACTTCCAGTTTGGTGTAGTGCCATTTCCGTTCCAATTTTCTGGAAGCTTGCTTCAGAGCTCGGGTAATTTCTGTATACCAGGAAGCTCGTTTTTTATGGCAAATGTTTTTTGTTTTTAGGGGTGCGACTGCATCTAGGGTATTGCGCAAGGTTAAATTGAGTTCCTCAGTTAGGTGGTTAACTGATTTTTGTACTCTGACGTCCTTGGGTAGGCGGAGGGATTCTGGAAGGGCATCTAGGAATCTTTGGGTTGTCCGAGAATTTGTAGCACGACTTTTGATGACCCTTGTTTGGGGTCTGGGCAGATTATTTGTTGCGATTGCAAACGTAATAAAATGGTGGTCCGATAGACCAGGATTATGAGGAAAAACATTAAGATCCACAACATTCCACGGGACAAAACTAGGTCCAGAGTATGACTGTGGCAGTGAGTAGGTCCGGAGACATGTTGGACAAAACCCACTGAGTCGATGATGGCTCTGAAAGCCTTTTGGAGTGGGTCTGTGGATTTTTCCATGTGAATATTAAAGTCCCCAAAAATGTGAATATTATCTGCCATGACTACAAGGTCCGATAGAAATTCAGGGAACTCAGAGAGGAACGTTGTATATGGCCCAGGAGGCCTGTAAACAGTAGCTATAAAAAAGTGATTGAGTAGGCTGCATAGATTTCATGACTAGAAGCTCAAAAGACGAAAACGTCGTTTTTTTTTGTAAATTGGAATTTGCTATCGTAAATGTTAGCAACACCTCCGCCTTTGCGGGATGCGCGGGGGATATGGTCACTAGTGTAACCAGGAGGTGAGGCCTCATTTAACACAGTAAATTCATCAGGCTTAAGCCATGTTTAGTCAGGCCAATCACATCAAGATCATGATCAGTGATTAGTTAATTGACTATAACTGCCTTGGAAGTGAGGGATCTAACATTAAGTAGCCCTATTTTGAGATGTGAGGTATCACAATCTCTTTCAATAATGGCAGGAATGGAGGAGGTCTTTATTCTAGTGAGATTGCTAAGGCGAACACCGCCATGTTTAGTTTTGCCCAACCTAGGTCGAGGCACAGACACAGTCTCAATGGGGATAGCTCAGCTGACTACACTGACTGTGCTAGTGGCAGACTCCACTAAGCTGGCAGGCTGGCTAACAGCCTGCTGCCTGGCCTACACCCTATCTCATTGTGGAGCTAGGGGAGTTAGAGCCCTGTCTATGTTCGTAGATAAGATGAGAGCACCCCTCCAGCTAGGATGGAGTCCATCACTCCTCAACAGGCCAGGCTTAGTCCTGTTTGTGGGTGAGTCCCAGAAAGAGGGGCATGTACAGTGGGGCAAAAAAGTATTTAGTCAGACACCAATTGTGCAAGTTCTCTCACTTAAAAAGATGAGAGAGGCCTGTAATTTTCATCATAGGTACACTTCAACTATGACAGACAAAATAAGGAAAATAAATCCAGAAAATCACATTGTAGGATTTTTAATGAATTTATTAGCAAATTATGGTGGAAAATAAGTATTTGGTCACATACAAACAAGCAAGATTTCTGGCTCTCACAGACCTGTAACTTTTTCTTTAAGAGGCTCCTCTGTCCTCCACTCATTACCTGTATTAATGGCACCTGTTTGAACTTGTTATCAATATAAAAGACACCTGTCCACAACCTCAAACAGTCACACTCCAAACTCCACTATGGCCAAGACCAAAGAGCTGTCAAAGGACACTAGAAACAAAATTGTAGACCTGCACCAGGTTGGGAAGACTGAATCTGCAATAGGTAAGCAGCTTGGTTTGAAGAAATCAACTGTGGGAGCAATTATTAGGAAATGGAAGACATACAAGACCACTGATAATCTTCCTCGATCTGGGGCTCCACGCAAGAGCACGCAAGGGTCAAAATGATCACAAGAACGGTGAGCAAAAATCCCAGAACCACACGGGGGGACCTAGTGAATGACCTGCAGAGAACTGGGACCAAAGTAACAAAGCCTACCATCAGTAACACACTACGCCGCCAGGGACTCAAATCCTGCAGTGCCAGACGTGTCCCCCTGCTTAAGCCAGTACATGTTCAGGCCCGTCTAAAGTTTGCTAGAGAGCATTTGGATGATCCAGATGAGGATTGGGAGAATGTCAGATGAAACCAAAATAGAACTTTTTGGTAAAAACTCAACTCGTCGTGTTTGGAGGACAAAGAATGCTGAGTTGCATCCAAAGAACACCATACCTACTGTGAAGCATGGGGTGGAAACATCATGCTTTGGGGCTGTTTTTCTGCAAAGGGACCAGGACTGACTGATCCGTGTAAAGGAAAGAATGAATGGGGCCATGTATCGTGAGATTTTGAGTGAAAACCTCCTTCCATCAGCAAGGGCATTGAAGATGAAACGTGGCTGGGTCTTTCAGCATGACAATGATCCCAAACACACCGCCCGAACGAAGGAGTGGCCGTAAGAAGCATTTCAAGGTCCTGGAGTGGCCTAGCCAGTCTCCAGATCTCAACCCCATAGAAAATCTTTGAAAGTCCGTGTTGCCCAGCGACAGCCCCAAAACATCACTGCTCTAGAGGAGATCTGCATGGAGGAATGGGCCAAAATACCAGCAACAGTGTGTGAAAACCTTGTGAAGACTTACAGAAAACGTTTGACCTCTGTCATTGCCAACAAAGGGTATATAACAAAGTATTGAGATAAACTTTGTTATTGACCAAATACTTATTTTCCACCATAATTTGCAAATAAATTCATAAAAAATCCTACAATGTGATTTTCTGGATTTCTTTTCCTCATTTTGTCTGTCATAGTTGAAGTGTACCTATGATGAAAATTACAGGCCTCTCTCATCTTTTTAAGTGAGAGAACTTGCACAATTGGTGGCTGACTAAATACTTTTTTCCCCCACTGTATCTACAAATTCTATCTTTTGGGAGGGGCAGAAAACAGTTTTCAACCAGCGATTGAGTTGTAAGACTGCTGTAGAGCTCATCACTCCCCCTAACTGGGAGGGGGCCAGAGACAATTACTCGATGCCGACACATCTTTCTAGCTGATTTACACGCTGAAGCTATGTTGCGCCTTTCAATCTAAAATGCAAGAGTTTGAGGAGGTTAGAGAGAAGACATTGATACGGTGGTATTCAAATCTGAGCATGGAGGTCTGGAGTACTGCTGGTTTTCTGTTCTATCTGATCATTAAAAATCTGTCCTCGAGGGGATGAATGAAAATCAGAAGTGGAACTGTCTTCGAGGTCCAGCTTTGAATACCCCTGCAGTAGTGTACGTTTACACAAAAAATTCTCATTGTTAAATATTAGTTTATTGATCACTTTAGGAACTTTACAGGTGAATTGTTACCACAGCCCCCATGAGTTCTGAGTCCTCCTCCTCCACAGCAACAGTGGACAGTTCTAGAGGTTTAAAGACAACTAAAGACTTGACCTCGACCTGAAAAATACACACAAATAAAACTTATATCAAGGGTCCCATACTTATGATGACAAAGGAGACAATATTGTGATGACTACTTGTTTGTCTTTGTGAGAATAGTTACCTAGCCAGGGGTGTATTCATTAGTCGGATTCTGTTGTAAAACGCTTATTCTGTTGCAAAATGTTAAGCAGCTTTATGGGACTAATGAATACATCCCTGATCCCAGATCTGTTTGTGCCAATGACACATATATACATACAGACATATATACATACACACACACACACTACCATTCAAAAGTTTGGGGTCACTTATAAATGTCCTTGTTTTTAAAGAAAATCACATTTCTTGTCCATTAAAATAACATCAAATTGATCAGAAATACAGTGTAGACATTGTTAATGTTGTAAATGACTATTGTAGCTGGAAGCGGCTGACATAATTGCAAAAGGGTTTTCTAATGATCAATTAGCCTTTTAAAATGATACATTTGGATTAGCTAACACAACATTCCATTGGAACACAGGAGTGATGGTTTCTGATAATGGGCCTCTGTACGCCTGTGTACAGTTGAAGTCGGAAGTTTACATACACCTTAGCCAAATACATTTAAACTCTGTTTTTCACAATTCCTGACATTTAATCCTAGTAAAAATTCCCTGTCTTAGGTCAGTTAGGATCACCACTTTATTTTAAGAATGTGAAATGTCCGAATAATAGTAGAGAGAATGATTTATTTCAGCTTTTATTTCTTTCATCACATTCCCAGTGGGTCAGAAGTTTACATACACTCAATTAGTATTTGGTAGCATTGCCTTTAAATTGTTTAACTTGGGTCAAACGTTTCGGGTAGCCTTCCACAAGCTTCCCACAATAAGTTGGGTGAATTGTGTCCCATTCCTTCTGACAGAGCTGGTGTAACTGAGTCAGGTTTGTAGGCCTCCTTGCTCGCACACACTTTTTCAGTTCTGCCCACAAATTTTCTATAGGATTGAGGTCAGGGCTTTGTGATGGCCACTCCAATACCTTGACTTTGTTGTCCTTAAGAAAGATTTTGCCACAACTTTGGAAGTATGCTTGGGGTCATTGTCCATTTGGAAGACACATTTGCGACCAAGCTTTAACTTCCTGACTGATGTCTTGAGATGTTGCTTCAATATATCCACATAATTTTCCTTCCTCATGATGCCATCTATTTTGTGAAGCGCACCAGTCCCTCCTGCAGCAAAGCACCCCCACAACATGATGCTGCCATGCTTCACGGTTGGGATGGTGTTCTTCGGCTTGCAAGCATCCCCCTTTTTCCTCCAAACATAATGATGGTCATTATGACCAAACAGTTCTATTTTTGTTTCATCAGACCAGAGGACATTTCTCCAAAAAGTATCATATTTGTCCCCATGTGCAGTTGCAAACCATAGTCTGGCTTTTTTATGGCGGTTTCAGAGAAGTGGCTTCTTCCTTGCTGAGCGGCCTTTCAGGTTATGTCGATATAGGACTCATCCTTCGCTGTTGTTCTGGGATTGATTTGCACTTTTCGCACCAAAGTACGTTCAT
Organism: Brachymystax lenok tsinlingensis; assembly: GCA_030435695.1. Lineage (NCBI taxonomy): Eukaryota > Metazoa > Chordata > Actinopteri > Salmoniformes > Salmonidae > Brachymystax > Brachymystax lenok. The sequence continues at coordinate 7,548,247 of CM059799.1, forward strand.
CTCTATGAGACAGAACACGTCTCCTTCCTAAGCGGTATGATGGCTGCGTGGTCCCATGGTATTTATACTTGCGTACTATTGTTTGTACAGATGAACGTGGTACCTTCAGGCGTTTGGAAATTGCTTCCAAGGATGAACCAGACTTGTGGAGGTCTACAATTAATTTTCTGAGGTCTTGGCTGATTTCTTTTGATTTTCCCATGATGTCAAGCAAAGTTTGAAGGTAGGCTTTGTAATGCATCTACACGTACACCTCCAATTGACTCAAATTATGTAAATTAGCCTATCAGAAGCTTCTAAAGCCATAACGTAATTTTCTGGAATTTTCCAAGCTGTTTAAAGGCACAGTAAACTTAGTGTATGTAAACTTCTGACCCACTGGAATTGTGATACAGTGAATTATAAGTGAAATAATCTGTCTGTAAACAATTGTTGGAAAAATTACTTGATTCATTCACAAAGGAGATGTCCTAACCGACTTGCCAAAACTATAGTTTGTTAACAAGAAATTTGTGGAGTGGTTGAAAAACGATTTTTAATGACTCCAACCTAAGTGTATGTAAACTTCTTACTTCAACTGTAGATATTCCATTAAAAATCTGCAGTTTCCAGCTATAATAGTCTACAATAGTAAACTTTTGACTGGTGCTGTATAGGAATGGACAAAGCCATCGATCACGATACCATTCATTCATATGTAAAGACTCAATAGCGCGTTGAAGCCAAATTAAATCAGTTAAGTCTCATGGAAACAAAAAAAAACACAGGTTTGAGTTACTCCAGGAACATTGCAGGCTAGTTCAGTGCTGCTGCCTCTCATTGAGTAACTCAAGTTGAAGGCTGACCGGGGTACTGCAGGCTGCCATTAGCGAAACAATTATCCTTATAACTTCTTCTGTGTGCGATTTTTAAAATAAATCGGTAAAACGACATACATCTGGTGCATTTGAATTATTTTTTTTTGTACCAGGATTGTCTTCTAAATATTTTGTGATTTACATGAAGATTGCCATTTTTGGATGAACTGTAATTGAATGACCTTGGTCGTTGAATGACCTTCGTGCTAACAACGCTTGCAGTCCTGCGACGGCTTCAATGAGAGGGGGCAGTTGTTTTTTCCCCCTGGTTTGTGCTCTTGCCAACTCCATGGACCACCATAGAGGATCTTTGTATCTGTGCAATTATAGGGTCTGTGACAGCATAGGCAGCGCCATCGAGGCAATATGCATTTTGAAATAGTACATTTTCTTCTTTTACGATTGGCTGATCCCTACTGATGACCTGATTGGACATGACTCCAACAGGGTCACCAGGAGGGATCCACCAATAAAGTTGGAAGTCCCACCCAGTTGACTACATTAAAAATGGTGGAAGCCCTCAATGGCGCTGCCCATACTAGTATAGCCTTTAGGCCACTAGAGGCCTCTATCATTCTCTATGGGACCATTCATCGTCATGCCAAACATGATGGCACGAACAGACTGGCAAGCAGTCGCCCCCTTTAGATAGTGATTCTGTATGTCAGTAGGATACATCATTATTTCCAGCAGAGAAATGTTACTGACAACAAACAACACATCCTCACCGCGGACAGTTGACAGTTGTCCTGAAGCCCAGGTAGAGGCAGTACGTTCCCACACTCCGGACAGAAGTTGGGCTCTCCAGTGAAACACATCACTGGCTAAGTATTTCAAGTGAACAATGTCAGCAAACATTTGACAACAAACGAGGTAAGTCAGTTAAGAACATATTCTTATTTACAATGATGGCCTACCAAAAGGCAAATGTTGTCCTGCGGTGACAGGGGCTGGGATTAAAAAAATTACAAATACAAATATAGGACCAAACACACATCACGACAAGAGAGACACCACTACATAAAGAGAGACCTAAGACAACATAGCTAGGCAGCAACACAGTCAACAGCACAAATGGCAGGAAGGTAGAGACAATACATCACGCAAAGCAGCCACAACTGTCAGCAAGAGTGTCCATGATTCAGTCTTTGAATGAAGAGAGGGAGATACAATTGTCCAGTTTGAGTGTTTGTTGCAGCTTGTTCCAGTCGCTAGGCTGCAGTGAACTGAAAAGAGGAGAGACCCAGGGATGTGTGTCCTTTGGGGACCTTCAACAGAATGTGACTGGCAGAACTGGGTGTTGTATGTGGAGGATGAGGGCTGCAGTAGATATCTCAGATAGGGGGGAGTGAGGCCTAAGAGGGTTTTATAAATAAGCATCAACCAGTGAGTCTTGCGACGGGTATACAGAGATGACCAGTTTACAGAGGAGTATAGAGGGCAGTGATGTGTCCTATTAGGAGCATTGGTGGCAAATCTGATGGTCGAATGGTAAAGAACATAGCTAGACACTTTACTTCAAAACCGCACATTTTCACACAAAGTTAGCTAGCCTGCTGTCAACCAAATGTATCCAGATAACACGGGTTTCCCATCTTAAATTCTCTGTAGACCAGATGTTATAACTAGGTCGTTATTTTTCCTGTAATGTTTCTCAGAGAAAATGCGCAGGTCGGGGGTTTTTGGGGGGACTTTCAACGCATGCTCACCAAGTCGACGAATACGGTCAACAGTAGCTCACAAGTTCAAACACATCTCAAATATTAATTGTGTTCATTTTCTTATGTTGTAAACCGTCTGAAATTATAGCAGAGTGGCTAGCTAGAAAGCTTTGTCGAGTTAAATAACGAGTCGTGTTTGTCTTTTCGTAGGATACCAGGAGGTAAAGTCCATCCTAGCCTTTACCAAAACACCACATAGACGACCTTGTATCTCGCCTTGGATCTGAGACCAGCCGTAGTAACCACCAACTTAAATTACAATTAGAAGATGAATCTAACATTTATTAAAAGGGGAAAACCTTAAAAAGGTTATTTATCAGTACAGTATCTTTGGCTAAGACTGCCTCTAGGGAGTCTCATGGGCACACAGGCTTCAGGTGCCAGCGGGTTGCATATGATTCCACCATGGGCAAAAACACTTAGTTCGTTTGCAACTAAATATGTTTAGGTAAAGATCTGTCGTTCTGCCCCTGAACAAGGCAGATAACCCAAAGGGGTGTCTAGTGGCTCTGCCCGCGTGGAGAGGATATTCTCCGCTGCTGGCTGGCTCTCCAGGCACCAATGCATGAGCCTGAAGCCACAGGCTGGCCAAACGTGTGTTTCTTAAAAAGGAATTCAAACCCACTAATAGGTCATTTTGTATTTATTCTGTAATGATTTAATACAACGAAATGTTGTTTAAATGCTGAACGCTTTATGTCCCTACCAGCCTAGGTTAGCATTCGCAAATGCTTTAGTATTGTATTTCTTTGTAGGCTATAGCCTTGAAATAATATAGCCTAAATAATTAATTTAGGCTCCCTGTGTGGCTCCTGACTTATTCAGTATTAATATGTTTAATATGACATGTAGCCTTTTTGAAATGATGTGCGCTTCTTACGTTCACATTTTCATGATTATTCAACTACTTTTTATTAAAATCCGTATGGTTTGTTTTCAATACTTAACCAATTGGTAGGTCCAGGGAGTCACAAAAATAGATGGGTGTTGGTTAAATTGTCATTTTAATGAGCAGATTTGGAGCGGCAGTTTTTTTTCCGCTCTGTGAGCGCAGAGCGGTATTTCCAACCGCTCAATAAAAATGGTATCCAAGAGATCATCAAATCAAATCAAATCAAATTTTATTTGTCACATACACATGGTTAGCAGATGTTAATGCGAGTGTAGCGAAATGCTTGTGCTTCTAGTTCCGACCATGCAGTAGTATCTAACAAGTCAGACTCTGGGGAAGGTGATAAAGGGCTTCATTGCCAAAATCCTGAAGTATCCCTTTACGCTTCTTACACTAGGATGGGGGAATTTCATGTCTATATAAGTTGGAAGTGTCTCCTTGTCATTTATCTCCCCCTTCCTCTCTCCCGGTAGGATGTGGAGAATGAGCTCTTGAACTATGAGGAGGAGGATGATGATGAAGTGGAGGCAGTGGGACATCGGTCAGGAGGGGATATTCTGGCCATTAAGAAGGAGCGTGTGAAGGGCTCCTATGTGTCCATCCATTCCTCTGGATTTAGAGACTTCCTGTTGAAGCCAGAGCTGCTGAGGGCTATAGTGGACTGTGGCTTTGAGCATCCCTCTGAGGGTGAGTAGAACCAGACGGCTGTAGTCTATACGGGCTTCTAACAAACACCACACTGGGATATTCATTAGTGCACAGCGTAGCGAGACGTTTTGCAACGAAAACTAGCTGTTCTTATTAGGCAAGTTAGGGTTAGTTCCTTCCCGCTTTAGACTGTTTGGTTCCTAGTGAAGGCGTTCCTGTTGAAGAGTTCCAAGGGTCAGCCATTCACTGGCTGAAACAATAAGCCTACAATGAAATCTTCAAGCCATAGTGCCATTAATCGTATCAACTGTCAAACTATAATCTGCAAGCAATCTGGAAGTAATTGCATCAATGATTTGCCTTAAAGGGATCCTTCAGGCATGCTAGCAGATACCCATAGACTTCCAGTCCTTGCGCTAACGCTAGTTAGCATTAGGCTCGGGAAACGACCTCTAACTTCCTTCATACTGAACACAGAGACATAGAAACGACCTCTAACTTCCTTCATACTGAACACAGAGACATAGAAACGACCTCTAACGTCCTTCATACTGAACACAGAGACATAGAAACGACCTCTAACGTCCTTCATACTGGACACAGAGACATAGAAACGACCTCTAACGTCCTTCATACTGAACACAGAGACATAGAAACGACCTCTAACGTCCCTTCATACTGGACACAGAGACATAGAAACGACCTCTAACGTCCTTCATACTGGACACAGAGACATAGAAACGACCTCTAACGTCCTTCATACTGAACACAGAGACATAGAAACGACCTCTAACGTCCTTCATACTGGACACAGAGACATAGAAACGACCTCTAACGTCCTTCATACTGGACACAGAGACATAGAAACGACCTCTAACTTCCTTCATACTGGACACAGAGACATAGAAACGACCTCTAACGTCCTTCATACTGAACACAGAGACATAGAAACGACCTCTAACGTCCTTCATACTGGACACAGAGACATAGAAACGACCTCTAACGTCCTTCATACTGAACACAGAGACATAGAAACGACCTCTAACGTCCTTCATACTGGACACAGAGACATAGAAACGACCTCTAACGTCCTTCATACTGAACACAGAGACATAGAAACGACCTCTAACGTCCTTCATACTGGACACAGAGACATAGAAACGACCTCTAACGTCCTTCATACTGAACACAGAGACATAGAAACGACCTCTAACGTCCTTCATACTGAACACAGAGACATAGAAACGACCTCTAACGTCCTTCATACTGAACACAGAGACATAGAAACGACCTCTAACGTCCTTCATACTGAACACAGAGACATAGAAACGACCTCTAACGTCCTTCATACTGAACACAGAGACATAGGAACGACCTCTAACGTCCTTCATACTGGACACAGAGACATAGAAACGGTATCCACGAGCTCGTCTGACTCTGAGGAAGGAGATCATCCCATTATCCCTTCTTAAGGTGTTTTTAATTTAGTCACTTAGTTGATAATTAGGTAATAATTACTGTACCATATAATTTATACATTAGACATCTATTTTAGTAATTTCAAATAACTATTTTTCTTTTAGTTCAGTATGAGTGCATCCCCCACGGACGATCCTGGGTATGGATGTGCTGTGCCAGGCCAAGTATGTTGTTCTGGCCACCCTACAGCACCTGGAGCCTGGACACTGGACAGGTAATCTCTCTCTCTCTGCCTCTCTGCCTTTCTGCCTCTCTCTGTCTCTCTCTGTCTCTCTGTCTCTCTCTCTGTCTCTGTCTCTCTGCCTCTCTCTCTCCATCTGTCTGTCACTCGTTGTCATCTGGACTGTTTATAGAGCTAGTTTTGTTGTTGTCATTGTCTTGGTCCGTCAGTCCATTAGTATCTGTGAAGTACTAAGCTTTCTAATGAATTAAACGACCCACCCTGGCCACTTCTCTCTTTGTTTAGGTGTCAGTGCTGGTGACGTGTCACAGAACTGGTGTTTTCAGATCAGGAAGGAGTCTGAGAGATTCTCCATGCCGACTATCAAGGTATACAATTTTTATCTACACCCTTTAAAACCTTAAGTCTTGATAAGAACTGCAATGTTTCAGTAAAAAAACATGAGCTGACCCAAACTCCACAACGTTGGTAGACGTGCCGGATAACAGAATAGCAAAATGTTTAAAATAAAGACTTCACCACCGCTGCGCCTCTAAGGCACTGCATCTTAGTGCTAGAGTCGTCACTGCAGACACCCTGGTTCGATTCCAGGCTGTATCACAACCGGCTGTGATTGGGAGTCCCATAGGGCGGCACACAATTGGCCCAGCGTCATCCGGGATAGGGTTTGGCTGCGGTAGACCGTCATTGTAAATAAGAATTTACACTTAACTGACTTGCCTAGTAAATAAAAAATAATCACTTTTTCTCTCACCAGGGGGCAGTGTTCTTTGGTTGCCTGTCTATAAAGAAGGATGAGGAGGTGTTGAAGAGGGAGTGTCCCCATGTGGTGGTGGGGACGCCGCGGCGAATCCTGGCACTGATCCGCAACAAGACCCTCAACCTGCCACACATCAAACACTTCGTCCTGGACGAGTGTGACAAGATGCTGGAGCAACTTGGTGAGTCTGATCTCCTCACCGTATCCGAATGACACTCAGAAACAGACGCGGGGTGTATTTACTAGGAACCAAATGGAAGCAAACCGTCCGAAATGGGGAGGGACCTACCTACCTGAACTTGTCCAATCAGGAACTCTCATTTCTGTTGCAAAAAAACATGTTTCTACAGTTTGCTACGCTGTGCACTAATGAATACACCCCTGATTCACCTGCTGCATCCATTATTTACTCCGCTATAGTGAGTGATAACTGAATTCTCCCATCTCTTTCTTTCCGTTCCCTCAGACATGCGCTGAGATGTCCAGGAGATATTCCGTGAGAAACAGGTCATCAGCGCCACCCCGCCCCGTCTGCCGAAAGTTCATGCAAGATGTAATTACACCGTCTCCTCCTGGGTGGAGGAGTTACCCTACGGCCGCCTGAGTCTGACCTCTCCTCCTGGGTGGAGGAGTTACCCTACGGCCGCCTGAGTCTGACCTCTCCTCCTGGGTGGAGGAGTTACCCTACGGCCGCCTGAGTCTGACCTCTCCTCCTGGGTGGAGGAGTTACCCTACGGCCGCCTGAGTCTGACCTCTCCTCCTGGGTGGAGGAGTTACCCTACGGCCGCCTGAGTCTGATATGAGTGATAAAGTGATGTCTTTCTATACGTCAAACAGACCCACCTCTATTAGGGAAGTGTCAGCCCATTGACATAGTAAGGCCTTAGTTCTGTGTTGACGGTCTATGTCACTAACTCAGTACAGTAAGAACTAGTGTAGTGGCTAACTTTTCACCAACATGTCATGCATTGCGGTAATGGGATCTCAGTTATAAGACTGTCTTATATTGTTCACTTGAAATTGACGCAGTCTTTCTTAACTTCATGACGATGTTGAACGCTGGCCGGCAGGTGCAAATAGGTCCAGTTTTCAGTCTGTACGTTACGACTCGGACCTCCCTGATGTCACGATGCTTTCGTTCAAAAGCAGTTAAATAATCTTGTAGTCTAGCCGAGCAAAAGCAATATGTCACGACCCCTAATCTTCCACCTTTTTTATTTATTAAGGAAACTGCTTTACCAGCTTGGCATGAGTGTGTACGCTCTGCTCACTGCCCTGTAGTTAAGAGAGGACTCTCCCTGGAGCTGGAACCACTCACTTGGCAAATGACTGGCACAACTCTCTGAGGAGAGAAAGACACATTAAAGCAAATATATATTATCTCAAAGAACCTCAGTCAAACGAAATAAATTGAGCAACTAGAGAAATGAGGAGGAAGACTTGACAAGCGCCAAGCTATGGAGAGTAAATTAAGTGGATGCTGCCTGGCTCTCTGGGCCGCTGTAGTTCATTAGTTTCCCAACAAAGTGGAAAGAAAGAGCAGTGAAATTGCCTGGGTCCGCCGCGTCGATCCAAAATGGCCCCATTGCCTCTGTCAGACAGTCTGCTTTTAAATGGAATTGAGGTAACTGTCTGGAGATGGATAGATAAGGACTGTCTCACAAGGGAAAATGGTCGCTATTCTGTCCTTAAGCTGCTACCCAAGCATCAGGACACCTTGGTAATAAATCACAGGCATGAACCTTGTCTAAGACTGTCCAGACAGAGGCAGTCACAACCCACTGTCCAGACAGAGGCGGTCACAACCCACTGTCCAGACAGAGGCGGTCACAACCCACTGTCCAGACAGAGGCGGTCACAACCCACTGTCCAGACAGAGGCGGTCACAACCCACTGTCCAGACAGAGGCGGTCACAACCCACTGTCCAGACAGAGGCGGTCACAACCCACTGTCCAGGCAGAGGCGGTCACAACCCACTGTCCAGACAGAGGCGGTCACAACCCACTGTCCAGGCAGAGGCGGTCACAACCCACTGTCCAGGCAGAGGCGGTCACAACCCACTGTCCAGGCAGAGGCGGTCACAACCCACTGTCCAGACAGAGGCGGTCACAACCCACTGTCCAGACAGAGGCGGTCACAACCCACTGTCCAGACAGAGGCGGTCACAACCCACTGTCCAGACAGAGGCGGTCACAACCCACTGTCCAGGCAGAGGCGGTCACAACCCACTGTCCAGACAGAGGCGGTCACAACCCACTGTCCAGACAGAGGCGGTCACAACCCACTGTCCAGACAGAGGCGGTCACAACCCACTGTCCAGACAGAGGCGGTCACAACCCACTGTCCAGACAGAGGCGGTCACAACCCACTGTCCAGGCAGAGGCGGTCACAACCCACTGTCCAGACAGAGGCGGTCACAACCCACTGTCCAGGCAGAGGCGGTCACAACCCACTGTCCAGACAGAGGCGGTCACAACCCACTGTCCAGGCAGAGGCGGTCACAACCCACTGTCCAGACAGAGGCGGTCACAACCCACTGTCCAGACAGAGGCGGTCACAACCCACTGTCCAGGCAGAGGCGGTCACAACCCACTGTCCAGACAGAGGCGGTCACAACCCACTGTCCAGACAGAGGCGGTCACAACCCACTGTCCAGACAGAGGCGGTCACAACCCACTGTCCAGACAGAGGCGGTCACAACCCACTGTCCAGGCAGAGGCGGTCACAACCCACTGTCCAGACAGAGGCGGTCACAACCCACTGTCCAGGCAGAGGCGGTCACAACCCACTGTCCAGACAGAGGCGGTCACAACCCACTGTCCAGGCAGAGGCGGTCACAACCCACTGTCCAGACAGAGGCGGTCACAACCCACTGTCCAGACAGAGGCGGTCACAACCCACTGTCCAGGCAGAGGCGGTCACAACCCACTGTCCAGGCAGAGGCAGTCACAACCCACTGTCCAGACAGAGGCAGTCACAACCCACTGTCCAGGCAGAGGCAGTCACAACCCACTGTCCAGACAGAGGCGGTCACAACCCACTGTCCAGACAGAGGCAGTCACAACCCACTGTCCAGACAGAGGCAGTCACAACCCACTGTCCAGACAGAGGCAGTCACAACCCACTGTCCAGACAGAGGCGGTCACAACCCACTGTCCAGACAGAGGCGATACCAAGACAGAACACCCTGACGTAAAGAAAGGAGAGAGAGAGAGGAATGGTAGGGAGGTGTAGTATGGGGAAGACCGAAGCGGGAGGGTAGAGAGGAAGAGGGAGATGTGACTGTAGATAGAAACGGTACACAGAGCCGTCTCATGCTACAATGAATCTAGAATCATATGAGGTTACTCAGAAATGCTTGAAGTGAATGGAAGAGCATTGCAATCGCATGAGAAATAGACAATGAACAGAAAATCATCCACGCCTTAGTACAGCCTACCAACATGTCCATTCTGAAAGCTAACATTCTAACTACATGATCATGGACATTAGACACCCAACTACACACTACATGAACCCGCATCCAAGACCTGCAAAAACACACAGACACACACACACACTAAGGTTGAATGGTGGGAACCCGGTTACTGTGATTTAACTGCCCAAAACTCCCTTTTCCCGGGATAAATAACTGTGAGAAACTGGTGAATTCTAATAACTTATTTATATGAACAGCATGGCGTGAGATGGAACTGTTAAATTATACACAAGGTCTAACTCTGGCTTCTCTACGGCCTCTGCATGAGGAATCATCAACGCTCAGGGTGGGGACAGACAGCCCATCTCAGGGTGGGGACAGACAGCCCATCTCAGGGTGGGGACAGACAGCCCATCTCAGGGTGGGGACAGACAGCCCATCTCAGGGTGGGGACAGACTGCTCATCTCAGGGTGGGGACAGACAGCCCATCTCAGGGTGGGGACAGACGGCCCATCTCAGGGTGGGGACAGACGGCCCATCTCAGGGTGGGGACAGACGGCCCATCTCAGGGTGGGGACAGGCGGCCCATCTCAGGGTGGGGACAGGGCCCATCTCAGGGTGGGGACAGACGGCCCATCTCAGGGTGGGGACAGACGGCCCATCTCAGGGTGGGGACAGACGGCCCATCTCAGGGTGGGGACAGACGGCCCATCTCAGGGTGGGGACAGACGGCCCATCTCAGGTTGGGGACAGACAGTCCATCTCAGGGTGGGGACAGACAGCCCATCTCAGGGTGGGGACAGACAGCCCATCTCAGGGTGGGGACAGACAGCCCATCTCAGGGTGGGGACAGACAGCCCATCTCAGGGTGGGGACAGACAGTCCATCTCAGGGTGGCCCATCTCAGGGTGGGGACAGACGGCCCATCTCAGGGTGGGGACAGACGGCCCATCTCAGGGTGGGGACAGACGGCCCATCTCAGGGTGGGGACAGACAGCCCATCTCAGGGTGGGGGCAGACAGCCCATCTCAGGGTGGGGGCAGACAGCCCATCTCAGGGTGGGGACACACAGCCCATCTCAGGGTGGGGACAGACAGTCCATCTCAGGGTGGGGGCAGACAGCCCATCTCAGGGTGGGGACACACAGCCCATCTCAGGGTGGGGACAGACAGTCCATCTCAGGGTGGGGACAGACAGTCCATCTCAGGGTGGGGACAGACAGTCCATCTCAGGGTGGGGACAGACAGCCCATCTCAGGGTGGGGACAGACAGTCCATCTCAGGGTGGGGACAGACAGTCCATCTCAGGGTGGGGACAGACAGCCCATCTCAGGGTGGGGGCAGACAGCCCATCTCAGGGTGGGGACACACAGCCCATCTCAGGGTGGGGACAGACAGTCCATCTCAGGGTGGGGACAGACAGTCCATCTCAGGGTGGGGACAGACAGTCCATCTCAGGGTGGGGACAGACAGCCCATCTCAGGGTGGGGACAGACAGTCCATCTCAGGCATAAGTGCTACAGGTCGGTAGTCATTTAGGCAGGTTACCTTAGTGTTCTTGGGCACAGGGACTATGGTGGTCTGCTTAAAACATGTTGGTATTACAGACTCGGACAGGGAGAGGTTGAAAATGTCAGGGAAGACACTTGCCAGTTGGTCAGCGCATGCTCGCAGTACACGTCCTGGTAATCCGTCTGGCCCTGCGGCCTTGTGAATGTTGACCTGTCTATATAAGCAACGCTTGAACTTGCAATCTGACTTAAATCTCTTGTCCACTACAGATGCAGAATGGTTACTGTTGCATTCACGTGGTATCTACTATGAACATGGCGACAGGGCAAGTCGTCTGCTCGCACACCAATTAAAATGCAGCGCTGCTACCGGTCTGATTCCCCAAATTAAAGATTCCTCTCATAGCTTGATTTCTGACCCTACGGGGATCAAAGTCAAAGTCGAAGTCACCATTATTAGTCAGTTGTACAACCAAATGCCTTCAACCGAAATGTTTCTTCCGCATTTAACCCAACCCCTCTGAATCAGAGAGGTGCGGGGGGGCTGCCTTAATTGACATCCACGTCTTCGGCGCCCGGGGGAACAGTGGGTTAACTGCTTTGTTCAGGGGCAGAACGACAGATTTTTTCCTTGTCAGCTCGGGGATTCGAACTTGCAACCCTCCGGTTACAAGTCCAACACTCTAACCACTAGGCTACCTGCCACCCCCAATGATCAATGACACCTTCAAATCTTTCTATTCCTCCCTGTATACGTCTGAATTTCCATCAGATACTGCCAATATGACTACATTTGTGGGTGAACTAGAGACTCCCACAGTTGAAACTGCAGATGACCTTGATTCTCCTCTCAGCCTTGAAGAAGTGACTCAGCCTATCAAGTCAATGCAGAGTAGCAAGGCTCCAGGGCCTGATGGGTTTCCAACTGACTTCTTTAAGAAATTCTATACCAAGTTAGCCCTTTTACTTTTATCTATGTATAATGAATCACTTGAACGTGGCTCGTTTTCCACCTACCCTAACACAGGCTTCAATAGCGCTTCTCCTTAATTTAGGCTCCCCTTCTTGCGCAAATGAAAACTGATTTCCAGAGATTGGGTAGCATACCACTATCACTTATAGGAAAGGATTAATGCTGTAAAAATGAACAGTTTACCCAAATTCCTTTATCTATTTCAATCTATCCCAATGTTTTTACCAAAGTGTTTTTTTAAAGTCAATCAATCAGGCTGGTGCCAGCCTCTGACTGTGATGGTATGTAAACAGCGACAAAGAATATAGATGAGAACTCTCTCGGTAGTAATGTGGTCTGCAGTTTATCATGAGAAACTCTACCTCAGGCGAGCAATGGCTCGAGACTTCCTTAGATATTGTGCACCAGCTGTTGTTTACAAAAATGTCGGAACCAGGCCTTCTTGGAAAGGTATGTTAATTATTAACCCATCGTTTTATACAATTCATTCAAAAGGGGCTGTTCCGTCAGCTGACAAGCTCTCTGACCTCACTCAAGGGGGGCGTGACTACTTACTTGTTCAACGTTATAGAAACAATTTCCTATTATAATTTCTAAAATCACATCCCTCTCTCAACAAAAACACTCTTCACACCTATAGTGTATATACTTTTCAAGTTACAGTATTTCCTTTATAATATTTTTTATGACATCACAAAAGAACAACCAAACCGACATGTTCTTTTAGGTCACCTCTGCCCATTCCCCACGTTCTATGTTAGAATTATTGTTTCAGTATTCACTTTAGAACGTGTTAGGGTTTCGGCGGGAAAATGTCTGTGTAGGCAAATGCGCATTACGTCTGTGAATTTGGAGAGGGAGATAGCTAAATGTTCTGTCCTTGATTTACAACAGGGCGTGAGTTGTCACCTCCCCACCAATTCCCTTCTCCCCCCTCTGTGGGTGAGAGGACTTCTGGTTGAAGTTATTTATTGCAAAACTGATCTGACCTATTCAGACTCATCCTCCCAAGACAGTCGTGACAGCGTCATACCAAAGAAGATTGTGATGTCATTATGGGGTATTGTGTGTAGATTGATGAGGGGGACTATTTAATACATTTTAGAATAAGGCTGTAAATTAACAAAATGTGGAATAAGTCAAGGGGTCTGAATACTTCCCAAATGCACTGTATATTTGTATTTATTATGGATCCCCATTATCTGCTGCCTTGGCAGCAGCTACTCTTCCTGGGGTCCAGCAAAATTAAGGCAGTTTATACAATTTTACAACTTTACAATAAATTCACAAACTACTCTACCACTACCACATATAAACAGTACAAAATCCATGTGTACCTGTGTGTCTGTGTCTATGTTTGTGTTGCTTCACAGTCCCCGCTGTTCCAAAAGGTGTTTTTTAAATCTAATATTACTGCTTGCATTAGTTAATTGATGTGGAATAGAGTTCCATGTAGGCATGGCTCTATTTAGTACTGTGCGCCTTCCATAGTCTGTTCTGGACTTGGGGATTGTGAAGAGACCTCTTGTGGCATGTCTTGTGGGGTATGCATGGGTGTCTGAGCTGTGTGCCAGTAGTTCAACATGTCAAACCTCTCATAAATAAAAGTAGTGATGAAGTCAATCTCTCCTCCACTTTGAGCCAGGAGAGATTGACATGCATATTATTAATATTAGCTCTCTGTCAAGGCAATATTAACCTTATATTTATCTAATTAATGATGGGTTATGAATAATAAGCTTCTAATTTATAGCCTCTCTCTTGCGCAATACACACGCGCACACTTGTGCCTCGGCTGGACTCTTTCCATCAAAAAAACCACTCCTTAGCTCTTTGAAGACCCATGCAGGAAAAGCTAGACTCGAATAGGTTGCTGGACATTTTTTTATTTTTAGCATTTCTTATATACCAATAGATTATTCGAAGAGGGATGCAAACTCTTGTTTACTGAATGTTAAATACAGCAGCCCAATAGAACTCACGGGTAGTTTGAAAGAAGAGCGAACGCGTGATGGCAGTAGGCTATAGCAGTAATTTATTCAGACCCATAACCATTCAATCTTCGTGAAGAGAAGTCTTCTGCTTCTAATTTTAGTATTATATTATTCAAGAATGTCATTAGAATGATGAAGATATGGACGAGCCTTATTTCATTTAACTGTTGAAAGCCAGGAAATAATGAAGCAACAATAGAGAGCGAAAGAGGAGGTAGGCTAATAACATTAAGGGAAATGAAAGGTAAATCTGAGTCAGCCAACTAATTATACAAATAGGACCTATTATATTTCCAAATTAAAATCAAATCCGCAAGCCAATACTTGTAACTCTGTAGGCTGCATGTGCTGCGCCAGAATCGCATGTTCTGTCCCTGTTTTATCATGGTTTGAACGATGTGAGTGGTTCCAGTCCATATAATACAATACAGTACAGCAATACAGTTCACACTCTAAAAGACTAGCCTACTGGAGCTAGTTTCATTTATTTACCCAAGAGAGCATATAGCTAGATACATCTATGGGCTGTGATGTTTTTCTGTCGTGTGTAATGTCCAGTAGTCTATATCATATATGTATTGGATTACGACACAATCATTTGGGCTTAAAATGCATTTAATGTAGGGCTCATAAAATGTATTTAATGTAGGGCTCATAAAATGTATTTAATGTAGGGCTCATAAAATGTATTTAATGTAGGGCTCATAACATTTATTTAATGTAGGGCTCATAAAATGTATTTAATGTAGGGCTCATAAAATGTATTTAATGTAGGGCTCATAAAATGTATTTAATGTAGGGCTCATAACATTTATTTAATGTAGGGCTCATAAAATGTATTTAATGTAGGGCTCATAAAATGTATTTAATGTAGGGCTCATAAAATGTATTTAATGTAGGGCTCATAAAATGTATTTAATGTAGGGCTCATCAGGCTCCGGCAGCATCAGGCTTGAATGTTCGATCAAAGCTCTAATCAAATCCAGACATAGGCCTATGTATAGGCGTTTATAATGCTTTTGAACACTTCCTGTTTTGGCGGGAAATACCTGGAGAAAGGGCCGGTAAGTAAGCATTTCACGGTAAGGTCTACACTTGTTGCATTCGGCGCATGTGACAAATAAAGTTAGATTTTATTTTATTCTCAGGATGGAACATTTTGTCAAATACTGGGGAAATATTTAACCGTAACACACACACACTAACTGAAGCAGCATCTTCAAACACAGTCTACAGTTGGAGGCTGTGTTTGACCTGACTGACTGACATGACTTTGAGTGAATTACATACTACAGTAACTGGGATTGAGAGGACAGACAGTGAATGAGAGATGTCAGAGAGGGACATATACGGTCAGCAATACTCACCTCAGTCTAGTTTACTAGTGTATTACTGTAGATTACCATCCTGAAATCAGGCATCCAGTCAGGGAACTGTACTTTCTCTTAGCTTTCTGAAGGTAAGTGCTATGATCCTAATTAGACAATGAGTGAGCTGAGGACAGGTAGGATTCTAACATGAACAATATAATTCTAACTATACTGAACAAAAATATAAACGCAACATGCAACAATTTCAACGATTTTTCCTGAGTTACAGTTCATATAAGGAAATCAGTCAATTTAAATACATTAATTATGCCCTATTCTATGGATTTCACATGGTTGGGCCTGGGAGGGCATAGGACTACCCACTTGGGAGCCAGGCCCACCCACTTGGGAGCCAGGCCCAACCACTGGGGAGCCAGGCCAAACCAATCAGGAGTTTTTCCCCACAAAAGGGCTTTATTACTGACAAAAATACCCTCAGCAGGCCCCCTCTCCCCTCTGACGATCCCCAGGCGAAGAAGCCGGATGTGGATGTCCTGATCTGCGGTTGTGAGGCCGGTTGGACATACTGCCATATTCTCTAAAACAATGTTGGAGGCGGCTTATGGTAGATAAATTAACATTCCATTATTTGGTAACAGCTCTGGTGGACATTCCTGCAGTCAGCATGCCAATTGCACTCGCCTTCAAAACTGTGGCATTGTTTTGTGACAAAACTGCTCATTTTAGAGTGGCCTTTTATTGTCCCCAGTATAAAGTGCGCCTGTGTAATGATCTTGCTGTTTAATCAGCTTCTTGATATGCCACACCTGTCCGGGTTATGGATTATCTTGATAAAGGAGAAATGTTCACTAACAGGGATGCACACAAATTTGTGCACAAAATTTGAGAGAAATACGTTTTTTCTGCGTATGGAAAATGTATGGAATCTTTTATTTCAGCTCATAAAACATGGGACCAACACTTTACATGATGCGTTTATATTTTTGGTTCAGTATATATGGGTCGGCAGGTAGCCTACCAGTAATGAGCGTTAGGCCAGTAACCGAAAGGTGACTTCATGAAAAATGTGTTGATGTGCCCTTAAGCAAGGCACTTAACCTGGACAAGAACGTCTGCTAAATAAAAAAAGAAATAATTATTCAAAACAATGTATCAAATTGGTTGCATATTGAAAGCCAATTGATACAGTATGTAATAAACTTCAGGTTAATCTATATTAAATGTATATTGATGGCTTCTATCTATGTTGTAGTGCCTCACAGTAAATGATGTCCCTGATTTAATCACGTAGCACATCTAACTGGCGGAGACTGTTCCCTCGTTATTTAATTAGGCACAGCTGCTACCAGCGAGACGGGACAAGTTAGTGGCTAAATGAATGTGTTTGTATGTTATGATGATGAATCGATCTTACGTCAAGTGGAGCAGCCATAGTGATTCCAATGAAGCCTTTTTGCTGTTGTTATGGTGATGAATCAATCTTATCTCATCGCTGCAACTCCCCAACGGGTTCGGGAGGCGAAGGTCAAGTCACGCGCCCTCCGAAACATGACCCGCCAAACCGCGCTTTTTAACACCCGCTCGCTTAACCCGGAAGCCAGCCGCACCAATGTGTTGGAGGAAACACCGTTTAACTGACGACTGAGGTCAGCCTGCAGGTGCCCGGCCCGCCACAAGGAGTCACTAGAGCGCGATGCGCCAATTAAAGCCCCCCCCCCCGGCCAAATTCTCCCTAACCCGGATGACGCTGGGCCATTGGTGCGCCGCCCTATAGGACTCCCGATCACGACCGGTTGTGATACAGCCCGGGATCAAACTTGTGTCTCTAGTGACTCCTTTATCACTGCGATGCAGTCAGTGCCATAGACCGCTGCGCCACTCGGGAGGCCAAAGGCTTTTTGTTTTAATTAATGTATTACTTGTGGTTACGTTTTACAATAACTGTTGATTTTGTCTGATCACTATGGCTTTTCATTTCATCAGATATATAGGTTTTTTTTTTCAAGTGTTGTGTGGATAGTAGTGACTAGTGAGGACTGTGACTGTCTATGTTCATCTGTGTTGCATCAGTATGTGAGTGTGTATCCTGTGTGCGGGTGCATGTCTGGCTGTCTGTCTGTGTGGTGGGAGGGCAGGGTGTCCATTTAACTCCCCCATCCCTTTTCTTTCTATTTCACTATCTCCTCATGTCTCCCTACTTCGCCTCTACCTCGTCACCTTAACCACTGCTCTCTAGGAACCATCCAGTCCTTGTAGACTTTCCCTTCCCTCTCTTGAACGTGTATCAACCTACATACAACTCCTCTGTCCCTCACGAACCACCACCACAACACCCTGGTGCCCGGATCAACCATTTAATACCCTGTCAACAAATCCTTCCCACCCCCATCTAACCCTCCTCACAAGTCTTCCTCATCCCCTTCCCCCCTCCCCACGCCTCACCCCTCCTTCCCACCCCAATCCTCTGGTCCACCCTAACCCTGACCACCCCCCTGCCTGCTCCACCCTAACCCTGTCCCACCCTCCCTGCTCCACCCTAACCCTGTCCCACCCCTGCCTGCTCCACCCTAACTCTGTCCCACCCCCTCCCTAATTCACCCTAACCCTGTCCCACCCCTGCCTGCTCCACCCTAACTCTGTCCCACCCCCTCCCTAATTCACCCTAACCCTGACCACCCCCCTGCCTGCTCCACCCTAACTCTGTCCCACCCCTGCCTGCTCCACCCTAACCCTGTCCCACCCCCTCCCTGCTCCACCCTAACCCTGTCCCACCCCTGCCTGCTCCACCCTAACCCTGTCCCACCCCCTCCCTGCTCCACCCTAACCCTGACACCCCCTGCCTGCTCCACCCTAACCCTGTCCCACCCCTGCCTGCTCCACCCTAACCCTGTCCCACCCGTGCCTGCTCCACCCAGCCGATGGAAATCTTTGTTGATGATGAGACCAAGCTGACTATCCATGGGCTGCAGCAACGAGAAACTGAAGGACAACGGGAAGAACAGGAATCTCTTTGATCTCCTCGACGTGCTGGAGTTCAACCAGGTACTGGAATTCAATCATGATGTTCCAAAGGCACGTACTGTAGCAGGAGAAACAGAGGACATTTTTTTACTGCTGACTGGGGAAGTTTCTATATGCAAATCCAGTGTGTAGTCAGTGTCTTAGTTCAACCAGGTACCTTGTTTCATGTTCCACCGTGGTACATAATGGCAGGAAATTCAGGGGAAACAAAAACGCTGACTAGACAAGTTAAGTTTTGAACATGCCAGGTGGTAATATCTGGTCCAGTGTGTGATATTATTATATATTATAGATGGTGATCTCTGGCCCAGTCTGTGATATTATTATATATTATAGATGGTGATCTCTGGTCCAGTGTGTGATATTATTATATATTATAGATGGTGATCTCTGGCCCAGTGTGTGATATTATTATATATTATAGATGGTGATCTCTGGTCCAGTGTGTGATATTATTATATATTATAGATGGTGATCTCTGGTCCAGTGTGTGATATTATTATATATTATAGATGGTGATCTCTGGCCCAGTGTGTGATATTATTATATATTATAGATGGTGATCTCTGGTCCAGTGTGTGATATTATTATATATTATAGATGGTTATCTCTGGTCCAGTGTGTGATATTATTATATATTATAGATGGTTATCTCTGGTCCAGTGTGTGATATTATTATATATTATAGATGGTTATCTCTGGTCCAGTGTGTGATATTATTATATATTATAGATGGTTATCTCTGGCCCAGTGTGGGATATTATTATATATTATAGATGGTGATCTCTGGCCCAGTGTGTGATATTATTATATATTATAGATGGTGATCTCTGGTCCAGTGTGTGATATTATTATATATTATAGATGGTAATCTCTGGTCCCCATCCCTTAACGACTTTTGAGGTGAACATCAGCGAGCTGCCGCCTGACGAGATCGACATCTCGTCTTAAAGTAAGTGCTGCTTAGTTCCAATCATCAGTCTTGGTTATCAGTGGGTCTTGGGCAGGGGTATTCAACTCTGACCCTACGAGGTCTGGAGCCTGCTGCTTTTCTGTTCTACCGCCTGGTGTCACAGGTCTAAAATCAGCCCCTGATTAGAGGGGAACAATGAAAAAATGCAGAGGAACCGGCTTCGATATCCAGAGTTGAGTTTGAAGGTTCTAGCATGACACTAGGGCAAAGGGCAAAACATGAACCCAGTTGGAGCCCCAGGACGGAGTTTGGGAAACACTGCTCTTGAGTAAAGGCAGTGGTCTTTGCTGGTCATCTGTTACTTATTAGAAAATGTATTATGTTAGGAACATCTATTTCATTACTCATCAGTGGAGTGGAGAAGATTATTAAGTGAATGTGAATATTCTGCTTTAACTTGTCTTCTGTGCCCTCAGTTGAACCAACCCGGTAAAGACGACAAGTTCTACTATCCTGCAGACATTGCATCAGAATTGTGATTAATATTTTATCTTCGATTTTTAACACTGATAGCTAAAGTCAAATCAACTATTATCAGATCGAACAATACGATAATATCTTAATCTGCTGGCATTCATTCGCTTCTATAATGAATACATTTGGACTACTGTGAATTAGCGCCCCCCCGGTGGATAGAAAGGATCTTTCTGAACAGTCAAGCCTTTTCCAATTCCATTTGTTTAATGCTAATATTATTTTGTTGTATTTATCTAGAGACTAGGTAACAGTCACTGAATATATTGTTTGTTTTTTTACCATGTCATTTGGATGGCGAATTCTGCATTTTATTGTCTGTGAAAATAGTTGACCAGCTACCAAGCGGTAGTTCCTAGTGTGACAGAAATGTTACATTGAAGGACATTTAAAGATTGAGCGCAGGACAGACTTGTTTAGTGTCTATGTGGAGTCCTAAATGTTTGCCTCGATATAGACTTGCTGCTTGTTCTTGCCTCAGCATATAATCTAATCCTTGTCTCGGTCTGAGGTGTCAGTCCGAAAAGATCAACATGAACAAAACTACCTGCCAAGACACTGAGTCAATATCCAAACACCCTGGGTCAAAGGTTGCATTTCAAGTAGTACCTTATTCCCTATGGAACCTGGACATACCGACGCGTTTATCACCTCAGGACTGATTCCTTTAAAATAGCTAGTGAGATCATGCCAGCAGCTACACCATAAAGTACAGTAGCTCTTAGCCTAAAGCAGAAACCCAACCAGACCAATTAGCTGTCAGCACAGTGTGCTATAGGGACCACCCGCTGTCATTTTCTCCTGTTTCTAAATGTACAAATCGGTTTGCAAATTATGGCAGGTATTCTGTTCAGAGGTGCTAGCTAGTCTTTTGGCAGACGCTCCACAATCCTACAGGTCTGGCCATGCCTCAACATAGCTAACCTATATAAATAATGGACAAAAAGCTAAATAATTTAATATAAAATGTACTAAGCTGAGGTATTGAACTAACTAGCCTTGGACACTCCGGCTTGAATTGGAGTGTCTATGGACGTAAGTCTTGTGAGTTCGCAAATTGGCAGATCCAAAAAGTTGATCGGCCAAATCAAATCAAATTTTATTTGTCACATACACATGGTTAGCAGATGTTAATGCGAGTGTAGCGAAATGCTTGTGCTTCTAGTTCCGACCATGCAGTAGTATCTAACAAGTAATCTAACAAATTCACAATAACTACCTTATACACACAAGAGTAAAGGAATGAATACGAGTATGTACATATACATATATGGATGAGCGATGGCTGACCGGCGTAGGCAAGATGCAGTAGATGGTATGGAGTACAGTATATACATATGAGATGAGTAATGTAGGATATGTAAACATTATATAAATGGCATCGTTTAAGTGGCTAGTGATACATTTATTTCATCCAATTATAATTAAAGTGGCTAGAGATTTGAGTCGATGGCCGAACGGCATAGGCAAGAGTCAGTAGATGGTTTAGAGTACAGTGTATACATTTGATATGAGTAATGTCGGATATGTAAACATTATATACAAAAATGTTTAAAGTGGCTAGTGATACATTTGTTACATACAATTCCTATTTTTAAAGTGGCTAGAGATTTAAGTCAGTATGTTGGCAGCAGCCACTCAATGTTAGTGATGGCTGTTTAACAGTCTGATGGGCTTGAGGTAGAAGCTGTTTTTCAGTCTCTCGGTCCCAGCTTTGATGCACCTGTACTGACCTCGCCTTCTGGATGATAGCAGGGTGAACAGGCAGTGGCTCGGGTGGTTGTTGTCCTTGATGATCTTTTTGGCCTTCCTGTGACATCGGGTGGTGTAGGTGTCCTGAAGGGCAGGTAGTTTACCCCCGGTGATGCGTTGTGCAGTCCTCACTACCCTCTGGAGAGCCTTACGGTTGTGGGCGGAGCAGTTGCCGTACCAGGCAGTGATACAGCCCGACAGGATGCTCTCGATTGTGCATCTGTAGAAGTTTGTGAGTGTTTTTGGTGACAAGCCAAATTTCTTCAGCCTCCTGAGGTTGAAGAGGCGCTGTTGCGCCTTCTTCACCACGCTGTCTGTGTGGGTGGACCAATTCAGTTTGTCCGTGATGTGTACGCCGAGGAACCTTCACTAGTGTCCCGTCGATGTGGACAGGGGGGTGCTCCCTCTGCTGTTTCCTGAAGTTGACGTTGAGTGAGAGGTTATTTTCCTGACACCACACTCCGAGGGCCCTCACCTCCTCCCTGTAGGCCGTCTCGTCGTTATTGGTAATCAAGCCTACCACTGTAGTGTCGTCAGCAAAGTCTTAAATACTATCCTCAATGGTCTCCTGCTCGCTAAGGCGCCTCAGTTGATCTCTCCTATTCTGGATTGTAAAAGTGTTCAAAAATCAGACCATTGTTCGTGAAACAGGAAGCAAGACCGGTCAGGAAGTCAACAGGAGAAGAGTGCACTCGAAAGGAAGTGGGGAGGGATAGCTTAGATTGAGTCCTGAATGGCTCCCTATATAGCCCATAGGGTTCTGTTCTAAAATAGTGCACTAGACAAAATAGGGTGCCATTTGTGACACGGACAGGAGGCTACGGGCACAAGTGGGAAACGATTGTTGGAAAATGACCAGGAACAATAAAACCCAGATCCAATAACATTAGCGGACACTCAAAAGATAAGACACACAATGGATATGTGGACAAATAGCAAAATAGTCAGTTTTATTTGCAACGTTTTCAAGTTATAAAACACGTCAGGCAGTGGTTCTTACACATCACCATATAGGACATATGAATCGATCTTCCTTGACAAATCAATCACCCCACAACTAAATCAAGTACATTAATAAAAATCACCCTTTTCTTCATGTATCACCCAGTTACGCCCAGTTACGTAAATCAAGAAAAACAAACATGTAAACAATCGTCATCATTGTAGCAGACCACCGTTTGAATGTCATGGAATTACAACCGACCGATACATTTTGAAAATGGCTAAAGTATAGTGATGTCCCAAATGGCACTCGATTCCCTTTATAGTGCACTTCTTTTGACCAGGGCCCATAGGGCTCAGGTCAAAAGGTAGTGCACTATATAGGGAATAGGGTGCCATTTGGGATGAGCACAACAGAATGCCAAATACAGTGTGTTAACTGGCTCGCTGCAAGGCAATGTTTGAACCTCTGATCATTTATTTGTAGGATCATCTCTTTATAAAACATTTACAAGAGATAAATAAATCATTCCCAAAACAGTATCCCCCAAAATATGGTACTTTTTCCATTTTAAGAATAAATCAGATTATATATTTATGATAAAAGTTTAAATACCAGTCTAACTAATATGTTGACCTCATTCATTCACTTTGAGTGAGTTGAATACTGCAAGTTCTTTTAAAGTAGACATCTGTGAATAGAATGTAGACAGAGGCTGTCCTAAATGGATCCCTATATAGTGCACTACTTTATACTACAGCCCTATGGTTCCTGGTCAAAGGTAGTGCACTAAATAGGGAGCCATTTGGATCTTTTAAGATCTGGTGACACAGAAAAAACACAAAAAGCAAGTCTCTGAGGCCTCCAAATCCATGTAATCAAACTTTAGGTTTAAGATATCACGTTGAAGCAAACCGTAAACCACGTGTCAAACTCATTCCACAGAGGGCCGAGTGTCTGCGGGATTTCACTCCTATGTACTGGATTGATGAATTAAGGTCACTGATTAGTTAGGAACTCCCCTCACCTGGGTGTCTAGGTCTCAGTAAGGAACTCCCCTCACCTGGGTGTCTAGGTCTCAGTAAGGAACTCCCCTCACCTGGGTGTCTAGGTCTCAGTAAGGAACTCCCCTCACCTGGGTGTCTAGGTCTCAGTAAGGAACTCCCTCACCTGGGTGTCTAGGTCTCAGTAAGGAACTCCCTCACCTGGTTGTCTAGGTCTCAGTAAGGAACTCCCCTCACCTGGGTGTCTAGGTCTCAGTGAGGAACTCCCCTCACCTGGGTGTCTAGGTCTCAGTGAGGAACTCCCCTCACCTGGGTGTCTAGGTCTCAGTGAGGAACTCCCCTCACCTGGGTGTCTAGGTCTCAGTGAGGAACTCCCCTCACCTGGGTGTCTAGGTCTCAGTGAGGAACTCCCCTCACCTGGGTGTCTAGGTCTCAGTGAGGAACTCCCTCACCTGGGTGTCTAGGTCTCAGTGAGGAACTCCCTCACCTGGGTGTCTAGGTCTCAGTGAGGAACTCCCCTCACCTGGGTGTCTAGGTCTCAGTAAGGAACTCCCCTCACCTGGGTGTCTAGGTCTCAGTAAGGAACTCCCCTCACCTGGTTGTCTAGGTCTCAGTAAGGAACTCCCCTCACCAGGTTGTCTAGGTCTTAATTAAAATTGAAATAATAAAAAACAAACACTAAGCCCTCCATGGAATGAGTTCGACACCCTTACCATAAACCGTTCCAGCTCGAGCAGGAGAACAACCAAGCATTAAATGGTTTGTAATTTCTGTGAAACGTACGGTTGTTTCACTGCCTGGGTGTTGCCCTGTGTCACACTGCATTCAGGTTCACTCATAAAACGAGTGCCTTACTCCTCTCCTTCACCCGATCTAATTCTATCACATATCCAATCCCTTCACCCACCTGTCTGTTTAGCTTCAGTTCCTTCATGTTACCTTGTTTTCTTTGGTTTGAGAGGGTGTTCCTCTCTGTTAACAAGTCCTGTCCAAACCTCTCAGCTCCAGCTGACGTCGTACTTTGTCCATCCCTCAGGTGGGGTCAAGAAGACCCGTCGTCCACGGGACAGGAAGCTAACCACGCCCCTGTAACCCGCACGGGGAACCCCCGATTTCAAGTCATCCATCACCCCTAAGTTACGGGCCAGAACCTTAAAACTGTCCCGGCTGGAATATTGCACCCGGTACGGACCAGTTCTCGTCAAACCTCCCTGTTGTTGTAGCTCCTCCACCTTAATCAGGGGGGCGCTGTAAACCTGCTTCACAAAGTTCACGTCAAAGTTGTCCTTCATCAAGTAAGACAGATCCTGTTTGGTGAAAGGCACAAAGTCAGTGTTGAGTTTGATATAACGCAGATACTGGTCAAAGAACTGACCCAAGCTGACACCCTTACGTCCGAAGGTCATAGTTCTGGAGATCTCTGGGCGGATGCAGGAGCGCTCTCTACGCTGCTCGGGGTGACGCATCCAGTCGTCCCAGAAGGCCGTGGGCCACTTGGGTTCTAGTTCTGCCCAGACGTCCTTCAGCAGCATCCAGCCCAGCCCAGGGAAGAAGTCTGTCCTGTAGAGGAGGTCCGCCTTGCCAGGGTCCACCAGCCCCTCCCTGCCGTTGTCATTCCAGGCAGACACACACCACAGGGTGGGGTCAGAGGCCAAGATGGGGTGGAGGGCACGGAAGTACTCAAAGAAGTCTGGGGCCACCTTGGAGAGAGAGTCATCTGATTAGTAAACTGTGTTACAGTGACAACTTAGTAGGCTCTCCTTCAGCGATAACAAGTAATCATTAAAACCAGTATATAGAGTAGCCTTCATTACTGCTAGCCTGGACCCAGATCTGTTTGTGCCATCATTTCAACTCCATGTCATGCCAAACATAAGGAGTTGGCAAAAGACCAGAAACAGACTGGCACCCAGGCTATATTTAAAAAAAAAAAGGGACCAGAAACAGAATCTATGCAAAACAAGGAAAAAGGACCAAAACAAACGTGAACAGGCCTGATAAAAAAAAAAAAAAAAAAACCTAGGGGCCTCAAGGAAGGACCAGTCAAATGTTTGGCTGATTAATACAAATGCCAAATGGTATGTCAACACAAAATGACTAGCCAAAAACAAACATGATAAAATGTGTCTTTGTCAGCATCTGCAGGAACAGTTACATAAGTGGACATAGTTCCCAGTAACTGTTCCCTCTCGCTCGCTCTCTCTTTGGGGGTAGCCTAAAAGCTTTAAACTGGTGACTCAGGACAGTTCTGTTGTTTTAGCCATTTCCCGTAACTCTCATTACACGTCTGGTGCAGAATTCTGTCTGACGGTTTTTTTCCAGATCATTGGTTCAACCAGCTGGCTGTTTCACTTCGCCCTGCTACCCAAATGGCACCCTATTCCCTATATAGTGCACTACTTTTGACCAGAGCCCTATGGCCCACAGGGTGCAATTTGGGACGCAGGCCTTGGTCTGATTTGATGGGGGACAGAACGAAGTGAGTAGGATTTAGGGATCCTTCCTATCACCCCTCTCTGCTAGGTGCCAACGTGGTTAATCCACTAATCAGTTAAATGTGCTAATCTGGGAAGGCCAACCAGGATTACAGCTGTCCACCGAGTTGGACACATTAAGCCCGGTTTCCTCTGACACTGGGGCTATCCGTATGAAACATTTATGCATGACTGTACGTCGTTTTGGACAAAAGCATCTGCTAAATGGCATAGCCTATACACTAATGTTTAGGGGAGTGATTTGCAATGATTGACTGAAAATTCCTTGGTCTTCACAGAACACAGTGAAAGATCCCAAGTGTCAGTCTAACCACAGGTCACAATAGACTAGATCAATAGGCCAGAGCCAAGCCAAATTGCTGGCTACAAAATGTTACAAGTTTCAGTGAGGAAAGCTGTGTTTTAGGTTATCCAATGAATGTTCTGTGCAAATGAACATTATAGGATCAACTTCATCATCATGATCCCAAATTTGAATGTGAGCCAGATTTAATTACACTGAACAAAAATATAAAACAACATGTAGTGTTGGTCCCATGATTCATGAGCTGAAATACCAGATCCCAGAAATCTTCCATACGCACAAAATGCTTATTTCTCAAAAATGTTGGGCACAAATTTAACTAAATCTTGTGTTCGTGAGCATTTCTCCTTTGCCAAAATAATCCATCTACCTGACAGGTGTGGCATATCAATAAGCTGATTAAACAGCATGATCATACCGATGCACCTGGTCCTGGGGACAATAAAAGGCAACTAAAAATGTGCAGGTTTGTCACACAACACCATGCCACACGTCTCAAGTTGAGGGAGGGTACAATTGGCATGCTGACTGCAGGAATATCCACCAGAGCTATTGCCAGAGAATTTAATGTTCATTTCTCTACTATAAGCCACCACCAACGTTGTTTTAGAGAATATGACAGCACGTCCACCTGGCCTCACAATCACAGACCACGTGTAACCACGTCAGCCCAGGACCTCCACATCCAGCTTCTTCACCGGAGGGATCGTCTGAGAACAGCCACCTGGACAGCTGATGAAACTGTGGTTTTGCACAACCGAATCATTTCTGCACAAACTGTCAGACACCGTCTCAGGGAAGCTCATCTGCATACTGATCGTCCTCACCAGGGTCCTGACCTGACTGCAGTTCAGTGTCATAACAGACTTCAGTGGGCAAATGCTCACCTTCGAAAGTTACTGGCACACTAGAGATGTGTGCTCTTCAAAGATGAACACCCGTTTCAACTGTACCAGGCAGATGGCAGACAGCGTGTTTGGCGTTGTGTGGGAGAGCGTTTTGCAGATGTCAACGTTATGAACAGAGTGCCCCTTAGTGGCGGTGGTGTTATGGTATGGGCAGGCATAAACTACAGACAACGAACACAATTGCATTTTTATCGATGGCCCACAGGCCCAAGATCCTGAGGCCCATTGTTGTGCCATTCATCTGCTGCCATCACCTCTTGTTTCAGCATCATAATACACTGTCCCATGTCACAAGGATCTGTACACAATTCCTGGAAGCTGATATAAAATGTCCCAGTTCTTCCATGGCCTGCATACTTGAGCATGTTTGGGATGCTCTGGATCGACAGCATGGTCCAGTTCACACCAATATCCAGCTACTTCGCATAGCCATTTAAGAGGAGTGGGACAACATTTCATAGGTTTGGTTTAAGCTTAGTTCAGCAAACGGAGCACTTAATGTTATGTTGCAGGCCACGGGGTCGTCGGTGCCCTTAAAGAAGTTATTGCATTTGTCTGCTGATTGCTCAGCTCTGTGTTTTAGGAACCATCCGTGGTAGACATCTGACTGGCGACATTTTCCACGCGATTCTACATGTCAAAATCAGTGCTGACTTGGTTCGCAAATATGTTCAGAGGTGCTAAGTACTCTCAACCAGCAAATGCTACTGGTGTCTAAGCACTTAAGCTTTTGGCATTATGCCAGGACTGGAGAGCGAAACTGCAAACCATTATGCCAGGGCTGGAGAGCGGAACTGCAAACCATTATGCCAGGACTGGAGAGCGGAACTGCAAACCATTATGCCAGGACTGGAGAGCGGAACTGCAAACCATTATGCCAGGACTGGAGAGCGGAACTGCAAAGGCAGCAGTGGATAATCAGCTAGGACTACTTATACAGAGCCTCATGCAAGTCACTAAACAGGTCTTAACGCTTCACATCAATGCCTTGGTGACAAGCAGAAGTGCAGGGATTTCAGTTCATTTCACTGACTGAATTCATCTTCTAATGAACATCATGCAAGTCACCAGCAACTCAGACACTTCTAAATCAACACATTCAGACTGAGGTGCACTTTAAATCCATTCCTCAATTACAGTGCATGCAGACAGAGGTGTACGGATTTACTGGTCACTTACCTCCAAGTCATCTTCCACGATCACCACGGTGGAGTGAGAGAGTGTGTTGAACACCTGGTTGAGGGCCCAGCGGTAGTGTCTGGCAATCTTATAGTAGCCCTTGAACTTCCTGTGCTCAGGCCGTACCCGGATGTCTGAGAGGTCTGGTTGGCTAATGTGGGTCACCTGACTGCCATATGAGCCAATCACTTGGGCTGTCTCAGCATGGCCACAGTCCTGACTAACTATGATTGGGTAGAGTTCTGCAGAGGGGCGGTATTGGATCAACTTGTCAAGACTCCTTTTCACTGTCACCCTGTCAGAAGCGATGACCAATATGGGAATGACAACTTGTGGGCTGATGACAGTAACTTCCAATTTGGTGTAGTCTGTCAGCTCTTTTATTTCATTGTCCAGTTTTGTGTCTACTTTAGGGTCTTGGACTGCTGTAATGATCAATTCCGGTGTATTTTCCACTTGACTTTGGTCCTTGTTCTCTGAATCGTCCTTTGGAGGTACTGCAGACAACTGTGGCGGTGGTTTGTGTTCCTCCTCTTTATTTTCTAACTTCCCTCCACCCGTCTGTCTTTTTCCCATCGCTTTCCTCTTCTCCCATAGTGACCTGTGACTCTGGATCTGCTTCAAAAGTTCCTTCTGGGTCTCGAGTTCTGATTCTACCTCTTCGGCCAATCGGATCACATCACCAGCCAGATTAGTCCCACCACCTTTTAATTTGGCCACACCCCACTCTTCCCGCCCCTGGTTCAGCCCCGCCCTCTTCCCCAAAGCGACCAATGGGAGTACGTCCCCAAAGGAACAGGAGAAGCAAGCCATTGCAGGCGACGAATAGGAAAGCTCCACACAAGATAAGGGAGCCTCTCTTGCGAACCATGGCCCAATGACATCAGAGGATGGACTACAGTGAGGAAACGAAAACAGCTGAGGAGGGGGGGACAGTGTTGAAGTGACAAATAGCCAATGGGGTCCAAACAAAACACAAAGATAGAAAAGACGTTGTCCAATAGGGGTGGAGAGAACTGAGGTTCAACCATAAGATCCTTACTTCTCATCCAATCATTGTGTGATCAATAACATGACAGGAGAACAATCCAGAACCTCTATTGCTGGACGGAGATGGAGACGGTGTCGCTATCGGCTCGGCTGTCCTCCATGAAACAGTGGAGCAGGAGAGTGAGCTGGGTCAAGGGGAAATGGAGAAAAACAGGAAAGTAAAAAAAAAAAAATATTTCAACTGGGGGAGAGGAGAGAGGTGTTTGGATAAGATAAAAAGGGAGAAACAGGGTCACGTTGGGGTGGAGGGGCTGAGAGTCCTTGCCGTTATCCCTCGACCATCACCCTGAAAGAGAGAGGGAGAGAGAAAAGTACATTTCAATTTGCACGTTTTTCCACATCAGTGAAACAGTCTGAAATAAACAAGCACCACATGATCACAAACACACAGTAGTCCCTTATAGAATACAACTAGTTTGTATTATCTAGAAATTGTCAATTGTATCATGAGCAGATTCAGAAACACACGCCAAACTGTTCAGTAGGGGCTGTTGCCTCATCGTTGATGGCCACGGTTTTGTGTGGTACGCCTCGGAATCAAGCTGTCAAACTCTGTTCAAGGTCCATGCTTATGAATCAAGCTGTCAAGTTTAGTACTGGAATAGTTTAACTTTTCACGACCTTTATTAGGATTGGGGTACAGCTAAAATCATTACCATATTATGTACCCATCAGCCAGAGTATCGCAGAGGAACAGGACCCATCAGTCAGAGTATCGCAGAGGAACAGGACCCATCAGCCAGAGTATCGCAGTGGAACAGGACCCATCAGCCAGAGTATCGCAGAGGAACAGGACGTTTTGTGTGTGGTTTTAAACCAAACTGTAAAGTCCAGAAACGTAATGCCATGGCCATCCATATTCTATTCAATGGAGATTGTATTTAGAGCCTGTTAGCTGGACAGTAACCAAAGGGACCCTGTGTGCTATATTCAAATGATTTAATTCTCTGAGATAACACATTTATACCAGCCAGCATCCAGAAGGCAGTCTTTCTGAGGAGCTTGATACTACACTCCAACCTAACACTGCCCTAAAGGGATATCACCTTGATACCTTTTGTCTCTTTATTGATAGAAACAAACAAAGCACAACAGCACTAGCAGTTTAAGCCTTCAGGGAAACACACTGTCAGGGTTTATCCCAAATGTCATCCTATTCCCTATATAGTGCACTACCTTTGATTAGAACCCTATGGTCCCTTATGGAACCTGATCAAAAGTAGTGCACTGTATTGGAAATAGGGTGCCATCTGGGACTCACAGTAGGACCTCTCGTTATGGTTCACCACCAGCAGGTTTCTCCTGATGAGGAACATCAACTAGAGATGGGGGTGGGGGGCCACAAAAACACTAATGACGGGCCACCCTGGCTCGCGGGTCTGTGTACCCACATCCATATCCACACACGCAGTCAGTCAGAGCCGACTAGCCTTTTCACCCCCCCCATTTTAGAGTTAATTTACTTTAATTCTACACATTTTGCCAAGAGGCGTGGAGAACATTTTACCGTTTTAAAGCAACTTTGCTGCAATTCTAAAAAAAAGAATCCATGGGACAGAGAAGATTTTGCTATTTTAATTCTACTCATTTTGCCATGGGGCAGAGAGAAGAAAGAAAAAGTTTTACAACAAATTCCCTGCAATTCTACACATTTTGCCATAGGGTGGGGAGAAACATTTGCCGTTTTTAATATCGGAGTGTGACTAACAAAATCAAATGGGGGGCCCCCGGGCTATAATTCAACCATGATTACTACAAGTTTAGATAGCTGGCTAGACTAACTTACCAATCCCCCCAAAAAACATTTAGCTGACTGGGGCTAATTGAGTGACTGTCTATAGCCAGGTTTCCAACCTTTGTATGCGAGTAAAGTACGTTGGATATGAATGGTGTGGCAGGCCTGACTGAAACAGCAAATGTTAACTTTCCAAATGTTCACAAAACAAAATAAGCTAGACAAGGTGAGATCTTTGTGTCGGTAAAATGTATTATGCAAGAAATGGCGATGAAAAGCTTGTATACGCAAATATCGCTATAATAATGATCAGATGGAAGTAAATTTGGAGTCACGCGTGGTTCTCCCACTAAGCTTGTTTAATTAGTAAATTAGGCTACAGATGAAATAAGTGACAGACTTCACAGGGTGCTGAAAGTACAAGGTGATGAGCTTGATGCTTCTTTCCAATACATATCGAGGGTCTAATTCTGGTGACATGATGATCGGTGCTTGGCTGCCAGTTGACAAATACAAATCATCTCCCTCTTTTGTCCATAATAATCTCATCATGTAGGCTATACCCACACTGTATCTGTGAGCTGTTGGCTAGAGCGCACATGCCAATACCACAGTGGACAAATTTGCTATTTAAAGCAAAACATTTTGTGACAAAACCATCAGTAAGAGCTGAAAATGCGATGGAAACGTAACTTTAAAAAAAAAAATTAAAATAATAATAAATCGGTACATGGGTATTTAACCTTGCACTACGTTGTTAAGCACAGCGTTTTATCTGCAACAAGTCAATTTGGGGAAGCAGGTAGCCTAGTGGTTAGAGGCAGGTAGCCTAGTGGTTAGAGGCAGGTAGCCTAGTGGTTAGAGGCAGGTAGCCTAGTGGTTAGAGGCAGGTAGCCTAGTGGTTAGAGGCAGGTAGCCTAGTGGTTAGAGTGTTGGGCCAGTAACTGTAAAGGTTGCTGGATCGAATCCCCGAGCTGACAAGGTCAAAATCTGTCATTCTGCCCCTGAACAAGGCAGTTAACCCACTGTTCCTAGGCCGTCATTGTAAATAAGAATTTGTTCTTAACTGACTTGCCTAGTTAAATAAAGGTTAAATAAATAATAATTTGATGGTGGGAAAATGTACATATTGTTTTTATGCGGATTTTAGAACATTCCCATGAAAACCTGTTGCCAGTTGGATGGAAACCTAGCTGACTGACTGACAAACATGTAAAATGGCACCTGGTGTATTCTACTATTCTAACTGGCAACAATAAGTTGAGACCCCGACTGAGTTCCATAAAACAGAAAGCCAGCGGGCCGCCAGTCGCCAATCCCTGGTTTATATCGTTATTATTCATGGCACACATCCATTTTCTAACACCATCCTGCTGCTGCTACCACCAAAGCCTTTATGCATCCTAAATGGTACCCTATATAGTGAATACATGGTCAAAGTAGTGTACTAAATAGGGAATAGGGTGCAATTTGGGACACAGACGAATTTCCCAAATGGCATCTTGGAGCTGGAAGCAGTTTCCTGCCCATGAATCCCCCCAACAACAAGGTATTAAACCTGCATATGAACAGTCAGGCTGCAGGGACAGAGTTAGGAACCAGAGGGACCAGAGTTAGGGACCAGAGTTAGGGACCAGAGTTAGGGACCAGAGTTAGGGACCAGAGTTAGGAACCAGAGGGACCAGAGTTAGGAACCAGAGGGACCAGAGTTAGGAACCAGAGGGACCAGAGTTAGGAACCAGAGGGACCAGAGTTAGGAACCAGAGGGACCAGAGTTAGGGACCAGAGTTTGGGACCAGAGTTTGGGACCAGAGTTTGGGACCAGAGTGACAGAACGTACACTACTATATCAATAGACGTACTCGTCGGGGTGCATCTCAAGTCTTACGTAGCTTGGTAAATCCCTTGTATCTCCTGGCTGCCTAGGTCCATCCATGCATACCACACTGATTACACTATTGTTTAGCCTACATCAGAAACGTTTTAAACTTCCATTCAGGCCGACGGAATGTTTTCCTGTCTGAACAGGGTTCGTACCAGATGGTACGATAGACTTAGACCTAGAACACGTGTCTCACACCCGGTACATATGAGCTCTCACAGTTGAGCTTAGTCATAAACACGTCTGACTTATTACCTGAGTTCAGTCAAATACTGTGAGTTATTGCTTATGCAACCACTCTAATAAGTGGTTCGAGAGAAGAGTGTACCACACAAAGTCAATATGCTGACGATTTAAAAAGAGACTCAAGCTTTCCCTCAGAGCTCACACAAACCTGGCACCGTCACCAATTCTCCTTGGTTTTAAAAATGTTGTAAATACTTGCGGAGTGAGCATTTCAATAGCAACAAAAACATCCAGCCTTAAAGGCAAGCTGACCAAATAATATCCAAGCTTCATAACCAGGTCAGGGATCTAGCCTACAGCGTTTGCAATATCTGGACAGCTTTCAATGACTGAAAATGTGTTGAAATGACAGTCAAATTCCATAAAATAGGCCTAGATATCACAGAAAGCATGGGTGGAAATATCTACCAGATCCATGCTAATAGTTTAACTATTTAGTGCATCCAAGAGAACCCTTTAAAAACAGGTCTTGACCACATCATCACTTAACTAGCCTACATCCTGAAATGCCCTTCTGAACAGACAATAAGCTCTATAGAGGGAGGACAGAAAGAAATTACAGGCACTGAGAACACAATGTAGCAGAGAGACATGGGCATAAGGGTTTCCACACGCGATTTGGAAGGGTGGCCTCATGAGGCTTAGATAAGGGGATTGATTGAGTCCAGGTTGGGAGAAAGAGGTCATTGTATATCCTAACAGGAGACTTCCAACAGACGAGGTGTCTAAACCAATTACCGGTGATAACAAGAACAATAATCTTGTAAGCATGTCAATCGGACTAAAGTACAAACTAGCTTCTCAGAGTAGATGTTCCAGTCTGGATGAGTAAGTGCTGCTGTAGCCTACAACTTTAACATTGGTCCTCCATGCTTTGTTCACAGTAAATACTAGGCGAACTAACTGATGCTTATACCCACTTGTTACTTACAGGAAACGTAGGCTGGGAGAGTAGGGCTGGAATTGCCAGGGACCTGATGATACAACATTATCATCAAAAACATGTTTGTGCCGATACGATATGTATTGTGATACGATATGTATTGTGATACGTTATGTATTGTGATACGTTATGTATTGTGATACGATATGTATTGTGATACGATATGTATTGCGATTCTATACTGTGATTTTATTGAAAGTCGATGTTCCAAACATATTACTCATAAATACTAATAATTACGGCATAAAGGAGATCATCAGACTCTGGGGAAGTAGATAAAGGGCCTCATTGCCAAAATCCCAAAGTATCCCTTTAAAAAGAAGATTTTAAAAAAACAAGCTATGAAGGAAAAATACTGGAGTTTTGGTGCAAGTACAGCAAACTAGCGAGAGAGAGAAAAAAAACGGGGATACTGTCAAAACGATACATGGTCAAAAATAATATACCAATATGTAATTATTGATTGTTCCCCCATCACTGTTAGAGGAAACCGGTGAGCAACACATTCAACAGAGCGGGAGAGGCTAATCTACCCATCTGACCATAGGAACACCAAGAGCTACGAGTATTCCAGCTGACACTCACTAGCACAAACACAGAGGGTTAACCATTACATCGGAAAACACATGGCTTCAAACACGGTAGGATTGCAACACTAGACAGCTATAGGGTGAGTGAACGAGGGAACGGAGCAGTGGATGGGAAAACACAAAGAAAGAGAGGAGGTACTGCACTAGAGGTTTTGGGGTTTGAGGACAGAGGAGTAGAAAGCATAGACTTGTGGGGTAGACAAACATCAAAGAGGGAAATAAAAACAGGGAGATTGCAATCTATGGTAGCATTGTAAGAGACAAGTTACACAAAAGCCAAAGAAGAAAGATCTGAAAGGAGGTGCCAAACGGTGAACAAAAGGTATTGTTCTTCAGTACCTGAAAAACAGAGTAGTCTAGTTCTCCAGTGTCTCTTCAAACAAATCCTCCGAAAGTTTAAAAGGCAGGGGGAGGATGGGAAATGAGATGGGAGAAAAGAAAGGGAATTGTTGCTCTCCTCTCACAATGAACAGACCATTTGATACTCTAACCTATTTAACAAACTCGCCTCTCTCTCTCTCTCTCTCTCTCTCTCTCTCTCTCGGTCTCTCTCTCTGACACGTGTAAGTACCGGAGTGGTTAAACCGCTGTAATTACAAGGTCCGGGGTGTCCTAGTCTAGAGAGGAGTAGCCTACTAAACCAAACTTGGCTTCAGTATAATGATAAAGAAAAGTGAAGTCAGTCTCAATGCAACATGATGCATCCGTGTCACTTCGTTACTTTTGTTTTGACAGCTTGCTCCATTATAAACGCGACTATCGCTTGCCAGTCAAAGACTTGGGCAATTACAAAGCAACACACTTGGCAAACGCCATTGCCAAATGAATGGCATATCAGAAAATGCCTACAATAGTTGGAATAATAACAAAATTACACGACTATTTGACAATTGTAATCTCACCGACTAACGTTAGCCAGGTCGCATGTGATTGATTGCATGGCCGGGATAGCCAGCTACTCACATGCATTGCAACCACAATGAGTGGGACATCTTTAGGGGGGAAATTGCAATAGTTGAACATCTGCATATTGTTGATGCTAGCTAGCTCACATTCTGGTGGGTCAGAAATCAAAATGCTAGCTAGTTAGGTACATCAAATCAAATTGATGAAGTTCAACTTCAGACAACTAAACGTTAACTACCTACCTATCTAACTAAGCAGGAGTACCATTTCCACGTTACCTTTTGTCATTTCCCCTCCTGTAGGACGTGTTGCCGCTTTGATGTCGATGAAGGGTCTCCACTCTCACTTTTCTCCGTTTATTCCCACCGGTGTCGGTACCGCACCGCACGTCCAGGTCCCATTATTCCGCTCTGCCACCCCTCACCACCTCGGATCCCACATTTAGCTAGATGTGTTAAGTTGTTTTTATTTTATTTTATATCAACTAAATTAATTCACCGAGATGAATTTGCGATAAGCGTCATGCTCTTCACGGCTGCTCTCCTTACCAAGACCGTCCGTTTCACGGTCTCTTGACGTTATTTCTCATCTAACACCACAGCACCGAATTGTCCACTCTACTTCCGGATTGACTCATTAAATAAGGCCAACCTCCTGCTCTTCCTCCTCCTCCTCTTCCTCCTCCTCCTCCTCCTCTTCACAATTCCCCCCAGCAACAAAGTGCCCTGACGGTAATCGTTTTTTTTTTTTTTTTTCGCTATCTATCTGTTGTGTCTATGGTTAGTTAAAATGCAGTGTTCTGCCGAAACAAAACCCTGCGCGTTGTCGGTGACAACCGTCATCTGGTCTGTTGGACCTTTTCTTTTTTTTCTCCGCTCAAATTTCATATCATGTCAAGTCATATCATTACACTTCAAACAGAGAGACTTGAACTGGTCCACTAAATACTGTAGTGCTACTGCCTGTTGATGGTGCCTACTCATATACAATTCATCCTGAAATGTGATATCTTTTAATTAAAGCTTTTTTTTTTTATACAGGATAAAGAATGTCATCTTTTGTTGACAGACACACAAAAGTGGTATGTGAATAATGTATTATTTTACATTCATGCCTATGCGACTCGACTCCAAGCATGGGTCACCACTGCATGTAGGGGTTTGGTCACAACACCAGGTGTAGTTATTCCAGGGCCAACAATTTTTATTTTTATTTTTATTTACCTTTATTTTACTAGGCAAGTCAGTTAAGAACAAATTCTTATTTTCAATGACAGCCTAGGAACAGTGGGTTCAGGGGCAGAACGACAGATTTTTGCCTTGTCAGCTCAAGGATTTGAACTTACAACCTTCCGGTTACTAGGCTTCCGGTTACTAGGTTAAATCACTGTTATAGTTAATCTCTCAAATCTCTGTGTGGTCAACTACTAAATCTGTGAGATCCATGAAGTAAAGCGTTTGTGTCAATTTATCCAATACCAGGCTAATTGACATAACATTTATCTATCCATCTGAATTCAGTTGGGCTATTGATGTGACAATGACTAACTGTCAAACTTATCCTTGGTCATGCCACACTGGGCCCCGAGGGACCTGGCTACCCTCACCGCTTCCTGGACCAGAGGGAAGTCTGCTTCCTCTGAGGGAAGTGCCAGTGTGCCTGTCAGGAAGTTGAGGAGAAATAACAAAAGAGAGAGAGGGACAAAGCAGATGAGAAAGCCAAAAGAGAACTATTTGACAGACTGGAAAGAATCAACCAAAAAACCGAGCAAACTAGAATGCTATCTGGCAGAATACCTGCCCACTGTGACTGACCCAAACTTAAAGAAATCCTTTGACTATGTACAGACTCAGTGAGCATAGCCGTGCTACTGAGAGAGCCGCCATAGGCAGACCTGGCTCTCGAGAGAAGACAAGCTATGTGCCCACTGCCCACAAAATGAGGTGGAAACTGAGCTGCACTTCCTAACCTTCCTAAATGTCTCTATTCTTTAAAAACTTTGTGTGTTATGTTTACTGATTGTTTTTTTCCCTTATTCTCTATTTCATTTGCTTCGGCAATGTAAACATGTTTCCCATGCCAATAAAGCCCTTTGAATGGAAATGTAATTTAAGAGGGAGATATATATATATATATATATAGAGGGAGAGATCAAGGGGAGAGAGAGCAATAGAGGGGGAGAGATAGGAAAATTGGAAAACACTAAACAAACAACAACACAAAGAATTATCTATCCAAAATGGAGATGTATGGGTAAACCACTTCTCTAATCTTTTTGGCTCTATAACAAAGAACAAACAGCATAAACATATACATGATCAAATACAAATCTTAGAATCAACTATTAAAGACTACCAGAACCCACTTAATTCTTCAATTACATTGAATGAACTGCAGGACAAAATACAAACCCTCCAACCCAAAAAGGTCTGTGGTGTTGATGGAATCCTACATGAAATAATAAAATATACAGACCACAAATTCCAATTGGCTATACTTAAACTCTTTAACATCATCCTCAGCTCTGGCATCTTCCCCAATATTTGGAACCAAGGACTGATCACCCCAATCCACAAAAGTGGAGACATTTGACCCTAATACTTACCGTGGGATATGCATCAACAGCAACCTTGGGGAAATCCTCTGCATTATCATTATCAGCAGACTCGTACATTTCCTCAGTAAAAACAATGTACTGAGCAAATGTCAAATTGGCTTTTTACCAAATTATCGTACGACAGACCACGTATTCACCCTACACAGCCTAATTGACAAACAAACAAACCAAAACAAAGGCAAAGTCTTCTCATTCTTTGTTGATTTCAAAAAGACTTCAACTCAATTTGGCATGAGGGTCTGCTATACAAATTGATGGAAAGTGGTGTTGGGGGAAAAACATACGACATTACAAATTCCATGTACACAAACAAGTGTGCAGTTAAAATTGGCAAAAAAACACACACAATTCTTTCCACATGGCCGGGGGGTGAGAAAGGGATTCAGCTTAAGCCCCACCCTCTATATCACGAATTGGCGAGGGCACTAGAACAGTCTGCAGCAGCCGGCCTCACCCTACTAGAATCTGAATTCAAATGTTACTGTTTGCTGATGATCTGGTGCTTCTGTCACCAACCAAGGAGGGCCTACTGCAACACCTAGATCTTCTGCACAGATTCTGCCAGACCTGAGATCCATAAAGAATTCGAAAACAAGCCCGATTTTGAAAAACTCCCATATCTACTGGGTGAAATAACGCAGTGTGCCATCACAGCAGCAGGATTTGTGACCTGTTGCCACAAGAAAAGGGCAACCAGTGAAGAACAAACACCATTGTAAATACAACCCATATTTATGTTGATTTATTTTCCCTTTAGTACTTTAACTATTTGCACATTGTTACAACACTGTATATATACATAATATGACATTTGTAATGTCTTTATTCTTTTGGAACTTCTGTGAGTGGAATGTTTACTGTTCATTATTATTGTTTATTTCACTTTTGTATATTATCTACTTCACTTGCTTTGGCAATGTAAGCATATGTTTCCCATGCCAATAAAACCCCTTCAATTGTATTGAGAGGAGAGGGAGAGAGAGGGAGGGGATGAGAGGGAGAGAGAGAGATAAATATTTAAGATGTATTTCAAGTATAACAGCATTTGTAGACTTGGGCGAATCCTAACTTCCATTCACATTTTCACTTAGTTTCCCATTGCCATTAATGCATGACTAAGTGAAAATATGACGTGAATATGGATGTAATATTGTCATGTCTACTCGTGCTCCAGTACAGTATACATCTAATCCATTACCCTGTGCCAGTGTTCCCAGTTCAGCCCCTCTGTCCTCTAGTACACCCAGCGTGAATCTCACTGTCTGCCACATCTTGTTACAGAAGTGTCTACAGCTCAACACTGGAACACAGACAGATTGATGTCCTTGCCTGACGGACGGATGGACGGACAGACAGAGAGAGAGAGACAGACAGATCCATTAACATGAGAGACTGTGATATTGTAGCTATAAAAACTCACCCAGGTACAAATTCCTTTGTCATTATCATGGAGCTCATTTTATTGTCCAACTCCTTCAAAAAGAGTCATCAGATAAAAGCCTGAAGAGAGGCAGGGAGGAACTCACCCTGGGCCTTGTAAGATCAGACAAGGAGTAACTCACCCTGGGCCTTGTAAGATCAGACAGGGAGGAACTCACCCTGGGCCTTGTAAGATCAGACAGGGAGGAACTCACCCTGGGCCTTGTAAGATCAGACAGGGAGGAACTCACCCTGGGCCTTGTAAGATCAGACAAGGAGGAACTCACCCTGGGCCTTGTAAGATCAGACAGGGAGGAACTCACCCTGGGCCTTGTAAGATCAGACAGGGAGGAACTCACCCTGGGCCTTGTAAGATCAAACAGGGTGGAACTCACCCTGGGCCTTGTAAGATCAGAGAGCGAAGCGGAGTGCGTTTGATCCCCTTAGGGAAGTCTTTCCTCTGGACACCATAGGGGAGACAGGAGTTAGGGGGCTTCGTCCCAAATGAGCCCTGGTCAAAAGTAGTGCACTACATAGGGAATAGGATACCATTTCGGATGTTGCCAGGGAGAGATCACAGATGATGTAATGAACGTACCCACTCAGACGGAACCACCACAAATGACTGATAGGACCGAGATGAGGGAGTCGAGGGACGGCGGAGGTCGACTGGCTGACCTGTGCTTCCATGGCAACCAGGCTCTCACGGGGGTCAAGGTTGGCCTCCTTCACTTTCTCTTGGAGACACTGAGAAGACTGGTGGTGTAGTTAGTCTAGACTGGGTGTTATGAGGTATTATCTACATGTTGTTGCTGGTGTAGTTAGTCTAGACTGGGTGTTATGAGGTATTATCTACATGTTGTTGCTGGTGTAGTTAGTCTAGACTGGGTGTTATGAGGTATTATCTACATGTTGTCGCTGGTGTAGTTAGTCTAGACTGGGTGTTATGAGGTATTATATACCTGTTGTCGCTGGTGTAGTTAGTCTAGACTGGGTGTTATGAGGTATTATATACCTGTTGTTGCTGGTGTAGTTAGTCTAGACTGGGTGTTATGGTGTCAGCAGTCACCCTAAATCATTATAATGGTATCTGTCACCCTGAGTCATTGTAATGGTGTCTGTCACCCTGAGTCAGTGTAATGGTGTCTGTCACCCTGAGTCAGTGTAATGGTGTCTGTCACCCTGAGTCAGTGTAATGGTGTCTGTCACCCTGAGTCATTGTAATGGTGTCTGTCAACCTGAGTCAGCGTAATGGTTTCAGTCTCTCTGAGTCAGTGTAAGGGTGTCAGCAGTCACCCTGAGTCGGTGTAATGGTGTCAGCAGTCACCCTGAGTCATTGTAATGGTGTCAGCAGTCACCCTGAGTTGGTGTAATGGTGTCAGCAGTCACCCTGAGTCATTGTAATGGTGTCAGCAGTCACCCTGAGTCAGTGTAATGGTGTCAGTCACCCTGAGTCAGTGTAATGGTGTCAGTCACCCTGAGTCAGTGTAATGGTGTCAGTCACCCTGAGTCAGTGTAATGGTGTCAGTCACCCTGAGTCAGTGTAATGGTGTCAGTCACCCTGAGTCAGTGTAATGGTGTCAGTCACCCTGAGTCAGTGTAATGGTGTCAGCGGTAACCATTACACAGTCACTCAATAGGCTGGAATCTAATGACCCCACCAAAATCTGCCTGGAAATGCACCAATCACTGACGTGGAAAACACAAACAGACAGCATATTGTTAAAACCACATAAGTCATAACAAGGACTTGTTTATGACATCAGTGTAATAGAACTAGGGGACAAGGGGCAACAATAAAACAATAACGATGGCAGGGCCTGGTGTTGCTTAGCACGGACGACGTCAGCCAGTCCGGCAGTAAAACAAAAACAGCTTCTATCACACGTCACACTATTGTTCCCTCATCACAGTTCAGTTTGGAATGTAAATCAAAAGACAGGCTGACTGACATCCTGAAATCCTAGTTGGAAGATTCCAGATGTTCTATTCCCGGAATATTCCAACCAGGTTTTTTGGAAAAACAGGGAATTTTACAACCCTACTGACCTGATGTTGGAGAGCTACTTACTGCATGTTTTGGTGTAGAAGTGAAGGATTATCTCATCCACTGTCTGAGAGAGAGTGGAGAGTGAGGAGAGTGAGGAGAGAGAGGAGAGTGAGGAGAGAGTGGAGAGAGTGGAGAGTGAGGAGA
This sequence comes from Brachymystax lenok tsinlingensis, assembly GCA_030435695.1. Lineage (NCBI taxonomy): Eukaryota > Metazoa > Chordata > Actinopteri > Salmoniformes > Salmonidae > Brachymystax > Brachymystax lenok. The sequence continues at coordinate 7,590,648 of CM059799.1, forward strand.
GAGAGGAGAGAGAGAGGAGAGAGAGGAGAGAGAGGAGAGTGAGGAGAGAGAGGAGAGAGAGGAGAGAGTGGAGAGTGAGGAGAGTGAGGAGAGTGAGGATAGTGAGGAGAGTGAGGGAGGGAATTGAATTGAGAAGCAAGAGAGAGGGAGGAAAAGGGAGAGAGAAGGAGGGAGACAGAGAAGAGAGAGAGTCAGTGCCATGCATTACATCCTTTTCATTGACATGCTCAAATGATCAAAAGACCCTCTGACCTACACAGGGCTATGGTCAAAAGTAGGCACTATGCTGGGAATAGAGTGCCATTTGAGACGCAGCCATACCCAGTGACCAACATGCAAATACTACAACACAAAGAGAAAGTCAAATGTCCTGTATGGCTCTCTGGTCCATCTCTTCACAACGCAAAAACCACTGCTTCTTCAACAAAGGTTCCCCAGAGCGGCTGAAAGACAGGACGGGGGAAAGAGGACAAGAGAAAGAGAGAAATATTTAGCATATAGAACAAGATAAGAGATTTTCCATGGCAACTTGGTGTGGCCTTTACTGTATGGTGTCAAAAGTACATTATTAGTGACTTAATGTAGTGACCTAATAATGTGGTGCCCTAATAATGTAGTGCCCTAATAATGTAGTGCCCTAATAATTTAGTGCCTTAATAACGTAGTGCCTTAATAACGTAGTGCTTTAATGTATTCTGGGATAAGTGCCTAAATGTAAAGATTTTGGGATAAGTAAAAAAACATGATTTTTTTTTGTACTAAAAGAAAATGTGTTTTCAAGTGAAATGCAGTAGTTGTTTTTTTCGCAGTGGAAAGTGAAGGAATCTCCACTAAAAAAGATCCTGATATTATCTTTTTTTGCAGTTATTCAGTTCATATTAGGTAACTGATCCAATTTCTATGTGACATTACAGGAGATGTGCCCTGTGAGCATTCTTGATGAATAGCAGGTGGCCTACATCTCATGTGTACACATTAGATTATTGGCTTGACTAAATCAAACCAGGTTCTGGGATAACTGACAAATAGGATTCCTTTTGGCCAGCAATTATGAATGTGGAGATTCAGTTGCTGCATTTCACTTGAAAACACATTTTCTTTCAGTACAAAAATAATAACGTTTTTGACTTCTCCCAGAATCTGGGTATGTTTGTTTAGGGCAATACATTATTAAGGCACTACGTTATTAGGGCACTACATTATTAGGACACTACATTATTAGGGCACTACATTATTAGGGCACTACATTATTAGGACACTACATTATTAGGGCACTACATTATTAGGGCACTACATTATTAGGACACTACATTATTAGGGCACTACTGTAAAGAGTCTTGGTGATGCAGGTACAGCGGAGTCAGGCGCAGGACAACAAAGATGAGTAATAAATAAACTTTACTCAAAAATAGGAAAATACAATACACGTAGTGAAATATATCACACGAGCAACGGACCAACAAATAATCACGCACAAAAACATGGGGGAAACAGAGGGTCAAATAAGGAACATGTAATCATGGGAATGGAAACCAGGTGTGTAAAAAATGAAGACAATACCAACAGAAAATGAAAGATGGAACGGTGGTGGCTAGAAGACCGGCGACGTCGACCGCCGAACACCGCCCGAACAAGGAGAGGGACCGACTTCGGCGGAAGTCGTGACAACTACATTATTAGGGCACTACATTATTAGGACACTACATTGTTAGGGCACTACATTATTAGGACACTACATTATTAGGGCACTACATTATAAGGACACTACATTGTTAGGGCACTACATTATTAGGGCACTACATTATAAGGACACTACATTATTAGGGAACTACATTATTAGGGCACTACCTTACTCTCTATCTAAAGAGAGAGGGAACAGACACGTATAGTTGTAGAGATACAGTGAATGTGGCTCCCTCTACATACAGATACAGTGACTGTGGCTCCCTCTACATACAGATACAGTGACTGTGGCTCCCTCTACATACAGATACAGTGACTGTGGCTCCCTCTACATACAGATACAGTGACTGTGGCTCCCTCTACATACAGATACAGTGACTGTGGCTCCCTCTACATACAGATACATGACGTTATCCCTTTTCCCTCTGAACATTATCTCTATTAATGCACTATTATTAATGCACTATTAATTATCTGGCATCAAAATGTTTCACTCCCTGAGAAGAGGAGTATGAGAGGAAGAGATAGACAGAAGAGAAAGATTAGATATGTCTTAGACATCTCAGCTATTAGATAACTGCCAGACAGACAACAACCACGTCTAGATCAGATTGTGAGTCTATGTGGTTGTGAGCTGGTAAATACAACCCATATTTATGAGAGAGAGACAGAGCGAGATGAAAGAGAGAGAGAGACGAAAGAGACAGAGACGAAAGAGAGAGAGAGAGAGACAGAAAGAGACAGAGAGAGAGTGAGAGAGAGAGAGAGAGAGAGAGAGAGATGAAAGAGAGAGAGATGAAAGAGAGAGAGATGGAGAGAGAGACGAAAGAGCCAGAGAGAGAGAGAGAGAGAGAGAGAGAGAGAGAGAGAGAGAGAGAGAGAGAGAGAGAGAGGAAGGAAGGTTAACAGATAAGGAAGGAGGAATGGCTTTCAGAAGAAGCTTTGTTTGTAATACCACTAACACAGTCTTTAGAATAACTGGCTTGTTCAAATACCATAAAATCATTATCTGTGTACATCCTGTCAGAGCAAGAAGACAGTTTGTGTAGTTTACTAGTTTGACTACCGCTTCTAAAGCCAAAAGTGTATGGGTACGTCATTTTAATAGTAGACTAGTTTAACTTATGCCTGTCCATACCATAACCCCACCGTCACCATGGGGCATTCTGTTCACAACATTGACATCAGCAAACCACTCGCCCACACAACGCCATACATGCATACAGCGTGTCTTCCGTCTGCCCGGTACAGTTGAAACCGGGATTCATCCATGAAGAGCACACTTCTTCAGCATGCCAGTGGTCATCAAAGGTGAGGATTTGCCCGCTGAAGTTGGTTACGTCGCTGAACTGCAGTTAGGTCAAGATCCTGGTGAGGACAACAAATATGCAGATGAGATTCCCTGAGACGGTTTTTGACAGTTTGTGCAAAAACTATTTGGTGTGCAAACCCACAGATGCATCAGCTGTCCGGGTGGCTGGTCTCAGACAATCCCACAGGTGAGGAACACGGATGTGGAGGTCCTGGGCTGACGTGGTAACATGTGGTCTGCGGTTCTGAGGCCGGTTGGGCATACTGCCAAATTCTATAAAATTACATTGGAGGCAGCTTATGGTAGATAAATGAACATTCAATTCTCTGGCAACAGTTCTGGTGAACATTCCTGCAGTCAGCATGCCATGTACACACTCCCTCAAAACTTGAGACATCTGTGGCATTGTGTTGTGCGACAAAACTGCATATTTTTTGAGTGGCCTTTTATTATCCACAGCACAAGGTGCACCTGTGTAATGATCATGCTGTTTAATCAGCTTCTTGATATGCCACATCTGTCAGGTGGATGGATTATCTTGGCAAAGGAGAAAAGATCCCTAACATGGATGTAAACAAATTTGTTCAGAACATTTGGAAGAAATAAGCTTTTTTGTGTGTATGGAACATTTTTGGGATCTTTTATTTCAGCTCATGAAACATGAGACCAACACTTTACATGTTGCATTTATATTTTGTTCAGTGTAGTTGTAAATCAAAGTAAAGCATTTAAGCAACTGCTTCCTCGTGCATGAGTCACTGCTCACCTTCATTCAATGAATCATTGTAAAAATAAAAAAATCCAAATCCATTTAAAGTTACCCATTTCAAACATAACATAGTTCTAGGCATTTGTTGTTTTTATTCTGCCTTGATTAGCTAAGAACATGAACGCTGTGGGAGTAAATACAGATCATATCTGCACCTTTATAAAAGACTCGCTCTGCCCCATAATTATCCTTTGTGTTTACAAACATTGCCGCACGATGGCGATGCGCGCAAGTTGGTGGCGGAACAAGGGTCAGTTCTTCTAGGACGACAGCAATGAGTCTCTATTTATACGTTGCTTATGAGTGCATTTCACACTATTTTTTTTAATTATAATTAGATTTTAAGGCTCGTATGAATGTTCTGCTAAATATAATGTTTGTATAACTGCTTTATACTTAAAAAAAAACGCTGTAATTTCAACCAGTAAAATGGCTCTTTGGCTAACGTTAGCTGTTGCTACAGCCTATTATTTCAATGAACATCTGCTGCATCCAAAATAGTTACTCTGCAAAGATCACAACCAAATATAATCTTAGCGACTGTTCATTTTTTTAAAGTTTGTTTAGAAGTAATAAAAAAGTTAAACTAAGCTATGTTGAATGGGCACAAATGACTTTCGGCAAGAGTCGCACGCATCTATGCTTAAACACTAACGGAATATGAAGTGTTTAATAAAAAAAAAAAGTATATTATAATTATCTTCAGTTCATATTTGTTTGCTTTTTAAATACATTTTGATTAATAAGAGATATAAATATACTGTTTTTAAACAGAGTTTTCCCTTGATAATGGTGTTATTTAACTAGCTGCAACAACCACGGTGCTACCGGAAGTGGTCCGTCTAGGAATTACTTCCTCCATATAGCCAATTTATTTATTATTTTTTATTTATTATTGAAACTCTGATACAGCTTCTTGCCGAACATCCAGCGACAACGAATCTGTTTTAGTGTTGCAGAAACAGGGTGGTGGTGGTTGAAGTTGTTCCTAAAATAACGGCTGGCGTGAACTCAATACCGTCAAACTAACATCATCAGGATGGCGGAGGCGCGGTCTAACGAGACGGTAACGGAGACCGTTCAGGTAGAAACACCGCCACCGCCCCAGCAGGTAAACTAGTTATACAAACCCAAATATCTAGCAAAGTAGAAGATACAGGAAGGTAACGAGTCCAATATGCATGCAGAGGCCGCAGTGGATTGGAGTTAACTAACTAGTTACCTAGTTAGAATAGTTAAAGTAATCCATTATTAGTTAAAGCCGGTAATTCCATTGTAACGCAGCATTTATGCAGAGGCTGAGATTTTTCACTTTTAAAATGCATGCCAAACAAAAGTAATTGATTTCGAAGTTTAACAGGCCATACAACGTTATTCACAATGACTACTTTGAACCATTTACACAGTAAATAAATAAAACATTTTCCTGGAAAAACTGCAAATGAAAAGTTTGATAACTTAACAGAAATACGTTCAAATCTTCGCTTGGTTATATTATGTTGTCAAGCTATGTATCTGCACAGTTCTTCCTGGAAATTGATCCAGGGCGGCAGGTAGCCTAGTGGTTAGAGCGTTGGACTTGTAACCGGAGGGCTGCAAGTTCAAATCCCCGAGCTGACAAGGTAAAAATCTGTCGTTCTGCCCCTGAAAAAGGCAGTTAACCCACTGTTCCCGGGCGCGAAGACGTGGATGTCGATTAAAGGCAGCCCCCGCACCTCTCTGATTCAGAGGGGTTGGGTTAAATGCGGAAGACACATTTCGGTTGAAGGCATTCGGTTGTACAACTGACTAATAATGGTGACTTTGAAATGTTTTTGTAAAATGTTCTGTGCAAATTGTTCAAAATAGTAATTGTGCATAGAGGTCTATGGTTTTGTTCAACTTTGAAATAAAAAAATCGGAGTCTTGGCGTAATTCCATTACCATGGAATTGCCCCTAACTAACTAGCTCAAACGATCATGTTGAAGTTATTTGATTCTAGCTGTGAAGTGTAGTACAATGCCAGTTGTACCAGAACATCAACTAACTAGTAAATGTGAAGTTGACTGGCTACGTGACCTTGTTGACAAACAAGAAACACCCAATGCCTGTATGAAGGTGAAGCTTAAACAGTCTCCTGTTTGTCTCTCAGGAGGGACGTAGCCTGACCATCAAGCTGAGGAAGAGAAAAACTGACAAGAAGGTGGAGTGGTCCAGCGACACAGTGGACAACGAGCATATGGGAAGAAGGTCCTCCAAGTGTGAGTATTTATTTCACACCTCCCTTTGTTTCTAGCTGTTTAGATGCACTTCTCTGTTATCTCGCGCTCTAAAATATATGCATGCATTTGTAGGTATCATTGATGACTGAGTATTTCTGACACCTTCACAGGTTGCTGCATCTACGAGAAACCCAAACAGTTCGGAGAGTCCTCCTCTGAAAGCGAGGGAGATGACGAAGGCTGTGGAAGTGCACACTGCATTCTAGGACATGGGAAAGACAGGCATGGACACAGTGGGGGGAGCTCTGGAGGATCACATGCCCATTAATGATTTAAGAGTGGAGCCTGGAGGTTACGACACATACTGCTACACACACTCTCTCATTATGTTCAGTCACTGTAGTACTGGGAGATAAAGATTATGAGAGAGAGAACAAAGGATACAAGACAACCTGTTTGATAAGAAAATGGGGTGCTGTTGAGAGTTCATTGTATATAGTACAATCAGTTTTGCTTTTTATAAAGAGTATTTTCCCTTTATTTATTTGTCTAAATACTTGATTTTACTTATGCTGCAGTATCTTAGCCTGTGTGCCAGACAGTCTGTTCCTGCTTGTCAAACAAGGATTTGGAAAGATGATGATGGAACATTGTACCCAGACTACCACTAGGGTGCGAGTCCCAAACGACAGCCTATCCAGGGCTCTCCAACCCTGTTGATAAGCTGAATCAGGTTAGTTACAACTGGGGTTGGAGTGAACCTACAGGAGGGTAGCTCTCCAGGAACAGGGTGGGAGAGCCCTGCCCTATATAGGGCCCTGGTCGAAAGTAGTGCACTTTATAGAGAACAGTCTGCCATTTGGGACGTAGCCTCTTATTATCACTACTTCAAAGTAATGAGTACTCCATGAATACTTAAACAGCAAACAGTCTTATGTTGTACACGGTAAAAACAGTAGTCTATCTGTAAAATTAAAGAAGTTTAGGGGAGTGTTTAGGACACTATTTTAAGGTAAAGCTAGTCTTGTTTTTCTTATTTTCATCTAACATTGCTGACATTACCTTTTTAGTTGAGGAGTGCAGTGAAAAGGTGTTCATGCACAATCCTCTCCCTGCCTTTTACAATCCTCAGAACTGTTCGAGTACATTAGTCTCAACACTTCAAATAAGAATAGAATTGATGGCAGATTGCCTTAAATTCTGAGACGTTGAAAATATGTTATTTTCTATTGTTGAGGTTAGAGAATGTCCACATACACCATGGCATATGCAACAAATTATATACAGATTATATACACTGAGCTACAAAAGTATTGGGACAGTGACACATTTTTTGTTGTTGTGGCTCTGTACTCCAGCACTTTGGATTTGAAATGATACAATGACTATGAGGTTAAAGTGAAGCATGTCAGCTTTAATTAGAAAGTGTATTCATTCATATCGGGTAAACCGTTTAGAAATTACAACACTTTTTTGTACATAGTCCTGCCATTTTAGGGGACCAACCGTATTGGGATAGATTCACTTAAGTGTATTAAAGTAGTACAAAGTTAAGTATTTGGTCCCATATTCATAGCACCCAATGACTACATCAAGCGTGTGACTACAAATTTGTTGGATTCATTTGCTGTTTGGTTGTTTCAGATTATTTTGTGCCCAATAGAAATGAATAGTAAATAATGTATTGTCATTTTGGAGTTACTTTTATTGTAAATAATATATGTTTCTGAACACTTCTACATTAATGTGGATGCTACCATAATTACGGCTAATCCTGAATGAATCGTGAATAATAATACGTGAGAAAGTTAGACGCACATATCATATTCCCCCGCCCTCCCTAAAAATGCTAACCTCCCCTGTTATTGTAATAGTGAGAGGTTAGCATGTCTTGGGAGTGTGATATAAAATGCTAACCTCCCCTGTTATTGTAATAGTGAGAGGTTAGCATGTCTTGGGAGTGTGATATAAAATGCTAACCTCCCCTGTTATTGTAATGGTGAGAGGTTAGCATGTCTTGGGGGTATGATATAAAATGCTAACCTCCCCTGTTATTGCAATAGTGAGAGGTTAGCATGTCTTGGGGGTTTGATATAAAATGCTAACCTCCTGTTATTGTAATAGTGAGAGGTTAGCATGTCTTGGGGGTATGATATAAAATGCTAACCTCCTGTTATTGTAATAGTGAGAGGTTAGCATGTCTTGGGGTATGATATAAAATGCTAACCTCCTGTTATTGTAATAGAGAGAGGTTAGCATGTCTTGGGGTATGATATAAAATGCTAACCTCCCTGTTATTGTAATGGTGAGAGGTTAGCATGTCTTGGGAGTATGATATAAAATGCTAACCTCCCTGTTATTGTAATAGTGAGAGGTTAGCATGTCTTGGGAGTATGATATAAAATGCTAACCTCCTGTTATTGTAATAGTGAGAGGTTAGCATGTCTTGGGGGTATGATATAAAATGCTAACCTCCCCTGTTATTGTAATAGAGATAGGTTAGCATGTCTTGGGGGTATGATATAAAATGCTAACATCCCGTTATTGTAATAGAGAGAGGTTAGCATGTCTTGGGGGTATGATATAAAATGCTAACCTCCCCTGTTATTGTAATAGAGAGAGGTTAGCATGTCTTGGGAGTATGATATAAAATGCTAACATCCCGTTATTGTAATGGTGAGAGGTTAGCATGTCTTGGGGGTATGATATAAAATGCTAACCTCCCCTGTTATTGTAATAGTGAGAGGTTAGCATGTCTTGGGGGTATGATATAAAATGCTAACATCCCGTTATTGTAATAGTGAGAGGTTAGCATGTCTTGGGGGTATGATATAAAATGCTAACATCCCGTTATTGTAATAGTGAGAGGTTAGCATGTCTTGGGGGTATGACATTTGTGCGTCTGTAACCCTCAAATTAAAGCTGAAAGTCTGCACTTTAACCTCATATTCATTGCATAGTTTGACATCCAAAGTGCTGGAGTACAGAGCCAAAACAACAGTTGTGTCACTGTCCCAATACTTTTGTAGCTCACTGAATATCCTTTAATTCATTATCCCCTCTGAGAATGAATGCACCGGGGCAACATTAGCACTAACTTCAGCTGCATGCTGGTTGGTTATGAAGGGGAAAAAAATACCATTTTAAATCAGTCTTTGTATCATATATATTTGCATCATACCTATTGCACTTAATTTGCTGTGATCGGCAGAACATCATTTTTGTTTCAATGAGAGGAGATAAATTCAATTTATATAGTGCTGCTGTGTACTTTCCGTACTACACTGAACATAAAGTGGGACAAAACGTAGTCTACCGTAGTCCAGATCATACAGTTAAACTAAAGGCATTGGAGAAAGAGAGTGTTTGAATGGGATAGGGAGAAGGTGCATGATTCATTGCTGGCCCAAGCTGTGTTCACCAGTGTCTCAACTGACCAAATGTCACTGGCCATTTCCCAATTGCATACTCCTGCGCAACTGAGAAAAGGCCAGTGTCTAAAGCTTCATCCTCTGTGATTCCAAACACCATAGTACTACTTAAACTGTACTTGATCTGTGACAACATACACTATGTATAATGGACTACACCCAATTTCACCATACGTCACCATTTTCCATAATGGATACACACATACAATGTTCCTGTACTGGTAAAGCACCTTTCTGTACATAAAATACATCATATGAGATCAGATTTAATGTGAATAAAAGATTAAATCACTCTGTCCAAGTGTGTTACATGAGTTGAACTTGAGATGTATGTGTATGTCATAGCACAAAGAAAGATTATTCAAGGCTGCATGGACATTTGAATATTGGTTTATTATTATATTAGTTCTGGACCTCAGTCTCCCAACAATCTCTCCTACAACACTGAGATAGTTCGGGCCAGGGGTGTATTCACTAGGAACCAATCGTAAGCAAACAGGCCAAAAGGGGGAGACTACCAGAACTAATTTCCGTTGCGCAATGTTTTTATACGGTGTGCACTAATGAATAAACCCCTGGATCTCCCATCAACCCCACCTACAAGACAGTTCAGGTTTCCAGGTCTGTTACCTCATCTCACTGTAGGTCAACACAGAGGGATACTGAATTAGTGGTTTGTGGCCTTGGAGGCTAGTAGAAATAAGTAAAATGACCAGGTCACATCCAGGGACCTGCTCTGATGGCATCAGTGATGTTATTCTGGTCTTTCTTTGTCCTGCTGCCACAAATATGAATTTTACTGACAGAGAGCTCCCAATACCTGATACATGGCCTTGGGTGCATCCCAAATGGCTCCCAATTCCCTACATAGTGCACTACTTTTGACCAGGACCCCATAGGGCTATATAGAAAATAGGGTACCTTCTCACTCCTTTCATGGCATTTTATCTGCAACATTGATCAATGTTTGGCTACTGAACGTGGCCATGTGATTGTTTTGCTACCTTATTATTTTTGAAAATCAGATTCTCGAGAGTCATTTTGACAGTGATCCAGCACTTGTCTGGGACATTGCACATTCTCGTAACAAAACATCTTTCTTTATAATCAACACATGGAGTAACGTGTCAAAACGTGACAAAAACACACACAAGAGATAAAAGGCAGAGAGGAATTGCAGATATGGTATCACTGTTTAAAGGTCTCATTATCAATACACAATGAGGGTATCGTATAACTTTCTGCATCACTGTGAAGTTTTGATCGTTTTTGTATCGTAGCAAAACAGATACAGCTATCTGAAAAAGGCCATTGTAGAAACTAGAACATTCTTCAAAGCTTTCATAATACAGCAGGGGCACTGTGGGTAAAAAAAAAACTCTTACGCATGCATACTGTAGATTGTGGCTCATGCTGAGAAAAAAGAAAACCTTGCAGGTAGAATTTAGTGTTCCTGAGCTTCACTGTTGGTTTCTATGGGATTGTGCAAAACTTGCTACTGGATAATTGCACAACCAAGTTTCATATAAACACATTTTCTTTCAAATAAAGGGTCACCGATGAATGTCTCTGGTCTGTAAGTTACCTTTCAATCAGGAACCATATGTGTGATAAGACCGAGAAATATATAAACGTGTTCAATTTGTAGTGTACTATAAACATTATGATTATCATGGAGAAAGACAGGGATAATATACTAAGGCATACTTGTAAAGTTAAACTACCTACACATGCAGTACTATGGCACAGAAAATAAACAGAAAAGGCAAATAAACCTTACTTCCAAAAAAACAAACGTCAAGCTTCGAAAGAAAACTATGAAAAAAAAAAAAGGTGCTGGTGTCTGTCGAGTCGATATTCAAAAGTTAATCTGAACAAAACAAAAGAATCCCTCTTGCCATGTCTAAATAAAACATAATTGTATGAATTTGAGTATCAAAGAAGATTACTTTAGAGGGAGGGGAAACTCATACTAAAAGGCAGAAGAATAGAAGTGAGAGATGACAACAGTGTTTATCACTGTGCCTATTTGACCAAAGATTGTAGTGGTGGACGTGCACTGCCCCAGCGCCAATGGACATCACAGTAGTGAGGTGAAATGTAGCTTAAAGTCCTTCAGCCTCTTCCTCTCCCTCTTCTCATTGCACACGGTATCAGCTGGGCTCAGCTCTCTTCACGGGACTGTCTTTGCATTGATAGGCTGTCGAAACGCAACTCCTCAGTCCCTCCACATCAGGGTCTCAAACCCCCCAAACATCCCTCTTCCCTCCAGCTTTCCTCCATGTCAAAGGATTTCCTGTGGGGGGAAAAAAAGCAAATAATCAGTAAACAGTTTGTGGTTCAGATGCTTTAAATAGCCTCAAGCTAACCATGACGAAATCATATGGGAAGGTCATTAGGATGACAACAGCAAGAGAAAAACAGGAGCTGAAAACAACTGAAACTGTCAGCTGGGTTGTATTCACTAGGCAGAAAACGGACTGAAAGAGGCAGGGATAACCTGACCTTGCCCAAAAATAAGACCCTATTACAGGGACAAAACCCTCCCTTTATTCCAGTGGGGCTGCTGTTTGTGGCTGTTATAGCAGCACCCCTTCAGGCAAATAAAATCCCATCCTTTCTTCCTACATCACTGCTCTCTCTATGTCAACTGTAATGACATGTCTTCCCCCCCAAAGCCTTAGATACATCATTAGTTCACGCTGGTTTCACACCACTTGGAGAATGTCAGTTCCTTTTTTCTGGTTGCAAGATTAAAATAGCTCAAAGCAGAGCAGCTTGTGGAGGGCTGTAGATTAAAATAGCTCAAAGCAGAGCAGCTTGTGGAGGGCTGTAGATTAAAATAGCTCAAAGCAGAGCAGTTTGTGGAGGGCTGTAGATTAAAATAGCTCAAAGCAGAGCAGCTTGTGGAGGGCTGTAGATTAAAATAGCTCAAAGCAGAGCAGCTTGTGGAGGGCTGTAGATTAAAATAGCTCAAAGCAGAGCAGCTTGTGGCGGACTGTAGCCTAGCGGTTAAAAGCTTTGGGCCAGTAGCCGATGGGTCGCTGGTTCGAATCCCCGAGCAGACTAGGTTATATGAGCCCTTGAGCAAGGCAAATAACCCTAATTGCTCTGGATAAGTGTCTGCTAAAAGGTGTGAACATTGCCAACCTAGACAAGAATAGTCTCCATAGTCTGTCTGAGTTTACACTGCAAGTACAATACATCATTATTTTTTTTTGCATTTTGTTAACTTGAACACTCACACTTGACATCCCAAGCCTGTAGTACAGTTTGAAAACTGTGCAGATCAGGACTGAGAGAAAGACCAGAAAAACAAACAGAGAAAAAGAGAAGAGACTGAAAGAACTTACCAAAACAAACTTTCTTTCAGGGATCATCTTTCCTTTGATGTATTATTTTGTAGTCAGGTACATCTCTGTAACTTCCCCATCGTCTCTCACTTCCTCCTCCTTCTCATCTTCCACCTCCTTTTCCCCTTTCTCTTCCTCCACCTCATCTCCCTCTTCTAAGATCACACTCTGCCGGACGCTGACAGAGATGACTAGTGCTTGCACGATGCCGTACACCAGAGCAAACTGTGGAAGATACTCCTGGACCAACCAGAGCAATCCTGCCATTCCAACAGTGGAGACAAAAAACATTGCCATTCCATGGAGCCACAACTTCAGTCCTCCTTGGACCCCTAGCACCTCCAGGACCAACTTGGTAGGAGGGGACACAGTCCACAGGAAGCCCACCACGAGCAGGTCAAACAGGTGGCGAAGGAGGTTGAAGCAGATCTCATAGTGTTCCGGAACTATCTCCCCATTCCAGGCACGTGCAAAGAACCGGAAGGCTGATGATGAGCTAGGTGTGGGAGATGGTGGAGGGGTTCCATAGTCAGAATACTCCTCATCGTTGTCAGAGTCCCATCCTCCACCGATACATTTCCTCTGCTTGAGCCCACCAGGTTCAGCTGCTCTTGGCCAGAGGAAGTCGGAGGACGGCAGAACCTTATTCCACCATTTGGAGCCACCATGTTCTGCTTTCCCCTCAACCACCTGCTTGTCCTCGCCCAGATCTTCGATTTCCAGGGATTGGATTTTCTCTTCACTTGCTTCCCAGTACTCGTCAATCAATGTTGTTTGGTCACTTGCTTGCCTTTTCTGTCCGGTTCCCCAAAACCATGTTGTTAACCCTCCCAAGCCCCAGCTGCCTCTTGTCTGCCCCTCATCCTTCATGGTTTCGTCAGGTGCTGCTTTGCTACCCCAGGGCCGGTAGGAGACAGCTGGACGCACCCACCCCCAGACTCTTCCTACTACAGCTGTCATGTCAGCTCCCTTAGTTTGGTGCCCTTAATTCTGTCTGGATATTAGACTAAAGGACTTATGAAGAATGTACTAACGGGTTCAACTTTATATATTATTTCTATCAGCTCTAAGATTGTTAGAGTATAGTACATTAGATGAGTCAAATTAACTATCTCCTTGCCAGTAGATATAAAGAACAAGAGGGTGTGCACCTCAGGACATGAAAGACCTGTAGGTGTGTTCAATGTTATATCGAAACCAACAATATGGTCCCTACACAGCGCAACATTAACGCCCAAGGGAAAATTCCAATGTGAGGTACTAGCTACATGTCTTCCCCAAACAGACTTACCTTGTTTTAGCCAATTTTGCTCTTATAACAGTGAGTGTCATATAAACAAATACACGATACAAAAATACAACTTTTGGAGTAATACATATAGCTTAAAATTGAATCCCTAATCTTTACACTGTAGACATGTAAAACCGGCTCTTAGTCCATACATAAATATACTTGGCTACAATATTTTCAGGTACTTTCTGAAGAACTTTCTGTCCAACTAACTTTACAGGGTAAAGGCGTTCTTGTTTAGTGGAGGAACGTAGCAAGCCAATCTTAAATCTCTGGAGTTCCTCAGCCTAAGGACACAGGAAATATCCTTATATCTTCAAATCAAACTGCGTGTAGTCTCTCCTCCACTTCTTGATCTGTAGGTGGGGGGGGGCATTAAAATAGGAGTCAACTCATTGTCACAACATAGCTAACCACCTTACTAGTTACTATTTTTGTTAACATTAGCCAGCTAAGAGCTAGATAATCTTACAATACATAGCAAAAGTTACATTTATCTAGCTATCTAACGGTAGTCTTGTTAAATTAGGATAGACAGTTGTTGTGAGTTGGTAACATTAAAGCTAAACTCACCTTGTCCCCTTAATGACAGTGCGCTAATCAAGATCCGACAAAACGTCCACGTAGCGAACTAGCTATCAACTTATTGACAAAGTAGGTTCATTTGAGTGCCAGACGTAATGAACTGTTATCTAAACGTTGTACATGCATCCACTTAATCTACTGGCATATTTTACAATGATGTCCATACGAGATCGGCTAGACGTTTATTCCCGAAAACAAAAAAAACCGACCAACTCTCCGATTATCGGCAGTTATTGAAACTGCTAACTAGTTAGCATACAATAGAACCCACCTGGAACCGGAAATAGCGTGCGTACTTCCGAGCCCAGTGAAACCAGCCGAGGGACCAGTTCTACCCCCGAGATAATATAACCCGAGAAATATCCAACCCGAGATTATATAACCCGAGATTATATAACCCGAGAAATATCCAACCCGAGATGGGCTCTGGTCACTTTCCACTGGGAGCAAAATCAATTTTAGCGGGCAGAGCCAAGCATATGAGCTAGTGAGATCCTATTGACGCGTTCTAGCAGTTTATTTGTATATTACAGTTTAGGAACGCCTAATCTGTGAAGTTTGTGCGCAATAACTCAATTAGGCCTTGCACGCCTTTTAAACGCATGTTGTTTTTTCACTTTGGCAAAGGGTAGTCTACAAAACCCAGTCTTGTTAGATTATAGTTTTGGAAATAAAACCCTACGGAGAACGAATGTGTCATCGATGAGAGAAGTAGCATAATGTCGGCCCAAAAAATATAAAACCTCCCACTGAGCTTCAAGTCACCAAATTTGGTCGTGAGTGGAAACGCTAACCGGATGCTTCAATTTTACACATCCGGGTGTGTGCCATTGTTCTGCGTGTACCCGTGGATGGACATGACCGTTAGCCGTTCCATCTTAGTTTCAGTGGCTTGGTCCTACTGCTGGTAGGAATTTATAAACCAGTAAACTCGGAAGACTAAATTAAAAACGTAGAATGCATTTACTATTCATGTGCAACTTCTGCATGGAACACTTGTGTTTTGGGTTACTCACGGTGGCAACCTTATAAAGATGTATGGTCACGTGTTAGATGTCATACTAAACAATTTGCAAGCCCCCCCCACAGTAAAAGAAAACAGTACAAGGATGAATATTCATTTTCTTTTTATTCAAATGCTGCAACCACAAATTGCTTGATAAGTGGCAATTGACTATCAATTACATATCCCTTGTTACATCAGCAGTTGTCAAAGTGTTCCTTTGGTAGGAGGGTGTCCAAGGACACATATCACCAACATTCCTTAATTGTTGTCTTGCCAACTGAGGAATCAAAGCCAAGTTTAATTGGTCATAACGCACAGAATACAGCACAGTCCAATCAACGAAATGCTTACTTTAAGCATTTCATTTCCCATCTGAAGCTCTTGAAGAATCTCCCATCTTTCTCAAGATCCGCCAAGTCCTAAAATTACAAAAAATGTCAGCTACAACCACATAGCATGATATTAGGAACTTAGGACAAACAAATTGCAGTGTGTCAGTACACTGAAAGAGCTTAATGGGAATCAGAGACATCAACTAGTAGATTCATCAAAGACACATGGCGCCAAGACAGCTGTGTACTGACCTGTCAATGTATACAAGTCATCCTGGCAACCGCAGTCTGGGCAGGGCAAAGCAGCAACACTCAACCTCAAGAAATAAAACAAAGCAGCAATTACTCCCTCCATTACAATGTACATATGAAAACATCTCCTAACCAACCGGGTTTCTCAGCTACTCAATTGAAACAATAAATTAAGGGTCACATCACTTGCAAAACGAGTGACCGGGAAACCAACCAATTGAGTATTCAGTGCAAGTGATCATGTAGTGAATGTTGACAATACGGCAAGTTACAATGGAGTCAAGACGTCATTCACTTGCTCGATATTTGGCATTTGTCTCAGTGCGCTGCGAGAAAGCATCAGTTTAATTCAGGAACCGAAATCGCAATCATCATAGACACTACAGGCATCATCTATTAACACATTACATATACCAAAAAGGTCAAATTCACAATATACAAAGTGACAATTACTTACAGTGAAAGTTACCAAAGACGTTGACACCCTAAACCGTCACCTTGTGGCCTGAATGCAGAGAAATCATGATTACCTACTGAAACATGGACAAGTACACAGGCCCACTGTATAATATCCACTGTCTCAGATGTAATGTGAGTTATCATAGTAGTTACTCAAGCAATGTAGGTTAAGCAGCATCACCGACAGCTGTAGCAAGTTATATATATTAACATATAAATCCTTGGACTGGATAATGATCAGTCATTAGATGGTACTAATGAATCAAAATAAATTACTTCACAACTCACGTCGCCACAATGGCAGCAAGTAGACAAATGAAATGGCCCCTGCCATCGAGCAGCAGAACCTGGGAAAGTAACACAGCGAGACGTAAGATATTTGCTACAACCAGAGGTCCAAATGACTCAACAAGGTTGCTTTTATGTCTCAGATGGTAGTGCATGTAAAGTATTCTCATGGTCATTAAACTCAAAATACATTACTGTAGTAATCACTGACAAGCAAAAAATATGTACTTGGATAAAATATATTTAGTTACAGTTTAGGGCATTGAGTCTAACTTAAACTTCATGGCATGATACCCGGTAGGCATTTCCAGAGCACAGTGAAATGAACTTCATGATGTAGTCAGACACTAGTCTAGGAAATCATTAATGCATACAACAGGACTTCTGTGCATTACTCTCACCGATTGGCTGAACACTTGGAAGAGTTGGCGTTCTCATTGTGATCCAGCCATATCTTCCCACAGCGCAGAACACTGGAGACAAACCTCAAGGAAGCTGAGCATGCAGCGTTAGAAAAATGAGAAAGAGTTACCACATGATATTCTGTAGAACACCTTCTGTAACAGGGGGTTAATCAGAACCAAAAGCAGCATGTCAAATTTCAGCATGATTTGCAAATCAGAGATTCATCAGATTTAACCAATAACTCAGTTGATAGTTAACCATTCTGATGGCCACCTAGGATGCAACAGTTACTTTATTTGACTAGGCAAGTCAGTTAAGAACAAATACCTATTTACAATGATAGCCTACTGAGGTGAGACATGCAGGGGTGGGTATAATTTGTTACGTTCCAAAAAACAAGGAGGCCAACAAAGGCATACAAAGTAGCATGATAAATTCACCAGGCTGCCGAATAGGCATCAACTCACCACGTAGCTTATTCTTAACGTTTGTCCATAGGCTACCAGAGTGAAGACAGACATTTTTCGGGAATAAACGTGGTGAGTGAAAACTTAATGAAATAGCCCACTCCCTACCCGGTATCTTATTCTGCCGCTATACAACTTGGTACGAGTTTGTTGGCAACCTTGTTATATACGAAGTTCCTGGAACAGATTCCAGTGGGACGTTCCACTAATGATACCCACCCAGATGCGGTGCCTTAAACCGCTGCGCCGCTCCGGAGTAAGAAGTCATCCGTGACTGGCTCGACAAAATGATAGTTAACCACCTCATTTTTTTGTTGGGCTAGCTTGTACCATCGTGCAGCACATTTACACTTCAGTCCCCCAAGTCCAGAACAGACTAGGGGAGGCGCACGGTACTACATAGAGCTCTATTCCACATCTAGTAACTGATGAAAGCAGTAAAATTAAACAGATACACCCTATTGAACAGCGGGGACTGAAGCAACAGTCACAGATAAGTTACACGCATACGCGATAACAAAGACATGGTGGTAGTGGGGCCTTAAGGGTACACGTGTGAAATCTGTTACTCTAGTGTAATGTTTTTAAAACGGTATAACTGCCGTACATTTCTGGACGCCGGGAAGGGGATCCATGATACAAAAACACCTGAAGTGTGGCACGTAAAATGTAACGAGACTAAATGCCGAGTAAAATATACAAACTTCGCGGGCGGTAAGCATACAACAAATGATCTTAATTCCATAACTTTGAATTTTTTTGTCAACCTCCAGGTGCCCCCCAAAAAAAAAAACTTACCATCAAATGAAAGACTGCTTGAAACTCCAGTCCACTTTCCTGAGACAACCAAACGGGATGCATTAGTTCCATTCTCTTTCAACTCAATAGGTAACGTTAGTGAGAGATACATCATTGAGGGAAGTGTCTCAGTGCACTGTGAAAGAACATCACTGGAAATCAGAGACTCTAGTCTAGTAAATCATCATAAACACTCCAGGCACATTTCATTATTCGTGTTAGCTTTGCACGCCTTTCGTGCATGCGCACATGGGGTTGCTGCTAGCTAAAGTAGGTAGATAACTGGTTAAATTTACCTTGCAAACTTCGTGTGACTTGGGCAACCTCTCAGCCCCACTCGCAGTCTTTATAAAAAGCATTGCTAACCCATTTGGGTTGTATTTTTCCTGACATAAATGCAATGCGTGTCTGCATCCTTGTCTAATTTGCCTCCACTACCCACTGAAGCGTCTTGACTGGAGAGAGGCCTTATGGACGGGGGTGCGTTCTATTTATACGGCTGGGTCCTTATAGTTTTACGGCTGGCACATATACTGCCTGTTTTTAGATTTTCATTCATACATATCCCATAATGATGTTTAGATACCATATTGTAACGTGTATATTTCCAAGTTTGTTTTCAGGTAAATCTTTACAAGGTGATAAACTGGAAAATATAGACAATTTCTGAGATTTCTGAACCTCCGACAAAATACTTATTATGCGCACTAGGTGGCGTATTTCCCACTGAATATCCATGACAGGGCTACAAACCACACCCTCTGGCGCGCCCCCTTTTATGGATATACTGACAAAATACACGTCTGTCCGCCCTGACAATGGAAGTCGGTATCCACAAAGCGGCACTAACTCCCATCTATTCTTTTTTTTGGGGGGGGGCGGCAAAGCCACAACACAACACTAAACAATACAATATATTCATTGCACTATAACGGTGACCACAAACTGTTAGGGCCTACATAAAGCTGTCCCAACAGCAGTCCCAACCACAGTACCAGCGGTCTAAGGCACTGCATTTCAGTGCTAGAGGCGTCACTGGTTCGATTCCAGGCTGTATCATAACTGGCCGTGATTGGGAGTCCCATATGGCGGCGTACAATTGACCCGGCGTCGTCTAGGTTAGGGTTTGGCAGGGGTAGGCCGTCATTGTAAAATAAGGATTTGTTCTTAACTGACTTGCCTAGTTAAATAACGGTAAAACAAAAAATTTAATAAAAATGGCTGACTTGCTTAAACAAATGTGGTTGGATTTTCTACTGACAATAGAGTTGTACAAACTATGGCATAAGGGGACGACAAGCGGATAAGAGGTAATCTGTAATTTCGACATGAATGAGCGAGCTAGGACGGACGTAGCGTTAGTCAATATAACTATTTGATCAGCACTTTTGAAATGTACAGCGACAGAATTCAGAACATGGGCCGTTCTTACAGTATTCTCCCTGTACACCAAGTCAGAACCATAGGATAAATTAAAAGGCGTATAAGCAGACAATGAAAGCTCTTACAATATTCAATTACATTGATTACACAGGTTATAGGCTATATGTGCACCACAAGTCAGAAGAGTAGGTGAAATTAAGAGGTGACAATTGACCAAATAATTAGCGTGATGCACATGGACTACTAACAGCTTACTACACAACATACACTTAAAAACGTAATTACTTTCCTAGCTACAGTATACATATCTCCCTGGCATATTACATCATTTATGCAGCAGCATACAAGACATTCACCATGTTATTGTCACGATCTTCCTGATAGACAGACCAAGACACAGCAATGCTTCCAGTATACATATTTATTAAACCGTAAACGGGGACAATAATAAACACATGACCAAAATGAAGCTCTTAACTCTGGTGTATATAACCACACAAACCCACAAAACCCTAGTGCAAAACCACAAACATATATGGTTCCCAATTAGAGGTAACGACACTGAGCTGCCTCTAATTGGGAACCATTAACCCAACATAGAAATAAACAACATAGAACTCAAAAACCCTACACCAAAAACTAAACAAAACACGCCAGCCTGTAAAACTCAGGCCTGGACGTGACAGTTATGCTGTGCTCACTTCAACAGGAAGTTGGCACAGCGGTCCTTTGTGGGCAAATTTTGTTAAAAAAACTTTGTCATCAAAGCTTTGTCATCAAAGTCTGTCATTCTCTGGATTGATGGTGCTTTCAAGACACTAGGCTACTTGCCTCCCAAAAAATTTAATCATGATGTCATCAGTGATCTTCAGATAGTAGCTCTACAAAGAGGAGGCAAGTAGCCTAGTGGTTAGAGTGCTGGGCCAGTAACCGAAAGGTTGCTAGCTCGAATCCCTAAGCTGACAAGTTATAAATCTGTTGTTCTGCCCCTTAAACAAAGGTTAAAACATCTATATTTTTTAAAGAGCTAATCACGGCTCCATATTTTCTGCTGGCTTGCCCCACCACCACAGAAAACACTGAGCTAGGCTGAAACACCTGCATTTTGGAGCTGCCTTACTCAAGAAAACAAAAAAGAGACCATGTTTGTATGTGGCTTTATAAACTCAATGATATATATATATATTTTGTTTTTAACATTATTTGCAAACTGATATGTGACACGTATTAATGTCAAAATTACATGCAAAACAGGAAAGCCTCACCCCGAAAATATATATTTTTATTTGTTATTTTATTTTTTGCAAAGAATGTGGGTCTCAAAACAGGCCCTGAACAGGCCCTGCCCCGAATGACGGGTCACCACTGCATTATTGTAATCGGTTTCTGAATATTCGATGAGGCTTATTGACGTCAACCGCCTGTATTCAACTAGCCTCATGTCATGAATATGCATAGCCATCTCGAGACAACTCTGATATGAATTGTTTTTTTTTCATGTATGTTCCTTAAGGTCCTTGTGTAATGTGATATTGTACCCCCTAGCCCAACTTGTGTAATGTGATATTGTACCCCCTAGCCCAACTTGTGTAATGTGATATTGTACCCCCTAGCCCAACTTGTGTAATGTGATATTGTACCCCTAGCCCAACTTGTGTAATGTGATATTGTACCCCCTAGCCCAACTTGTGTAATGTGATATTGTACCCCTAGCCCAACTTGTGTAATGTGATATTGTACCCCTAGCCCAACTTGTGTAATGTGATATTGTACCCCCTAGCCCAATTGTCCTTTGAATATTATTTATATATACTTGTGTTCCCAAATTAACTTCCTGTATTGATTTGTTATTAATAAAAATAAAAAACTTACATCAGTACACTCTTAACAACTTAAGCATTACGAAACGTATATTCGATCCCAAAAAAACTCAAGTAGCAAATAAGACATCATCACTCATTGACCTCCATACAAAAACTCCTTGATTGGAGGGCTTAACAACGAAAAACCGCCACCCGCTGGAGGGAGACCGATTTTCCCCCGAAGTTGGGCTTTTCTCTCTCTCTCTCTCTCTCTCTCTCTCTCTCTCTCTCTCTCTCTCTCTCTCTCTCTCTCTCTCTCTCTCTCTCTCTCTCTCTCTCTCTCTCTCTCTCTCTCTCTCTCTCTCTCTCTCTCTCTCTCTCTCTCTCTTCCTCAGTGAGTCGGCTGACGTTTCTTACGGTTTTTATTCATTTCCCGCAACCAGTAGTGGGCGGCAATACACCCTTTCCGGTGTTGTCCGCCGTTAAACACCACCACCGAAGAAAATTATTAAGGTCAGATTGATACAAGAAGTGAAGATGCCGACTGCCTACGAGAGGTTCAATTTGTAAGTATTGTGCTTCACGTTTAATTGTATACGCGATCAAGTATACGCAATATCAGTATACGCAATATGTGTCAATATCTTGTCATGAATTTCAAAATTCGGGGTTGACATCAGCTAGTTAGCTTGATTGCTTGCTGAATGCTAGCTAAACTAACGATCAATGGCAATCCAGTCTAGAATTGGTTTAACTACCTAGTTTTAACAAGCTATCTAATTTGTCTAGATGAATGGCAACGACGAAATGCCATTAATGTTCTATAAGCAGTTGCCTGTCATTTCAGTTTAGTAGTCAGCTAATTAGCTTGTCTAGTTGCAACAACAACAAAACAAGAACATAATTGTTTTTTTATGTGCTGTCTCTGTAGTGGGTGTGCCACTCTGCTGGACACATTGGGCAACATTGGGGTGGGGATCTGAATACCTGACTGAGTGGCTCAAAACGACAAGGCAATGGGCCAAGTCAGTAGATGTATTAACACCACAATGGGGGTCATAAAGTATTGATGCTGTATCAGAGTTGGCACCGATAGCTCGTTGAGAATAGGTACGTGCCAATACAATGGCCATGAACATGTTATAACCGACTTTTGGTTGTTAAATTCAGTCACAACTTTTACAAGTCACGCAAGCAGCCAATATGGAGTGGTTGTTATGCCAGCAGTATATCTGGTTGTCCCAGGCTTTCCTGTGGCATGAGAATGTGTTGAAAAGCCCATAACAATGAGGCTTTTGTCGGGACAGCCACTTCTCCTCAGTCCTCACTTATAGCTCAGGGTAGTGCATGACGACACTCCATTCTACAGACTTTATTGTTGCCCAGAAAGGAGGGAAACGTTTTTCTGGTGCTGGATTTTCAAGCTCTGAGAAAGCCTGCGTGCAGGTTACGTTTTTCAGCCCGTTTATGCTGCTATAGGAAATCAATCATAGCCAGAGACAGAGAAACACCTTTGTTACACAGTAGATTGTTCTTTGCCGTTCCTTTTTAGGCCTAAATGTTCTTTGTTTGTACAGGCGTGGATTAGCTTTTGTAGGCTAGGCTTACTTGGCTTTGTGTCATACAAGGCCTAGGCTAAGACAAGTGTTGCAATCTTTCTTTCAGTCGCTTGCTGAATGCACCATTTTAGGCCTAATCATTGAAGAGATTCATGCAGTACAAATACTCACTGACAGGCAGTGGTGTAGAAGAGAGTTGCCTTAATGCAGACAGACGGTTGCAATGCTCAGTCCTCTTGAGCGAACCTGTTTAAACACCTGACGGTGCAGATCTGTTGTGCTATTAAGCTTAAATCATTACATGCCATGCTCTCTAAGCTCAGCAAGAAATAAGACAAGCAGTGCAACATGTAACCTATGGAGACCGAAACCACCAAGTTGCTTATTCTGCTATTTCCTTTGTCTGACGTCACCACTGTGGCATTGGCAAGCTATTGTTCTTCCGGTTTAGAGTTTGATGCTGGACAGTGCTTCTTCAGACTGTAGTGTTAACCAGTTGGCATTATCTAAGTTTATTGTCCACCTGTCTGCCCTGGACTAAACCTCAGGATTATTGTCACGTCTCTGTAATGTGCTACATCTCAGCTGGCAGATAACCTTTCTGTACATTGCACTCTTTATTGCTCTTCATGTCACTGGACGTTCTCTGTAACAATGGGCAGGCTGAGCCAACCAGTCACTGGACGCTCTCTGTAACAATGGGCAGGCTGAGCCAACCAGTCACTGGACGCTCTCTGTAACAATGGGCAGGCTGAGCCAACCAGTCACTGGACGCTCTCTGTAACAATGGGCAGGCTGAGCCAACCAGTCACTGGACGCTCTCTGTAACAATGGGCAGGCTGAGCCAACCAGTCACTGGACGCTCTCTGTAACAATGGGCAGGCTGAGCCAACCAGTCACTGGACGCTCTCTGTAACAATGGGCAGGCTGAGCCAACCAGTCACTGGACGTTCTCTGTAACAATGGGCAGGCTGAGCCAACCAGTCACTGGACGCTCTCTGTAACATGCTCCGGGGTGAAGTATCCCTAGGTACTTCACCCTAGTCCGCAACATAGGCAGACAAATCTCTACTGTTATTTTTCACTGTCTTTTTTACTGGTGTTTTTATTTCTTTACTTACCTATTGTTCACCTAATACCTTTTTTTGCACTATTGGTTAGAGCCTGTAAGTAAGCATTTCACTATAAGGTCTACACCTGTTGTATTCAGCATTTCACTGTAAGGCACACGTGACAAATAAACTTTGATTTGATTTGAACCTCATTGTTCCCCCTCCCTTCCCACAGGCACACTAGCCCAGAGAAGTTCTACATTGAGGCCTGTGATGACGGGGTGGATGCAGTTCTGGCCATCGACAGAGTGTCCAATGAGATGACCCTGACTGGTAAGACTCCGTGCACAACGTAAAACAAAAACAAGCATTTCTTATTGGATGAATTCCGGGTGGGTTCCTCCCTGTTTTTCCGCTTCCGTTTGGATCCTAGGGAATACGACGCTAGTGGCTTCAATGGGAAGATTGTCAACACAAAACAGAAATGCGTTGTCATTGATTGGCGTGCGTCAACAGAGTTCAGGGTTCTGTACCGTTAGAATTCCTGTCAGTTGATATGGACATGAAGATGCTCTGAGTTGCTATGTAGATAGTGGGCCCCTGCTCATGGTTCTAACCATGCCATGACCCTTTAATGGCTCCTTCTCATACTCTGTACGAGTGCCTTGCCTCATTGCAGAGGGGTTTTCTAGGTATCTAATGGAGTTCCTGAAGTCAGCAAGTTATGAATAGTGGCCTTGGCCAATGGCGATGTTTCTGACCGACGTTATATAGATCCTCTGGGCCACAGAGACATTTAGCTGGGTTTTTAAAGCTAGTTTCCTGCAGTTCTACACATGTTGCCTTGGCTTACACTGTGTTCTTATACTATCTGAGTGACTCAAACATTTATTACAAAATCAATTCCGTTACCTTTTCAGGAATGTTGATTCTCCCTGTCTGTCTGGTTTGTATTTTGGTGATTTTGTTAGTTCTCAAAGATTATATTTCAAGATGTATAGCTCCATTATGTTTTCTACGTACGTTACAGTATATCTGGTTTGACTTGTTTATGTTTATACTGAAAACGTTTTACCATCTCTAAAACTAAACGTTTTAAAGGTGAAACACTTTTGTCTTGTTTCTTTAGGGAAGAAGGATGTTCCGCCGTCAGCCAACACCAGGCCCATCTGTGGCATCATGGGGACCGTCCGCCTGGTGGCAGGTAGGTCCACAGCCTGACAACACTGGGCTGGTCCTGTGTATGTTGTCACACAAGATGTAGGCCTACCACTTGGTGCGCCCCAACAATATCTCCTTCATTCTGAAGTGTGTACTCGTTCACTACTTCCCACTAATCTAAAAAACATTGGATTGGTGGAGGTGTGGCCTAGCCACTAGCTGGAGTTTCCACCATATTCCTTGGAGCAGTGATTTACTTTCAAATGAGTTGGAAGTGAACAAGTGCACACTTTGGAAGAACGGAGAGATTATTTGGACGTAACTTCCATCTTGTCCCACAAGATCTACCCCTGTAACATGTCACTGTTTAGATATGGGGGGTGACCAGGCTGCCATGTTAACCCATGGATTCCCCTCTCACAGGGATGTACCTGATTGTCATTACCAAGAAGAGGAACGTGGGCAGCCTCTTGGGCCACGCTGTGTGGAAGGCAGTGGATTTTGACGTCATCTCTTACAAAAAGACTGTGCTTCACCTCACTGAGAACCAGGTGACAAAGGCGCTCATGCACATTTTTGGGGATATTTGTTTTGTCTTTAAATTTGTTTTATTTTAGACTATAGTTAGAAACCGAGGGGGAGACAGTAGGAAGGGTGGATGTGTTGATTGAACCCCAGTCTCTGCTGGGGAATAGCGTATGTGTGACTAGCCGGGGTTGTTACCACTTCCTATTCCAATACTCAGCACAGTCAGTGGATTCTGTTTCAGCCTCTTTCTAGATACTGGATGTGTTTTCATTTGATAGTGTTGCGTGTTATCACTCCATCAGTACACAGGGAGAATTTGGTTAGAATTTATCCTAGTGTTTGCCAAGCAGTAGTGAAAGCACACTCCCATGGAAACAGTCCACAGCTCTGAGGAAATGGCCTTTATACAGTGTCTCTGAACTAGAGGGGACCTAGCTACAGTAGCGTTAGGACAGCTAACAGACAGTGTCTCTGAACTAGAGGGGACCTAGCTACAGTAGCGTTAGGACAGCTAACAGACAGTAGCTCTGAACTAGAGGGAACCTAGCTACAGTAGCGTTAGGACAGCTAACAGACAGTAGCTTTGAACTAGAGGGGACCTAGCTACAGTAGCGTTAGGACAGCTAACAGACAGTGTCTTTGAACTAGAGGGGACCTAGCTACAGTAGCGTTAGGACAGCTAACAGACAGTGTCTTTGAACTAGAGGGGACCTAGCTACAGTAGCGTTAGGACAGCTAACAGACAGTGTCTTTGAACTAGAGGGGACCTAGCTACAGTAGCGTTAGGACAGCTAACAGACAGTGTCTTTGAACTAGAGGGGACCTCCTGTTTCAACAACAAGCTCCTTTGCCTTTATTCCCTACTGTTGGAATCACACAATGACAACGTTAGTATGTCATTTCAGTGACGCAGGCCATGTACATTATTCATCAAGGCTGGCTATTCCTGTAGTGCTAATTGAAAGAGCAGCCTTGGCTTGAGACGAAGGTTACGTCCAAAATGGTACCCTTTTCCCTATACTACTTTTAATGGGACTCTAGTGCACTACAAAGAGAATAGGGTGTCATTTGGGACACAGTCATTGTAACTGCCACCGGGGAGTTTAGAGACGCAGCACAGTGAGAACAAAGCTGGCTAACGGCACTGCTGACTGAGTTTACACTGAATTTACTTTATTATGGAAATGTATTTATTTATTTTTGGCCCGTACAACACCACCACTCTTCAGAGGACAGGAAAAAAACTTTTTTTTTTACACCTTTTTATTTTGTTGTTACACATAAACTACACAGATTTCTCGTCGAACATCTCATTCCAAAATCATGCTGCTATAACAGCATCCACTCTTCTGGGAAGGCTTTCCACTAGATGTTGGAACATTGCTGCGGGGACTTGCTTCCATTCAGCCACAAGCATTAGTGAGGTCGGGCACTGATGTTGGGCGATTAGGCCTGGCTAGCAGTCTGCGTTCCAATTCATCCCAAAGGTGTTCGATGGGGTTGAGGTCAGGGCTCTGTGCATGCCAGTCAAGTTCTTCCATACCGCTCTGTATCCATTTCTGTATGGACCAAGCTTTGTGAACGGGGGCATTGTCATGCTGAAACAGGAATGGGCCTTCCCAAAATGTTGCCACAAAGTTGGAAGGACATAATTGTCTAGAATGTCATTGTATGCTGTAGATTTCCCTTCACTGGAACTAAGGGGCCTAGCCCGAACCATGAAAAACAGCCCCAAACCATTATTCCTTATCCACCAAACTTTACAGTTGGCACTGTGCATTGGCATTGTGCATGGTGATCTTAGACTTGTATCCGGCTGCTCGGCCATGGAAACCCATTTCATGAAGCTCCAGAAGAACCGTTATTGTGCTGACGTTGCTTCCAGAGACAGTTTGGAACTCTGTAGTGAGTGTTGCAACAGAGGACAGATGATTTTTACGCGCTTCAGCACTCGGCGGTCCCTTTCTGTGACCTTGTGTGGCCTACCATTTAGTGGCTGAGCCGTTGTTGCGCCTAGACGTTTCCACTTCACAATAACAGCACTTACAGTTGACAGGGGCAGCTCTAGCAGGGCAGCAATTTGATCAACTGACTTATTTGAAATTCACTGAGCTCTTCAATACGGGCCAGTCTACTGCCAATGTTTGTTTGTTAATTCTATTTTTATACACCTGTCAGCAGCGGGTGTGGCTGAAATAGGTGTGTCCACATGGTTGTCACACTGTTTTTACTTGACGTGTAAAGAAAGACATCTTATTAGAACGGTCAGTGAAAGGTAAGTTTAGGCCTAAATGTGTCACGCGTTTTAATACTTTATATATTTCCATGAGTGTGCCGTAGTGGAAACTGGGGCTGCAGATTAGTTTAGAGGTGTTAAGAACCATGTATGATTCCAAATGCCACCCTATTCCCTATGCAGTGCACTACTTTAGACCAGAGAGAAGACAGACTGCACTCACTGGCAAAAACAGGATATCAAGTGCTGACATAATGCAGGGAAGCAGCTGCAGCCTCGTAGGGGGTGAGGAGGTATAGGACGAATCTCATTTTGTATTTCCTTGCATCCACTCTCCTTGCCGCCTCTTTAGAACGCATTGGAGAAGACCTGAGGAGGAACCTTGGACCTTCTTCAGTACTGTTGAGAAGGACACAAGCAGATAGGATGTGAGGGATCGCGAAAAGACACTTCGGGAGAAGGGAGAAATCCTTGTGGGCGTAGCCGTAGAGTCATTCATGTCTGTCTCTCTCTTCCCCTCTCTCCCCCTCTCTCCCCTTCCCTCTCTCCCTCTCTCCCCCTCTCTCCCTGGGCTAACTGGCTTAGCATCCAGAATGCAGATCCTATTAGACATGTGGAGGGAGGGGCCTTAAAGCCCGGGGTTGCTCGGTAGCTGAAGTAAGACACCTGCACCATATAGGGTGCTGCCGTTTGGGACACAGAGATCATTAGAGGTTATGCACCCTACCCTCCACGTGCAGTAAAGCCCCGTGAGGGAGGTGACGTGGACAAGGTTCAGATCATTAGAGGTTATGCACCCTACCCTCCACGTGCAGTAAAGCCCCGTGAGGGAGGTGACGTGGACAAGGTTCAGATGGAAATCTTATCAACGGAGGTCTTTTGTAATACGTAAAAGATGTCATCCATGCAATAACAAGGCCCCATTTTTGAAACCACTGGAGTCAATTGAGGCTGTAATACTGCTAATACTGTCAATCTGATTGTCAATCTGTCCCCGGGCGCCGAATACGTGGATGTCGATTAAGGCAGCCCCCCGCACCTCTCTGATTCAGAGGGGTTGGGTTAAATGCGGAAGACACATTTCGGTTGAAGGCATTCGGTTGTACAACTGACTAATAATGGTGACTTTGACTTTGAGATGTATTTAATTTGTTAATTGGTCACCTAGTAAGATTTCTTCCATGTTTCTAAAGCATGCTGTTTAATTTCATATGAAAACATCCCTGGCTTAACAGCCTCTCTTCTCACATTTCACACACAACTCCTACAAACTGCACTGTCATGAGATGTGCCCAGCCAGCTAATCTATTTTCTCCCCTCCTCCTCTCTCCAGACGCAAGACAACAAGACTTTCCTGTCCATGATTAACAACGTGCTGACTACAGATGGATTCTACTTCTGCACTGACTATGACCTGACCCACACCCTCCAGAGACTGGCCAACGTCAGCCACGACTTCCAGGAGATGAGCCTGCTGGAGAGGGTAGGAGAGGGAGGACTATTGTTTCTCTGGAACAAAGACCCTGTCCAGAAACAACCCCTAGACCATACCTAACCCTCTAGGCTGTTTTGTAGACCTGGAAAGATGGGATATGAGCAGTATGGCAAACTATCGCGGCAGGTAGCCTAGTGGTTAGAGCATTGGACTTGTAACCGGAGGGTTGCAAGTTCGAATCCCCGAGCTGACAAGGTAAAATATGTCGTTCTGCCCTGAACAAGGCAGTTAACCCACTGTTCCCGGGCGCTCAAGACGTGGATGTCGATTAAGGCAGCCCCCGCACCTCTCTGATTCAGAAAGGTTGGGTTAAATGCGGAAGACACATTTCGGTTGAAGGCATTCGGTTGTACAACTGACTAATAATGGTGACTTTGACTATCTACCTCTATCAGAGGGCAGACACTAGTTTTTGTGTGTGTGACATTGCATCCAGCTGTTTTTACTCTACAGGAGATAGTTAAATGGAAATGCATCCTAGCAGGAAATTGTCGCATCTATTTTATATGCAAAAAATGTTTTATAAATCACCGGACAAGTTAATAGAACACAGCTAGAGGCTGCACTCTCTTCACTATATAGTGCCTTATTTTGAAACATGGTCCATAGGGTGGCCGTATGGAGGCGGACGGGGTACAGATAGTGACTCCTGTTCCATGTCTAAACTAGGGGCACACGTTCTTCTCACCATCAAACCAGTTGAACAAGGTTTCAGTGAAAATTCTGTACACTATGTACAGTTGTGGCCAAAAGTTTTGAGAATGACACAAATATAAATTTTCACAAAGTCTGCTGCCTCAGTTTGTATGATGGCAATTTGCATATACTCCAGAATATCCTGAGTGATCAGATGAATTGCAAAGTCCCTCTTTGCCATGCAAATGAACTGATTCCCCAAAAAACATTTCCACTGCATTTCAGCCCTGCCACAAAAGGACCAGCTGACATCATGTCAGTGATTCTGTACAGCACTCTGTGACATCAGCTGATGTAAGGGGGGCTTTATAAATACATTTGATTTGATGATTCTCTCATTAACACAGGTGTGAGTGTTGACGAGGACAAGGCTGGAGATCACTCTGTCATGCTGATTGAGTTCAAATAACAGACTGGAAGCTTCAAAAGGAGGGTGGTGTTTGGAATAATTTTTCTTTCTCTGTCAAACATGGTTACCTGCAAGGAAACACGTGCCGTCATCATTGCTTTGCACAAAAAGGGCTTCGCAGGCAAGGATATTGCTGCCAGTAAGATTGCACCTAAATCAACCATTTATTGGATCATCAAGAACTTCAAGGAGAGCGGTTCAATTGTTGTGAAGAAGGCTTCAGGGCGCCCAAGAAAGTCCAGCAAGCGCCAGGACCATCTCCTAAAGTTCATTCCGCTGCGGCATCAGGGCACCACCAGTACAGAGCTTACACAGGAATGCACGCACAGTGAGGTGAAGACTTTTGGAGGATGGCCTGGTGTCAAGAAGGGCAGCAAAGAAGCCACTTCTCTACAGGAAAAACTTTAGGGACAGACAGATATTCTGCAAAAGGTACAGGGATTGGACTGCTGAGGACTGGGGTAATGTCATTTTCTCTGATGAATCCCCTTTCCGATTGTTTGGGGCATCTGGAAAAAAGCTTGTCCAGAGAAGACAAGGTGAGCGCTACCATCAGTCCTGTGTCATGCCAACAGTAAAGCATCCTGAGACCATGTGTGGGGTTGCTTCTCAGCCAAGGGAGTGGGCTCACTCACAATTTTGCCTAAGAACACAGCCATGAATAAAGAATGGTACCAACACATCCTCCGAGAGCAACTTCTCCCAACCATCCAGGGACAGTTTGGTGACGAACAATGCCTTTTCCAGCATGATGGAGCACCTTGCCATAAGGCAAGTGGCTTGGGGACCAAAACATCAATATTTTGGGTCCATGGCCAGGAAACTCCCCAGACCTTAATCCCAGTGAGAACTTGTGGTCAATCCTCAAGAGGCGGATGGACAAACAAAACCCCACAAATTCTGACAAACTCCAAGCATTGATTATGCAAGAATGGGCTGCCATCAGTCAGGATGTGCCCCAGAAGTTAATTGACAGCATGCCAGGGCGGATTGCAGAGGTCTTGAAAAAGAAGGGTCAACACTGCAAATATTTTTTTTTTTTTGCATCAACTTCATCTAATTGTCAATAAAAGCCTTTGACACTTATGAAATGCTTGTAATTATACTTCAGTATTCCATAGTAACATCTGACAAAAATATCTAAAGACACTGAAGCAGTGAACTTTGTGAAAAATTTATATTTGTGTCATTCTCAAAACTTTTGGCCACGACTGTACACATTCTGCACACGAGAGTAATGCCTCAGCTGAGACTGAGGAGGGGTTGAAAAAGTCAGTCTGTGTATACACATGAGGGCAAGGTGACTAGTGTGGTTTACATGCATGGCAGGAGCCCAAACACCACAGTTAATCTGGCAGTGACACTCCTCCAATATGGATGAGCCATGGATATCATCTAATGGGATAATACCACAGATGGATGAGACAGACCACATCCTGTGAAATATCTATTTCAGTAGAACATCTTTGATAATACTCTCTGACCTCAGCCTTCGTGGTTGACTAGCTTGGTACGCAGCAGCAGAACTCTGGCCGTGCCCAAAAACAACTATTATGCTCCTAAAATAAGCACTTCATCTAGATTTGAAAGAATCTGTTAGTTAAAAGCAAAAGGGTGGTAGCTCCACCTTGCCCTTGTCTAATCAAAGTAGTGGTTAAAGCTTTTAGGAGAATTGCGCACTAATACATTGGCGACAGCCTGTATGCCCTCCCACATATGTTTCATGTGTCAGGGTATAACCTGCGAAAGCCAGCATGTATAGAATGGAATAATTAACTCATATTTGCCATATTCTAACAATTCTCTTGTGCCAACGCATCGCCACGATCCGTGCCAACGCATCGCCACGATCCGTGCCAACGAATCGCCACGGTGAACTTGTACTCATGTAGATCTGTAATAGTTGGATGGTGACACTTGTCAGCCAAACAGAAAAGCAAGACGAAGCAATTCGGGCGTTCTTGAAAGTCAGGACAATCCTTGTCCTGCAAAGAAACACTGTGTGTGTGTGTGTGTGTGTGTGTGTGTATATGGAGACATCACGTGCCCTGCGTACCTTCCAAATTATTCGGCAATCATAATTTTTTTGGAGAGGGGGAAACGCAGTTTCCATAATTTGTCGCCATAAGGAAAGTTAGACAAAATAAAAGTCCACCCCTGTCAAACAGATAAATGTTGTCGATCTTTAGAAAATGTTTCCTATATCTGCCTTTTCCATTACACGTTTCTGTGATTTTAAAAATAATTATATATATATATATATATATATATATATATATATATATATACTTTAATAAATGGAAAGCTCGGTCAATGGAAACCTGGCTATTGTCTGCTCAAACGGATTGAGTGGGAAATTATTTTCTGCAGGTTGGACAGATTTTAAGGAATTGATTGACTCTATGACTGACTGACTGGTTGGTTCTCCTGTTTCTAGGCAGATCAGAGGTTTGTGTGGAATGGAAGCCTCCTGAGAGAGTTCCTTACCCAGCCGGAGGTGAGTGACCATGAAGATGACATCACAACACCTCCACCTGTTTTGCATTATACATTACACATGTCCACAGTCTTCATTCATTGTTTCTTATTCTGATGTACCAGAGGTAATGGTATTAGAATGTGGAAAAGATAACATCAACCTTACCGCTCCAAAATAATCTGTTTGAAACAATAACGCACTATAGATTCGTTCTAATGTATCCAGTGACAAAGTTTTAAAATATCATCTTTTGTTTCCCTTTTCAGCTCCACAAGTTTGCGATCCCTGTTGTCCATGGATGTATCCTTTTCATGGTCTTGTTTTGCTCCCACTGATCTTTTCTTGTAGTAATAATCAGTGGAACCACATCAGAACATAAGAGTTTGAATGGTTCTCTGAGTGTTCCAAGAAACCAATTTGAACTCTGTGGAACTTAAATCATTCCCTCAGGGGCACTTTAGAAAGCCATTGCTAGGTCACAAATAATAGCATCCCCCACTTAGCGTACAAGTACAGTAGCATCCTCCACTTAGCGTACAAGTACAATAATCCAAGTGGAGGATGCCAAGTCTCAAATGGCACCCCTATTCCCTATATAGGGCACTACTTTTGTCCTGGTCAGTAGTGGTGCACTATATAGGGAATAGGGTGCCATTTCAGTACAACTTGGCCTGATGCTGTAGCAGTGTATTCTGTGAGGTCCTTGACGTCCCTGACCCAGTCGTCGTGATGAAGCCGTGCCGTATCAACGGGAAGATCTTTGAATGGATCCTCATATCCAGGAGGAGCTGCTTCAGGGCTGGGGTCAGGTACTACGTCAGAGGTAAGACACAGGTCACATCCCGATTGGCACTCTGTTCCCTATGCAGTGCACTACTTTTGACCAGGGTCCATAGGGCTCTGGCCAAATGTAGTGCACTATATAGGGAATAAGGTGCCAACTGGGATGGAGCCATGGTACTGAGCAGCACTACTGGCATGTTGAATAGGTAATAATCATTCTCTCGTTATTCCTTTTTCCTCAGGTATCGATTCTGAGGGCCACGCTGCTAACTTTGTGGAGACAGAGCAAATAGTGCTGTACAATGGAGGGAGGGCTTCATTCGTACAGGTGAGTAGTTGTAGTAGCAGTGTGAGCAGTAGCAGCGCCGGCAGTAGTGGCAGCAGTAGATGGCGGTCTGGGAGAGAACGTATAGCCTACAACACCTCCACCTGTGGTGGTGCTGTTGGTTAATTGATTGTGCAGGGCAGCTTACAGTTGGCCTACGATTTGAAGTTAATTGGTATTTGATTTCGAAAAGTTACAGGGAATTTAACATTTTAGTAATTAATTGGGTGACCCCTTTAGCTATACAGAATCTCACCGCCGTGCGTTTCCATCTCCTCCCCTCTCTCCTTCATTCCAGCGCGCAGACGGGCTGTCAACAGTTTCATGAAATATGTTTTGTTGTGAAAACATGTTACTATCAATGTTCCCAAGCAGATTTCACTTGTTTTCCCAAAATGTAAGCACTGGGTAGCTGCAGGAACAGGGTTGGAGAGCCCAT
Organism: Brachymystax lenok tsinlingensis; assembly: GCA_030435695.1. Classification (NCBI taxonomy): domain Eukaryota; kingdom Metazoa; phylum Chordata; class Actinopteri; order Salmoniformes; family Salmonidae; genus Brachymystax; species Brachymystax lenok. The sequence continues at coordinate 7,625,628 of CM059799.1, forward strand.
GGCATACAGAGTTTGGGCGGAATATCACCCTGTCGCGCAGCGAGAGCATGCTCCTCAAACAGTGGTTTACACATGAAGTGAAATAAGTGTTCTTATATTTATTTCTCAGCTGCTCATATTCAGTACAGCTCTGCTACAAAACCGAAGTAGCCTACCCGGCATCATTGAAAAACAGATCAGCGGGAAAACGTTCCGCCTCCATTCGGCTATTGGAGTGCATACAGATAACAACATGTATTTTATCTCTTGTTCCTGTCCATTTAATAATGGGTCATTCTAAATCAAAACTAATTGTATGTATTAGTAAAGACTAGATTTAATTGAGAATAGTCTGATGAGTGAAAATACGGGGCGGCAGGTAGCCTAGTGGTTAGAGCGTTGGGACTAGTTTCCTGAAAGGTTGCAGGATCAAATCCCGAGCTGACAAGGTAAAAATCTGTCGTTCTGCTCCTGAACAAGGCAGTTAACCCACTTGTTCCTAGGCCGTCATTGAAAATAAGAATTTGTTCTTAACTGACTTGCCTGGTTAAATAAAGGTTAAAAATAAAAATAAATAATAGCATCTGTGCAGCCTGAGGCAAGGACCAGATCTCCAAGCTTTTTAATTTTCATTTACAGGATTACAAATGATCACTTTTACGCTCTTCATAGCCACTTTGTGTCCTTGCTCCAGAATGGGGAAAATATCCTTTATATTTTATTCAGCTAAGTTCAAATATAATAATGGCGTTGGACTTATAAGCATATCTTCTCTGCTAAATGAACAAGCCTACAGCCTATGGCATAGAGCATAGCCAGATAACAACATACAGTAGGCCAACTCATATTCAGTTCTTAGGAAATACATATTTTTCATAGAATGTTTCTTTTAGACTGGACTAAAGTAAATCATGCATTTATTTTGATGTTGTGTATATTAAATGTATCTGTTATACATTTTTCTTTTTTTAAATGTAGATTTTCCAAAGGCGTGCATCAGCGGCTTATATTAATTCAGCTTATATGCGTGGAGGCCTGGAGATGCTAAACGTGTTTATGTCAATTACCGTGAGACCGGCAGTCTTTTGCATGACAGTAACCGGCTGGCAAAATTGAAATACCGCCAAAACCCCACTCTGAACCAATACAGAGAAATAAGAGCTTTTAATATTTATTTAAAAGCTCTTATTTCTCTGTATTGGTTCAGAGTGGGGTTTTGGCAGTCTTTCAATTTTGCCAGCCGTCTACTGTCATGCAAAAGACTGCCGGTCTCACGGTAATTGACAAAAATACGTTTAGCATCTCCAGGATCAGAAGAATATTTTATTTATTTTTTATTTTTTTAAATATGTTTTCCGTCCACAGACACGAGGCTCCATGCCCTTCTTCTGGTCCCAGAGGCCCAACCTGAAATACAAGCCGAAACCACTGATCAGCAAGAACACCAATCACGTAAGGGCTTTCAAATCTTCTGGCAGTTTCTATCTATTGCACTCCTTGTCTTGTCAGTGTCAAAGGTTAGGTAAACCCACTCTGTGGATCTCTTGTTGACAAAAGTCCTCAATTGACTAATTCTCCCCCAACTGTCTACCTAGATGGATGGCTTCCAGAGGCATTTTGACTCCCAGGTCCTCATCTATGGAAAGCAGACCATTCTGAACCTGGTAGGACCCTCATTATTTTAAAGCCTCACGATGGCTAAAACGTATATCCCTGTCACAGCATTGTGAGAGAGAAGCGTTAGAAAGATTGATATACACTGAACCAAAATATAAAACCAACATGCAACAATTTCAAAGATTTTACTGAATTACAGTTCATATAAGGAAATCGGTCAATTGAAATAAATTCATTAGGCCCTAATCTATGGATTTCACATGACTGGGAACACAGATATGTACAGATACCTTTAAAATGTTTTTAAATAAAAGTAGGGACGTGGATCAGAAACCAGTCCGTATCTGGTGTGAGCACCATTTGTTTCATGCAGCACAACACATCTCCTTCGTATAGAGTTGATTTTGGCCTGTGGAATGTTGTCCCACTCCTCTTCAATGGCGGTGCGAAGTTGCTGGATATTTTGGCGGGAACTGGAACACGCTGTCCATCCAGAGCAACCAAAACATGCTCAGTGGGTGAGATGTCTGGTGAGTACGCAGGCCATGGAAGAACTGGGACATTTTCAGCTTCCAGGAATTGTGTACAGATCCTTGCAACATGGGGCCGTGCATTACCATGTTGAAATGAGGTGATGACGGCAGATGAAAATCACGACAATGGGCCTCAGGATCTTGTCACGGTATCTCTGTGCATTCAAATTGCCATTAGATAAAATGCAATTGTGTTCGTTGTCTGTAACTTATGCCTGCCCATTCCATAACCCCACCGCCACCATGGGGCACTCTGTTCACAACGTTGACATTAGCAAACCGCTCGCCCACACGACGCCATACACGCAAGCTGCCATCTGCCCGGTACAGTTGAAACTGGGATTCATTTGACTTTAGTTGGACATAATGCCAAATTCTCTACAACAACATTGAGACTGCTTATGGTAGAGAAATTAACATTCAATTCTCTGGCAACAGCTCTGGTGGACATTCCTGCAGTCAACATGCCGATTGCACGCTCCCTCAACTTGAGACATCTGTGGCATTGTGTTGTGTGACAGAACTGCACATTTTTTTGTGGATTTTATTGTCCCCAGCACAAGGTGCACCTGTAATGATCATGCTGTTTAATCAGCTTCTCGGTATTCCACACCTGTCAGGTGGATGGATTATCTTGGCAAAGGAGAAATGCTCACTAACATGGATGTAAACAAATTTTTACACAACATTTGAGAGAAATAAGCTTTTTTTGTGCGAATGGAACATTTCTGGCATCTTTTTATTTCAGCTTATGAAACATGGGACCAACAATTAACATGTTGCGTTTTTTTTTATATTTTTGTTCGGTATAAGATGGTGTTTTTTCCTTCTTCCTCCAGATCAACCAGAAGGGTTCAGAGAAGCCACTGGAGCAAGCCTTTGCCAAGATGGTGACTGGCATGGAGAACGGCATGATCAAGTAAGAACCAATCACCGCTCTCCTGAACACCCTCTCACCCATCACCCATTTCTATGATTTGTTGTTGTTGTTGTTTTTAGATGAATGGATGGATGGATGGATCTAACACTTGTTTCTTATGCCTGCAGGTACGTAGCGTTCGACTTCCACAAGGAGTGCAGCGGGATGAGATGGGATCGTCTGAATATCCTGGTGGACAATGTGGCTGAGACACAAGACGAATACAGGTGTTACTCCGTATTGACTATAGCTGCTAGTCTACACACACACAACCATGCAAGACTCAGGTTAACTTTCTTTAGCGAGACGATAGGCGTATGAACACAGAAGAGAGGCAAATTGTCTTCTCCTCTACCCTTTTATCTCTGGTCTGTCTTCAGGGTAAAATGCCAGTGATTACAGTAGTCAGTCAGTCTGGTCTGTCTTCAGGGTACAATGCCAGTGATTACAGTAGTCAGTCAGTCTGGTCTGTCTTCAGGGTAAAATGCCAGTGATTACAGTAGTCAGTGACTTCTGAAATTCTTCTGGCATATTTGTTCTCTGAGGCTGCATCCCAAATACAGGTGTTATTCCCTTCCATTGGGGCTCACGGGAATAGGGTGCCATTTGGTACTCATCTAGCCTTGTCTTCTGATGATGACCCCTCTGTTGTCTCCCTGTAGCGGGAGCGGTAGGTGGTGTCCCAACGTTACAGTGCTGTTACTGGCTCTGTGGATATGTGTTCTCCTAACCTTGTCTCCTGACTCCTCTGTCGTCTCTGCAGCTACTTCATGGTAGACACGGAGGGGAAGGTGTTGTCCCAGCAGAAGGGGACGTTCCGCAGTAACTGCATGGACTGTCTGGACCGCACCAACGTCATCCAGAGCATGTTGGCCCGCCGCTCCATACAGTCCCAGCTACAGGTGTGTGGATGGTATATTCTTATTGTTCTCAGACAGTACACTCCAATGGATCCGTCAGAGTACCCCATTCTACCTCTATACAGTCCCAGTTACAGGTGTGTGGGTGTTACACTCAGAGGGATCCTTTCCTGCCGAGTTAGTTAACTTATACAGTCCCAGCTACAGGTAGGAGCTAGGAGGGTTTCACTCGTTATTACTTGAAACCCCCTTGTTTCACACACTTGGGGGGTTAAATGAGAGAGTTAGAGATGAGAGGCAGAGGGTTGAACAAAGACAACCAGTGGCTACTGTTTCCCACAGTATTATTGCCAGTTTATTTTAGAGAACAAGCTGAATGACTGAGGCCTGTCCCCAGTTCCCTAACCTATCCCCTTCTAAATGGACTTATGTATGCTTGTTTGGTGGTTGTCCACAGAGGATGGGTGTCCTGCATGTGGCCCAGCGGATTGAGGAACAGGCCGATTTTGAGAAGATCTATAAGAATGGTAAGTTGGCCCCGCCCCTCTACAGCCTATGAATGGCAGCTACTTTAGGCCTTTTCACACGGTGTTCTCTTAGCCCAGGGCTTCCCTTAACCCTTAGTTAAAATTAGCCCTGGGCTAAGGAGGCTGTCAGTCTTGGGCTAAGTGTGTGTGTGTGTGTGTGTGTGTGTGTGTGTGTGTGTGTGTGTGTGTGTGTGTGTGTGTGTGTGTGTGTGTGTGTGTGTGAACGCAGCTTTTGAGTGTCATATGAAGTTGATCTGTGTGGTCCCTATCACACTATTCTTGGGTGACCACATGTCCTGAATTGTGTGGGACAGTCCCGCATTTTGTCCCTTTGTCCCTCAACCAAACAATAATGTCCCTAATTTAGGGACAAAATGACTTTATTTTTTTAATTTATTTTTTCTTTTCTACAAAAAGTGTGCTTCTGAGGAAGAGCTACAAAAGTAAATGGTCGTAATGGACTGAAAGATATATCAGGTAATTTCGTCAAACTTGTGAGGCTCTCCGTGTTCATTAGTTTCTCATTCAACATATTTTCTTCTTCACTACCGTTTTTTGTAAAAGCCTCCCTTCCTAACTGTTTTACATTCCCTGAGAACAACCAGAAATGCTTCCTTGGCCAAATGTTCCCAGATTTTCATAAAACAGCTCCACGTGGTCTCGTTTCTGCATCACCACATTTTTTTGCGCGAGGCAAAAACAGTAGGCTACGCGCGCATCAATGAACCCGTTGGGCGCACGGGTGTAGAGCTGCCAGAGCGCGTCGCCGCCACTTCTCACAGTGGCGCTTGTTTAGTAAAGTTCGATCCAAGCCGGGATCAATGTCTTGGAAGATCACATAATGTTTCATTTTGTATTCTACATAACACAACCAACTTTAATAACGTTACTGTTACACAACAACACCTCCTAATTTCTTATAATCGATTTTATGATGGTTTGCTGAATAGTCCCCAGAAAATGCTCGTGCTGCCAAAACTCAAATGCAAGCCACTAGGAAGAATTTGCTTGGATTGAAACGAATACAGGAAGTATTCAGGAATACAGGAAAATATAAATGCATATTCCCATGAAACGGATCGAGATCAGATGATTTCAGTTTGGCTGTTTTCATTGGTAAAACGTGAAGAATTATCATTCACTATTGACTGATGGCCCATGGTGAAACGAGTTATGCCTAACTAGGTGTTTGAGGGTGTTAAATGTACACTTTTCTTGAGACAATGTGTGTAGGCATAGGCAGATGTTGCAATTGGGAGGATGCATTTTGTGTATTCTCTAATGATATTTAATAGGCTACTCTGTCGGTACAAACTTTGAGAAATTATGCCGTCATTTACAAGGGGAGTATTCGTGCAGGCTACTATGTCCCGCAAAATCATTCCCTTGTCCCCCGCATTTGGGTATTTCTCTGCTCACTAATTAATGTCTGTCTGTCTTTTTTTTCTTCTATGCGCTAGCTTGGGCTGACAATGCCAACGCATGTGCCAAGCAGTACGCCGGTACGGGGGGCTCTGAAGACTGACTTCACCAGGTATGGAACAACCCGTGTGCTGCTCACCTACATGTCTTCAGACACTATGCTTGTCATGTTGAAGGTCAACTGTCGGTTGTTCGGCTTCAATTTGAGGTCCCTTGTTCTTAATTTATATGTGGACTTCCTGGGTACTAGCTGGTTGGTGTGTACAAGTAGGTCATGTGCCTGTGGCCATGAGATGTAGTGTGTTGATGGTTATTTCTCCTACACCAGACTGATGCCATTCCATTAGTATTGCTATGTGGACGTTATGGCAGACTGTCTCTGTCTTTCTGGTTTATATGTGACGTGTGTCACTCGTCCTTGTTGGGAGAGTTTGATATGCGTTGACGGTGTCTGTTATTGATGGTTGTTATTTCCTGTCCTCAGAACGGGGAAGAGGACCCAGATGGGTCTGGTGATGGACGGAGTGAACTCTGCCATCCGTTACTACAAGAATAACTTCTCTGACGGCTTCAGACAAGTACGTCTGGTTTTCAGTTTTAAAGGCCTAGAAAAATGACGTGAATTAATTTAGTGATCTACGTAAGGTAGTCCAATAATAAATTACTATATCAGATATATATTGTATAGTTCAGAAGGTTTTTTTCTATAGACCAATATTGTGTTCCTCATTATTTTTGCTTAGTTAGTTGTCAGCCCTTTTGTTGCTCAAAGGGTACGTGTGTTTCCTGTCTCCAGGATTCCATTGATTTGTTCCTTGGAAACTATGCTGTTGATGAAACGGACAGCCCCACTCCACTCCGCATCCAGAAGGACTGGAAGTTCCTCACGGTCAGTTTGCATCGCCATTACTGCGGAGAGATGGAGACCGGTTTCATAGGGGTCAGGAAATGGGGAGATGCCTTTTTTGGAGTGTCCAGACTGATCAGTCATGTTTTGTCATTCACTTTACACCTCTGGTCATCTCCTCCCATTTTTAATATGGAGTTGTGCTTCCCCTTAATGTATTTTGTTATCTTGGTCTTTCAGCTGCCCATTATCATGGTGGTCGCGTTCTCCATGTGTATCATCTGTCTCCTCATGGCTGGTAAGAAAACCACTGTTATTCTCCCCATTGTAGCCTTTTAACTCTAGCTCTACTAACCTCAGGACACAAGAGCATGCTAGCTTATCCCTGGTTATGTCTAGATCCATAAAATATGTTGATCTCTGGTCACCAAAAAAAAAATCGCTTTTTCTCTCTCTGTATATCTTTTGTGTACTTTATTGGTTGTTCTCATGTCCCTCCCAGGTGACACGTGGACTGAGACCCTGGCCTATTTGTTGTTCTGGGGCACTGCTGCTGCCGTCACCGCTGCCGTCATAGTCTTCAACGGCCGTGACTTCGTGGACACACCCAAACTGGTGCAGAAAGAGAAGATGGACTGAACGTGTATATATGTGGAAAGCAGCTCGGCCCAGCAGACTCCTATACCTCTTCATCTTCATTCAACTCTTCTTCCTCTTCTTCCTCCCGGCTGCTCGAGGCTCGGACTCTGTACTTAACTGCTCTCCACACTGTCGTCCTAGGACTGCGTCCCAAATGGCACCCTATTCCCTATATAGTGCACTTTGGGAGGTAGCCCTATAGTTTCTATTGGGGTTTCTACTCTAACCCTGAACTCCTGTTTATCAGGCAGCAAACCCACTGAAGCTGGGCTGAACTGTAGTCTCCTATCAGACTCTCACACCTCATCCTATCTGGTTTGGTGCTTAGATCATGGTGTATATTGACCTGAAGTTTCATTTATTTTGTTGTCTTGTGTTGGAGAGGGTTGGCGTAGTCGGTCAACTTAAGGCACACAGGTTTTATTACAGAGGTCTCCGATAACCTGTCATACTTCAGTGAATTGCAGTAGAATTCTTCATTTTCCATGAAGGCAACTTAAACAAGAGAATATTCATGTTATACATTAATTAATGGTTTCTTTGGTTTAACTTTTCTGTTTACTGTAATTTAAAAATGCAATTATGTATTTTAAACTATAGGAATCCACAGAGAAACGGTTGGCACTTTTCACAGGCACTAGAATGACTGGGGTACATTGTTCAGAAAGATGAAATGTTTTGGTTGTCCTCTTGAACGTAATAAGCCTTACTAAAATAATTTAAAGAAGAGCTATACAACTAAACTAGCTCTAGTTATCCTAGAGAAGAATGACGTTGGAGAATGTCTTCCTACTATGAACATAATCATGCGTAGTATTTATGATTCTATTTTTAAGGAAGGGTTTCGTGCTTATCTTACCATCTTATTTTTGCACTTGAACATCTAAGGGTGAACATCCTAAGAAGTTGCACATAGTATTTGATCTGAGAGGTGTGAAATCTTTCAATGTTCATTCATTGTTGGTTATAGTGGTCACTATACCAGTGCTCTCCAACCCTGTTCCTGGAGAGCTACAGTCCTGTGGGTTCATTCCAACCCTGACCTAGCGCACCTGATAATTAGCTGGTTGGTCAGCTGAATCGGGTGAGTTACAACTGGGGTCGGAGCGAAAACCTGCAGGAGGGTAGCTCTCCAGGAACAGGGTTGGAGAACCCTGCGCTATAACATTGTTGTCATGTGGTGGCCATTTCCCAGCTGTTATAATAACCTTGTCTTGTCAGTGTGTTCTAGTTGACGTCTCGCACTATTTTGGAAGTGTTGTGGTCTTGCTGAGGGTTTCCCTAGCACTACTAAACCTTCAGTGGTCAGTGTTTCCCAAAACAGGTCCTCCACGACCCCCAACAGTAAACACTTATTGTAACCCTTTACAAGCACACCTGATTCAACTAATCATCAAGCTCTCAATGAGTTGAACGAGGTGTGTTTTTTTTGCAGCCCTTGACAATGAAACGGTACTGTTGGGCCTACTGGAGGACCAGGGTTGGAGAAACTGATTTTAGATAATGCCTTTACAAGCTCGCCCCTCAATGGATGAGGGGGTGGACTTAAGAGAATCATTCCCTTGTTCTCATTAATATGTTTGAGTATGAATAATGGTTTTCAGGGTGTTTCCAGATGTACTGTATTCATTAGAGATTGTATTGTAGACTGTATATGTTGCTATGCCTTTTTGTGCCTGCTTTCCAGCTCGGATTACGAACTTGCATTCATAATACAGAAGTAGTTGTCATGGTGTAAATATTCTAGAACATGATTGCAATTCCATTGCTCCTTTGAATGTGTTATTGTAATCTGCCAGTGATTTACTACAAGCAGTTTAAAGCTTTAGCTAAATTAGAATCTTGTTGATATGCTAGAACTGTTTTATTCTAGCTGGGCAGTGGTAACCACAGAGGGGAGGACCAACTCAAGCTTGTCTACTGTGCTACAGATATCTGTGTTTCCATGAACATATCCTTGTAATTATATATACTGTATATTTTACATTAAGATTGTATGCTGAGCACTTAGTTGCAGAGTCTATACTAAATGTAAAGATCAAGCAGTGGTTATTTTCTTTTTTTTCTTCTCTGGATGAGAATTTAGAATTAAATGTTTCCCGGTCTTTCGTGTGAGTCAACAACCGCATTTTAAAGGCTTATGATTTACCTGGTGAATATTTCTGTTTTTTATATGGGGATTGGAAACTATCTTCGGCTTATGTTTTTGAATTTCTTTATTTTGGAAGATGGTTGTTTATATTCATGATTTAATAGTGGTAGTGAATGATGTATTTTTCAATCCTGTTTTTTTAATTCATTTCTTCCCTCATCACCATTCCTTGGTTGTTATGGAAAAACCCTGAACATTCATTTCCTATGACCATAATACATTTAACTGGGCTATGATGTAACCTGGTCCCAGATCTGTTTGTGCTATAATGCCAATCCTTGTCATGACAAATTTTAGTTTTGGCATGACAATGGGTGACCATGGAGTTCGCATGATAGCACAAACAGACTGGAACCCAGGCTAGCTTCGAAGATTTCTGGCTAGTGTATCAACTGAGGTCAGTTGTCAATCCTCATGACTTTATATCAGTTTGAAAATGTAAGTGGCAGGCTGTGACTATGAAACTAGTTATTTATCGTCACATTGTGCTGTGACATTGGTTTGCTAGAAAGACCATGTTCCCAGTTGGTGCCGTGTAACTTCAGAAAATGTAAAAAGAAAATGAGTGGTTCAGGGATATGACAGGATCGGTAGCTTGCTACAGTTTAAAAAACTTGACATCACATGGTTAAACTTATACTTTTTCAATCTGATTTGGCTATAACCTAAACAAAGTTAAATATCTAACTCTCAATGTAATTTAGAGGGCAGTTGCAGATGTCCTATTTCATAATGAAGGGTCATATACCTGAATAGGCTATCCTATCACCTTGTCCTAGAACTTGGCGATGACCTTGCTGTGAATGCAATTATGTAAACTGTCAATTGACACATTATTCCCCACTTTGTAATTCCATGAGGTTTATGGATGATTTATCAATAAACGACTATTTAAAAAAAAAAATGTTTTGTGTTCAATTAGAATTTTTATTTTATTTAAACATTTTGGGCGTGAGTGGTATGATGACACAAACCGATCTGGGACCAGGCTAGAGAGCAGTCAGTTGGGACTTGTTTTCAAGGCGCCTGCGCAGAACCTTCCCCGTTGCCTCTTCCCGACACGACACTTGCGAGGGGCTGCATGTGTTTATTTCGGTCATTTAACGACTGTAAATGTAAAAAAATAATAACTTCAGGTCTTAAACATGAGCACGCTATGGATGGGAAACGTGAGTATCTCAAACCGGTTCAGTCGATATATCAGTTTTATTTTGTAACACTTCAGGTTGTAGGTAAATGTGCTAGTTGAAGCTAAGTAGCTAGCCAGGCTTAGCTAGCTTCAACTTGGAAGTTATGTTTGTTAGCATACTAGCTAGCTAGTAGTTAGATAAATAACGTTAGGTGGCTAGTTAACCGACTTGGTTTATTAGTGCTAAATGGTGGAACATCTTTGACACCTATTACTAGCTTAACGCAGCCTTTATAATATTCGCAAGGGACATGTGGAAGCTAACTCTTAGCTAAGTTAACGTTAGCTAACCCATGCCATGTTATGATGTGTTTTGTTTGGTAGTTGGAGCCCTACATGGATGAAAACTTCATAACCCGTGCCTTCGGCACTATGGGAGAGTTGGTGGTGAGTGTACGGATTATACGCAACAAGATGACCGGGTGAGTCTTTTCTCTAGGACGTTTTGACCTGAGTTTTAACTAGAACAACAGTATCTCTCTAACCCCCTTCTCCGTATGCAGGGGTTTCAGCGATTACATTCGCCCACATTTGGCTCCGTAGGAACTACAAGTCCAACGTTGTTTTAACATTTGGGAAAGTTAATCATAGCTTTCAAACCGGTTTTCGAAACATTTTTCAGATTTTAACCCGTATCTTTCATACCAGAAACAACTAATCTTTCAAATAAATATAGTTACTGTAGCAGTTGTGCACATATCCACAAGGTGTGTGCGCCTCCAGTTGACAACTACACTTCCTCGCCAGTTATTCTTACACACCGGTGTTCGGAGCATTAGATACCTAATTAGCACAGGTAGTCAGTCACCTATGTATTCTGTCTGGCATCCGTGAACAAGCAATGTCACATAGAGATATGGCCTTGGGGGAACCCTAACCATATAAAAAAATGTGTACTGTGTAGTAATTTAACCTTCTTGTTTTTGGGAAATGTATTATTTTCTTAGTATTTGGGAGCGTGGTCTGTAGGCCTTTTATATTAGGCATTTTGACTGTTGTATTAGTGAATTCCACTCTGTATGTAGGCTTGTTATAGCCATTTGCATTGCACAGAGGCTATATCCATATCAATAAATGAGACAAAACAAAATATTAAGTATTGGCTATAACCTGTGCGAAATAGCTAAGGGGTCCCAAATGTTCAAGGCTATCTAAACCCAATTTTTATTGCCAGATGTTTTCCCTATCAGCCACTGCATGTGCTGCTTCAACAATTTTGTTTAAAATGTATTTAGAGGTGTGTGATCTAGGGTCTCTTTTTTGGGAGGGGGCGGCAGGGTAGCCTTGTGGTTAGACGGGTGGGCAAGTCCAGTTCTCGAGGGCCTGGTTGATGTCACACTTTTTCTCCATCCCAAGCAAACACAGCTGAATAATCAAATTGCATTCTAAACTGAAGATCCTGATTAGGTGATTATTGGATTCAGGTGTGTTAGCTGGGGCAAAACTGTGACCCCAATCAGGCCCTCAAGGACTGGAATTGCACACCCCTGGGTTAGAGCATTGGGCCAGTAACCGAAAGGTTGCTAGATCGAATCCCCGAGCTGACATGGTAAAAATCTGTCATTCTGCCCTTGAACAAGGCAGTTAACCCACTGTTCCTAGGCCGTCATTGTAAATAAGAATTTGTTCTTAACTGACTTGCCTAGTTAAATAAAATTAAGGGAAGCCTTATAATAAAAACAGTTATAAAACACAGTTCTAAAATTATTCTGCAAGACACCAGTACCCAAAGTCATTGCCTACAAGTTGAAGGCCTATTTTTTATTTTTTTGTATCTCGATCTGCCTAAATTAAACATTGAATTATTAAAGTGAAAGGCTCAAGAAATGTCGCGAAGGCGCATAGTGCTGTGGTGCTGCATGGAGATCACCAGTTATTCAACTGGGCAACAGTGTCACGATGGAAGGAATGGCCTATACGGAAACTACCTAAGACCACTGCAACAGAGTTACTGCCTACATTTAACCTCGCCCATGTTCATTTCAAAGTCCATATGTTCACAACCTGATTTTTATTTTTTATAAATATAAATTGACGTTTTTCATTCATATTAGCCCCTCCCACTGAATATACTTTGGCAAGATTTTGAGTGATGAAATAAATATCAAAATATAATTATTTTGAGTTGCAAAGACAGAGAATGGGATGGTGCAATATTGACTTAGTAATATTTTGCATGGGGATGTCTACGTCACCCAGAGATATGTCCATACTGTAGAGCGACAACTAGCGGACTGAAACTGCTCTGTTGTAGACATAATACAGCTAATGCTATCTAGACTTACGCTGGTAAACAAATCCATGACATTAGCTACCTAAATGTGAAGTAAACTCAACTGAGGAGTACTAGAGAATGGAGACTTGTAACTTCAAAGGAAATCATCAATTGAAATAAATTCATAGGCCCACCCACTGGGGAGCCAGACCCAGCCATTCAGTTTTTCTCCACAAAATGGATTCATTACAGACAGAAAAATAGGGCTTTTTTTTTTTTCAGCCCATGAAACATGGGACCAACACTTTACATGTTGCGTTTATATTTTTGTTCAGTGTATTTAGAACGAACAGCCAGCTCACGAACTAGTGTAAACACATTATCTAACTGGGGCTAGCTAGCTAACGTAACGTGCTGTTATTGTGAAGTGGAAATGTCTAGGAGCTAAGCACACAGCCCTGTGGGGCCCCGTGTTGAAGGTCTGCGTGGCGTATGTGTTGTTGCCTACTCTCACCACCTGGGGGCAGCCCGTCAGGAAGTCCAGGATCCAGTTGCAGAGAGGGTCCTGAGCTTAGTGAGCTTTTGTGCCTTTGACATGACAAGGAGTGGCATGAGGGCACAAACAGACTGGTACCCAGGCTAGCTAGCACCATTGTATTATAGCTACACACTTTACACAGTTAAAATCCATCCTTTTGAATGCAACATTGGACTGATATCCCTTCTCTGTGTTGCTCATCAGTAGGGGTGCAGCAGGCTACTGCTTCGTGGAGCTGACGGATGAAGCCACAGCTGAGCGGTGTCTTCGTAAAGTCAATGGAAAAGCACTACCAGGAGCCACACCAGTAAATATACCATTTAACAAGGCTACTTGGATGTTATGGATAAAATTTGGCGTCCCAAATGGCACCCTATTCATCCCTTATATAGTTCACTACTTTTGACCAGAGCCCAGTGGGACGCAGACCTCGATTGTATCAGTTTATACATAATGCTTTTTTTTGGTAGCCTGAGACAAACAAGATATTTATGCAATTTGCCTCATTAGCGCTTGTATAAATGAAATGCACATTGTAAATGAGCATTTTTAAAGGGAATGCCTTTTTGTACTTCACAGCCCAGAAGATTCAAGTTAAACCGGGCCACTTTTGGGAAGCAAGGCGAAAGCAGGTATATCAACCAGCTTGATTGCATGTCAAACAAAATGTCATGAGATGCCATATAGAAACATTGGAAATTAACACACAACTCGTTTTCCCCTCTCTCTCTCTCTCTCTCTCTCTCTCTCTCTCTCTTTGCTGCAGTCCACTCTACTCTCTGTTTGTTGGCGATCTCACACCTGAAGTGGACGATGGGATGCTGTACGAGTTCTTCTACAACCGCTACCCATCCTGTCGTGGGGGGAAGGTGGTGCTGGATGGCACGGGGAACTCCAAGTGAGTCCAGTGGGATATTATAATCCCTATAGAAGGGTTTCCATATGTCATGGTTTGATGTGATCTAATAGGATGTGAATACAATTGATATGGCTATTTCCAAAACATCAACTGTTACTATAATAGTCACTACTTCTACACTAACAATTTTAAACGTCTAAACCTCTTCCACTACCGAAGAAATATTCACAGACGAAGCTAGTTATTTACTTGTATACTTGTCTGACCGTTTCTCTGGTTTCCAGGGGTTGTGGGTTTGTCCAGTTCCCAGACCAGAGGCTTCAGAAGCTGGCGTTGGAAGAGTGTCAGGGAGCGGTGGGACTCGGGAGCAAGCCCCTACGACTGAGCCTAGCTGCTAATAAGTGAGTTTTACTTCAGTTCTTACTGTGTTACTATGGTTATAAGCCGTCTCCAGACATGGTGTGTATGTACCATTCGAAAAGCCAGTGTTGTAGCATAACCCATTCAGTTTCCAAACCACCTTTTTATAGCCTTTAAAACTGTAGCTATATTTCCAACGTAATAATATTTGACTATTCCCCTTGTTAGTCAGATTTTGCAAAGTGCTCATGAAGACCTGAGCGGAGTAGCTTTCCCCAAAAAATATGTTTTTCAACTCATAAAGCCATGGGTTTAATAATCACTGTCAGATGCCTCGGTTACCAATAATTGTCTCTCACTCACAGAACTAGGCATAACCAATCAGACAACAGAGGGTGGGGGTCACAAGGAGGAGGCTACAGACACAACCAGCAACAATACAATCAACAGCCATATGGTGGTGGATGGGGCTCTTGGGGCTACGACCAGAATGGAGGCAACTATGGCGGCTACAACTACAACCAGTATGATTACACACAGAATCCTGCACAGGTGAGGTTGCTCTTCCCTGCTTCCCCTTTACTGGTGATGTGTTACGTACAGTTGAAGTCGGAAGTTTACATACACCTTAGCCAAATACATTTAAACTCAGTTTTTCACAATTCCTGACATTTAATCCTAGTAAAAATTCCCTGTCTTAGGTCAGTTAGGATCACCACTTTATTTTAAGAATGTGAAATGTCCGAATAATAGTAGAGAGAATGATTTATTTCAGCTTTTATTTCTTTCATCACATTCCCAGTGGGTCAGAAGTTTACATACACTCAATTAGTATTTGGTAGCATTGCCTTTAAATTGTTTAACTTGGGTCAAACGTTTCGGGTAGCCTTCCACAAGCTTCCCACAATAAGTTGGGTGAATTATGGCCCATTCCTCCTGACAGAGCTGGTGTAACTGAGTCAGGTTCGTATGCCTCCTTGCTCGCACACACTTTTTCAGTTTGCCCACAAATGTTCTATAGGATTTAGGTCAGGGCTTTGTGATGGCCACTCCAATACCTTGACTTTGTTGTCCTTAAGCCATTTTGCCACAACTTTGGAAGTATGCTTTGGGTCCATTTGGAAGACCCATTTGCGACCAAGCTTTAACTTCCTGACTGATGTCTTGAGATGTTGCTTCAATATATACACATCATTTTCCTACCTCATGATGCCATCTATTTTGTGAAGTGCACCAGTACCTCTTGCAGCAAAGCAGCCCCACAACATGATGCTGCCACCCCCGTGCTTCGCTGTTGGGATGGTGTTCTTCGGCTTGCAAGCCTTCCCGGTTTTTCCTCCAAACATAACCATGGTCATTATGGCCAAACAGTTCTATTTTTGTTTCATCAGACCAGAGGACATTTCTCCAAAAAGTACGATCTTTGTCCCCATGTGCAGTTGCAAACCGTAGTCTGGCTTTTTTTATGGCGGTTTTGGAGCAGTGGCTTCTTCCTTGCTAAGCGGCCTTTCAGGTTATGTCGATATAGGACTCATTTTACTGTGGATATAGATACTTTTGTACCTGTTTCCTCCAGCATCTTCACAAGGTCCTTTGCTGTTGTTCTGGGATTGATTTGCACTTTTCACACCAAAGTACGTTCATCTCTAGGAGACAGAACTCGTCTCTTCTTGAGTGGTATGACGGCTGCGTGGTCCCATGGTGTTTATACTTGCGTACTATTGTTTGTACAGATGAACATGGTACCATCAGGCGTTTGGAAATTGCTCCTAAGGATGAACCAGGCTTGTGGAGGTCAATTTTTTTTCTGAGGTCTTGGCTGATTTCTTTTGATTTTCCATGATGTCAAGCAAAGAGGCATTGAGTTTGAAGTTAGGCCTTGAAATGCATCCACAGGTACACCTCCAATTGACTCAAACGGTGTCAATTAGCCTATCAGAAGCTTCTAAATCCATGACATCATTTTCTGGAATTTTCCAAGCTGTTTAAAGGCACAGTCAACTCGGTGTATGTAAATGTCTAACCCACTGGAATTGCGATACAGTGAATAATCTGTAAACAATTACTGGGGAAAATGACGTGTCATGCACAAAGTAGATGTCCTAACCGACTTGCCAAAACTATAGTTTGTTAACAAGAAATTTGTGGAGTGGTTGAAAAACAAGTTTTAATGACTCCAACCTTAGTGTATGTAAATTTCCGACATCAACTGTATATACTGTATTTTAGTCACTGACATTGCTCGTCCTAATATTTATATATTTCTTATCCATTATTTTACTTTAGTTTTGTGTGTGTGTGTGGTGAATTGTTTAGTTTTTACTGCACTGTTTGAGCTAGGTACAGTAGCATTTCGCTACACTCGCAATAACATCTGCTAAGTATGTGTGTGTGACCAATACAATTTGATTTGGTATGTTATGTAGCTCAACTTCACTGCTACTTAGACATGCAATATTAACACAATGCATTGTCTTTTCCTTCATGTAGTTATGACTTTACACAATTTTATTAACCAACTCATTTAACATTTTCAGGAAAATGAAGCTGTTGAAGATGACGGTCTGGAAGGTAGGTTTTATTTCTTTCCTACTTGTTTTTCTCCAGACTAGTGTGGCCAATTATCTAACATTCTTTTGATGACATTGACTTGATGGAATTGAGGTGTTTCATAATATACTTAGATTGATACTCTGCGTGTTCCGAGGATTTACCAGTATATGGAATTTAGCGGAGTAAGACTTGTGCTCCTCTTGGTCTAATGGTAAAGGCACTAGTTTCCCGAGCAGGAGACTGGCGTTCAGATCCCACCTGTGATGACAGCAGTCAACAAATAATCACTGCCAGCCTTTTCCTCCATTGTAGATCCTAACCCAGAGCTGGATGTGTTGGAAGCCAACAGGAAGTTTATGGAACACAGTGAGGAACTGTATGATGCCCTTATCCAGTGCCACTGGCAACCTTTGGAATCCTCGGAACAAGCCTTTGGAACCACGAGTAGCCTTCCAGAACCGGTCTACTGTTGAGGCGTACAATGGA
The DNA here is from genome assembly GCA_030435695.1 of Brachymystax lenok tsinlingensis. Lineage (NCBI taxonomy): Eukaryota > Metazoa > Chordata > Actinopteri > Salmoniformes > Salmonidae > Brachymystax > Brachymystax lenok. The sequence goes on from CM059799.1 coordinate 7,643,323, forward strand.
AATGGCAATATCCTTTTTTTGCCATGTTCTTTGGCCTTTCATATTATATTCTGTAAATGTTTGATCATGGAAAGGCTAAAGACATATCCCCAGTCCTTGGCCATAACTGCCATTTGCTTACAATACATTATTTTTGTGTTAATTGACAAATGTTTTATTTGTGCATCTTTATAAAAGTCATGCTTTGCCTATGAATAGCTTCCTGTTTTCATTTATGCTTTGCTAAACTGCGAAGATGTATGTATCCCAAATGGGACCCTATTCTCTATTTAGTGCAGCCCGCGCTGCCTTTAGCTAGGGCCTAGAGAGCTCAGGTCACAAGTATTGCACTATATAGGGAATAGAGTGCCATTTGGGACAATTTTTCTTAATGGAGGGTTAAGTGATTGCAGATTACACAATGTTACACTGCTTTTTGTCTGTTTCCATATGTGTTTGTAAAGATGGAGTAAACGTGTCTGTATCATGTTGCCAGGTAGAGATGTCTTATGAAATGTCCCAACCAAAATGACAGGAGATGTTTCCAGTCTCAGACTGGGGAGAGTTCAGCAAGGTACAACGTTGTGGAATGATGCGGATAGAAATGGCATGAATAGAGCGGACATGATTCCTTATTCTACATGTCAGAGAGGCATGGTTCTTTTATTTTTCTATCTGCGTGTTCCAAAACGTTGTGTACTGTTAAATGTGCCCCAGTCTCTGAGCAAAGTGAGCGCAGGTTTAATCAGCAGAAAACCACGAGTCACAAGGTTTCCCAGGGACTGAAGGGGAGGGATGGGCTGCCCATTGAATGAATTCCACGGTGGACAAGATTTGAGATATTATTTTGCATGACTAAGCCTACTCTTTGAGTTTGAGTTTCTGAATACCATTGTGTAGGTAATCGTCTTCTGCTCCCGAGTGAAAGTTTCTGAACAGTTGTAAAACAAACTTTTTTTACTATATGTATGTTCATAATGTCAAAAACAATTTAAAAATTAGGTTTATTTATTTTTTACTCTGGTTTGCGCCACCCAAAGGGTTTTTTGTATGTACGCAATGACGTCATTTGCCAGTTTTGGGAGGCTAGCTTCTTGACGGAGGAACAAAGTGAAGCACAGCGGATGTTTCATGTGCCACAGCCCACTAAACAAGTAAGATTGGGTTATTTTCAGTTTAAACCTACGTTAATGTTTAACTCGCTGTGAAATAAAAAGTCACATTTTGTTGACAAGCTTCTACAATTTGCTGGGAGCCGAGTTCCCCATCTGATGTCTTTGCGCTAACAACGCTAACGTTAGCAATCAAGCTAGCTAGCGTGGCTATTTTCAGTGTCATCAGAGCAGGCCTGTTTAGGCAATACAACTACAATTATACCATTTGGAAACATCTCATGAACTTTATTCAACAACAGCTGCCTAGTTTTGTGGGAAGACAATTAGTTAGCTTGCAAGCCAGCTACATAAGCTTCAGTAAGTTTGGTTAGTTCGCTAACTTGAGCTGTAAATCATCTAGCAAGCCAACTAGTTAGCCAGCATGACAAGGCTAGTTAAATTCTGAAGAAATACCCGGCGGCAACTAGGGCTAAATCTCGCTTGTGGTCAATTTGAATCGGTTAACTACCTAGCCAGAGATTGAGTAGGTATGTGGCAGTCTGATGTTTTGGGAGTGAGAAACTGCTATTTCAAAATAGTGTGTCACTCAATGCACTCGGTCTGATTCGCTACTGTGTGACCTGGCACCATTTGTGGGACTTGGCACTGTCTGACCTGGCACTTTTTTGTGTTTGTTCCTCTCCTGTCTAAATGCGTGAGGAACAGAAAATCGATTAAACCAATGCTTGTCCTAAAGGGTTAGATAATGTTTGCTACTGTGGGTATTTCTGAGCTGGTCCGGATGGAGTCATTACTTTTAACAGACACTTATGATTTCGAATCATACTTAACACTAAAATCAAATATATTTATAAAGCCCTTTTTACATCATTATACATCTGACAGCACTCCTCTCCAGTTAGGACTAGGCATGTAACTGTTAATATGTAACGTGTGACACATTTTACTGATACGTTTGATAATAGTATTTACACTACATGGCCAAAAGTGTGTGGACACCTGCTTGTCGAACATCTCATTCCAAAATCATGGGCATTAATATGGAGTTGGTCTCTTTGCTGCTATAACAGCCTCTACTCTTCTGGGAAGGCTTTCCACGGGATGTTGGAACATTGCTGTAGGGACTTGCTTCCATTCAGCCATGAGCATTAGTGAGGTCGGGCACTGATGGGTGATTAGGCCTGGCTCGCAGTCGGCGTTCCAATTTACCCTGATGGTGTTGAGGTCAGGGCTCTGTGCAGTCCAGCAAAGTTCTTCCATACCGATCTGTTACCATTTCTGTATTGACATAGCTTTGTGCACGGGGGCATTGTCATGCTGAAACATTAATGGGCCTTCCCAAAACTGTTGCCACAAAGTTGGAAGCCCAGAATCATCTAGACTGTCAATGTATGCTGTAGATTTCCCTTCACATGAACTAAGGAGCCTAGCCCGAACCATGAAAAACAGCCCCAAACCATTATCCCTCCTCCACCAAACTTTAGTTGGCACTTTGCATTGGTGTATGTAGTGTTCTCCTGGCATCCGCCAAACCCAGATTCGTTCGTCGGACTGCCAGATGGTGAAGCGTGATTCATCGCTCCAGAGAACGCCTTTCCACTGTGCCAGAGTCCAATGGAGGAGAGCTTTACACCACTCCAGCCGATGCTTGACATTGGGCATGGTGAACTTTGGCCTTTGTGCAGCTGCTCGGCTATTGAAACTCGTTTCATGAAGCTCCCTATGTGTGCTGACGTTGCTTCCAGAGACAGTTTAGAACTCGGTAGTAAGTGTTGCAACCGAAGACAGACAATTTTTACGTGCTTCAGCACTCAGCAGTCCTGTTGTGTGAGCTTGTGTGGCCTACCACTTCGTAGCTGAACCATTGTTGCTCCAACTTACAGTTGACCGGGGCAGCTCTAGCAGGGCAGAAATTTGACGAACTGACGTGTTGGACGGTGCCACGGTGAAAGTCACTGAGCTCTTCAGTAAGGCCATTCTACAGCCAATGTTTGTTTATGGAGATTGCATGGCTGTGTGTTTGATTTTTATACACCTGTCAGCAAAGGGTGTTGCTGAAATAGCCAAATCCACTAATTTGAGGGGGTGTCCACATACTTTTGTATATACAGTGCATTCGGAAAGTATTCCTTTTACTTTTTCCACATTTTGATAATAAAGCAAAAATATATTTTTTGTTGCTAATTTTGTAAAACATAAACAAACTATCACATTGACATAAGTATTCAAACTCTTTACTCAGTACTTTGTTGAAGCACCTTTGGCAGTGATGACAGCCTCGAGTCTTCTTGGGTGTGATGCTACCAGCTTGGCACACCTGTATTTGCGATTTTCTCAGGTCTCTTCCTATATTTTAGATCGGGTTCAAGTCCGGGCTCTGGCTGGGCCACTCAAGGACATTCAGAGACTTGTCCCAAAGCCACTCCCATGTTGTCTTGGCTGTGTGCTTAGGGTCGTTGTCCTGTTGGAAGGTGAACCTTCACCCCAGTCTGAGGCCCTGAGCGCTCTGGAACAGGTTTTCATCAAGGATCTCTCTGTACATTGTTTTGTTCATCTTTCCGTCGATTCCTGACACCACGATGCTTCACCGTAGGGATAGTACCAGGTTTCCTCCAGACGTGACGCTTGACATTCAAGAATCTTGTTCATGTTCTGAGAGTCCTTTAGGTGCTGTCATGTGCCTTTTACTGAGGAGTGGCTTCCGTCTGGCCATTCTACCATAAAGGCCTGATTTGGTGGAGTGCTGCAGAGATGGTGGTTCCTCCCGGAAAGTTCTCCCATCTCCACAGAGGAACTCTGTCAGAGTGACCATCAGGTTCTTGGATTGCTCTACGGACAATTCCTGAAACCTCATGTCTTGGTTTTCGCTCTGACATGCACTGTCAACTGTGGGACCTTATATAGACAGGTGTGTGCCTTTCCAAATCATATCCAATCAATTGAATTTACCTCAGGTGGACTCCAAGTTGTAGAAACAGCTCAAGGATGATCAATAGGATGCACCTGAGCTCATCTCATAGCAAAGGGTCTGAATACTTATGTAAATAAGGTATTTCTGATTAGTGTATATATATTTTTTTTTTATAGATGTGCAAACATAAAGAAATACCTGTTTTTGCTTTGTCATTATGGGGTATTGTGTGTAAATTGATGAGGAAAATAAGTAATTTAATCCTTTTTAGAAAACGGCTGTAAAGTAACAGTTGGAAAAGGGGAATACTTTCCTGAATGCGCTATAAAGTGTACATCATGCTCTATTCTCCATTATTAACAGCTGGATAGGATTTTTAGGCTGTGTACCAAATTGCATCCTATTTGTAGCTCTGTATTGATAACAAAACTTAAAACGACTTTCTCTTCTCCCAGAGTTTTCCCATCTGCCACGCAGCCCCCAACAGTGTTCACCGTGGGACCTAAGAGCACGCCACGCCGGCAGCAATGTCTTACAGTAAGGCAGACAGCTATCGCACCCAGCCACGGGACTCCAACACCCTCATCCAGATATGCAGCTCCAACATCCAGAAGATCACACAGAACAGTAAGTATTGCTGCAGAAAGAGAAGAGTTGGTGTGATAGTTCAGTCTATACATGATGTATCCGATAGCCTACAGCAGGGCTGTCCAACCCTCTTCCTAGAGATCTACTGTCCTGTAGGTTTTCAGTCCAACCCTAATTTAGCAGTTCTGATTCAGCTAGTTAGGTCTTGTTGAGCAGTTAATTAGTAGAATCAGGTGTGTTACGTTAGGGTTGGACTGAAAACCCACAGGACGCTCGATCACCAGGAAGAGGGTTGGGCAGCCCTGCCTTACAGTTTAGAGAATTAATGTCTTCTCTCTTCCCAGCTGCTCAGATAGAGAGCATGGTGAATCAGCTGGGGGCGAGGCAAAACACAAGCCAACTACAGGACCGTCTGTATGTATTTTCAAAATGTTTTGCTTGTACATACGCTGACAAACGTATTCATTTACATACAATACCAGTCAAGTTTGGACACACCTACTCATTCCAGGGTTTTTCTTTATTTTTACTATTTTCTACATTGTAAAATAATAGTGAAGACATCAACACTATGAAATAACACATATGGAATCATGTAGTAACCAAAAAAAGTGTTAATCAAATCCTAATATGTTATATTTCAGATTAAAAGTAGCCACACCTTTGTCTTGATGACCGCTTTGCACACGCTTGGCATTCTCTCAACCAGCTTCATGAGGTAGTCACCTGTAATGCATTTCAATTAACAGGTGTGCCTTGTTAAAAGATAATTTGTGGAATTTCTTACCTTCTTAATGAGTTTGAGCCAATCAGTTGTGTTGTGACAAGGTAGGGGTAGTTTACAGAAGATAGCCCTATTTGGTAAAATACCAAGTCCATATTATGGCAAGAACAGCTCAGATTAGCAAAGAGAAACGACATTCCACCATGACTATAAGACAAATAAATGCTGCAAAGAAACCACTACTAAAGGACACCAATAATAAGAAGAGACTTGCTTGGGCCAAGAAACACGAGCAATGAACATTAGACCGGTGGAAATCTGTGCTAAAGGTCTGATGAATCCAAATTCGATTTTTTGGGTTGTAACTGGCACGTCTTTGTGAGACACAGAGTAGGTGAATGGATCATCTCCACATGTGTGGTTTCCACTGTGAAGCATGGAGGAGGAGGTGTGGTGTGGGGGTGCTTTGCTAGTGACACTGTCTGTGATTTATTTATAATTCAAGGCACACTTAACCAGCATGGCTACCACAGCATTCTGTAGGACAATAACTAAAAACACACCTCCAGGCTGTGTAAGGTCTATTTGACCAAGAAGGAGAGTGATGGAGTGCTGCATCAGATGACCTGGCCTCCACCATCACCTGACCTCAACCCAAGATGGTTTGGGATGAGTTGGACTGCAGAGTGAAGGGAAAGCAGCCAGCATGTGGAAACTCCTTCAAGACTGTTGGGAAAGCATTCCAGGTGAAGTTGGTTAAGAGAATGCCAAGAGTGTGCAAAGCTGTCATCAAGGCAAAGGGTGGCTACTTTGAAGAATCTAAAATATATTTTAAAATGTTTAACACTTTTGTACACTTTTTTTTTTTCATTCCATATGTGTTATTTCATAGTTTTGATGTCTTCACTATTATTCTCCAATATAGAAAATAGTACAAAAATAAAGAAAAACCCTTGAATGAGTAGGTGAGTGCCAACTTTTGACTGGTAATGTATTTACAGTACATACACTGACAAATTTGTTAATGCGCTGTATACAGAATGTGTTCTCTCACTTAAAAAGATGAGAGAGGCCTGTAATTTTCATCATAGGTACACTTCAACTATGACAGACAAAATGAGGAAAAAAAATCCAGAAAATCACATTGTAGGATTTTTAATGAATTTATTTGCAAATTATGGTGGAAAATAAGTATTTGGTCACATACAAACAAGCAAGATTTCTGGCTCTCACAGACCTGTAACTTCTTCTTTAAGAGGCTCCTCTGTCCTCCACTCGTTACCTGTATTAATGGCACCTGTTTGAACTTGTTATCAGTATAAAGACACCTGTCCACAACCTCAAACAGTCACACTCCAAGCTCCACTATGGCCAAGACCAAAGAGCTGTCAAAGGACACCAGAAACAAAATTGTAGACCTGCACCAGGTTGGGAAGACTGAATCTGCAATAGGTAAGCAGCTTGGTTTGAAGAAATCAACTGTGGGAGCAATTATTAGGAAATGGAAGACATACAAGACCACTGATAATCTTCCTCGATCTGGGGCTCCACGAAGATCTCACCCGTGGGGTCAAAATGATCACAAGAACGGTGAGCAAAAATCCCAGAACCACACGGGGACCTAGTGAATGACCTGCAGAGAGCTGGGACCAAAGTAACAAAGCCTACCATCAGTAACACACTCGCCGCCAGGGACTCAAATCCTGCAGTGCCAGGCGTGTCCCCTGCTTAAGCCAGTACATGTTCAGGCCCGTCTGAAGTTTGCTAGAGAGCATTTGGATGATCCAGATGAGGATTGGGAGAATGTCATATGGTCAGATGAAACCAAAATAGAACTTTTTGGTAAAAACTCAACTCGTCGTGTTTGGAGGACAAAGAATGCTGAGTTGCATCCAAAGAACACCATACCTGCTGTGAAGCATGGGGGTGGAAACATCATGCTTTGGGGCTGTTTTTCTGCAAAGGGACCAGGACTGACTGATCCGTGTAAAGGAAAGAATGAATGGGGCCATGTATCGTGAGATTTTGAGTGAAAACCTCCTTCCATCAGGGCATTGAAGGGCATTGAAGATGAAACGTGGCTGGGTCTTTCAGCATGACAATGATCCCAAACACACCGCCCGGGCAACGAAGGAGTGGCTTCAGAAGAAGCATTTCAAGGTCCTGGAGTGGCCTAGCCAGTCTCCAGATCTCAACCCCATAGAAAATCTTTGGAGGGAGTTGAAAGTCCGTGTTGCCCAGCGACAGCCCCAAAACATCACTGCTCTAGAGGAGATCTGCATGGAGGAATGGGCCAAAATACCAGCAACAGTGTGTGAAAACCTTGTGAAGACTTACAGAAAACGTTTAACCTCTGTCATTGCCAACAAAGGGTATATAACAAAGTATTGAGATAAACTTTTGTTATTGACCAAATACTTATTTTCCACCATAATTTGCAAATAAATTCATAAAAAATCCTACAATGTGATTTTCTGGATTTTATTTCCTCATTTTGTCTGTCATAGTTGAAGTGTACCTATGATGAAAATTACAGGCCTCTCTCATCTTTTTAAGTGAGAGAACTTGCACAATTGGTGGCTGACTAAATACTTTTTTTCCCCACTGTATGTTACTCCCTGAGAGTTTAGTATCTCCCTTACTGTTCATTTTCTTTCAGGCTGCACATACAGCACTTTACCAACCAGCTGGCCAAGGAGACCAACAAGCACCTGAAAGACCTGGGCTCCGTCTCACTATCTTCAGCACCTTCAGAGCAGGTCGGTGTCTGTTCCAATGAGTTTGCGGACATCCCAACAATGACAATGGGATTACCTTGAGTAATCTTTGTGTGTTTGAATGGCTCCAGGTTGAAGTTTCCCATAGGTACAGATCTAGCATCCTCTCTTCCCCAATCCTAACCGTTAGTGGGGGAAATGCAAAACTGACCCAAGATCTAGGGGGAGCTCGGTGTCTAGGGGGGAACTCGGTGTCTAGGGGGGAGCTCGGTGTCTAGGAGGGAGCTCGGTGTCTAGGGGGGAGCTCGGTGTCTAGGAGGGAGCTCGGTGTCTAGGAGGGAGCTCGGTGTCTAGGGGAGCTCGGTGTCTAGGAGGGAGCTCGGTGTCTAGGGGAGCTCGGTGTCTAGGGGAGCTTCGGTGTCTAGGAGGGAGCTCGGTGTCTAGGAGGGAGCTCGGTGTCTAGGGGGAGCTCGGTGTCTAGGAGGAGAGCTCGGTGTCTAGGGAGCTCGGTGTCTAGGAGGGCTCGGTGTCTAGGGGAGCTCGGTGTCTAGGAGGGAGCTCGGTGTCTAGGAGGGAGCTCGGTGTCTAGGAGGGAGCTCGGTGTCTAGGGGGGAGCTCGGTGTCTAGGAGGGAGCTCGGTGTCTAGGGGAGCTCGGTGTCTAGGGGAGCTCGGTGTCTAGGGGGGAGCTCTGTGACAGTGTTTGAATTACCCATTTCTTCTTCTTCTCAACCCACAGAGGCAACAGAAGATCCAGAAGGACCGGCTGATGAATGATTTCTCCGCTGCCCTCAACAACTTACAGGCCGTACAGCGCCAGGCAGCACAGAAGGAGAAGGAGTCTGTGGCCAGAGCCAGAGCTGGTTCCCGTCTCTCTGTAAGGCTTTGAAAATACAGATAGAACAATGGATGGAATGCTGAGTATGTCGTACCATTGGCAAGTTTTCTATGATCAAACTTCAAGTGATGTCTGGTTCCTCTCTGTCAGGCTGAAGATGGTGCCTCTGAGGAACAGCTCGTGTCTTTTGATAAGTAGGTTCAAGCTTCTCTCTCTCTGAGGATGTTTTGATACTTCTCTACTCCAGGATATGGTGCCTGGTTTCTTAAATATTGTTTGTATCATCCTTCTCTCCATGCAAGTGTTTCTTCGCTCTTTCTTTTCTGTAGCCAAGACGATTGGGGTCAGACAACCACACAGACGACAGAGGAGGCTATAACAGAGGAGGACTTGGAGCTTATCAAGGAGAGAGAGACCAACATCAGACAGCTGGAGGTGAGTCTGTTTCTTTCTGAGCGCTGAGATGCAGGGCCTTAGACCACTGCACCACTCGGGAGCACATGGCATTAACAGGAATGCATTACTTTTCTCATTGAGGTATGTGTTATTTTAGCATTGCCTTTTTATTGAGCTATGTTGTGTTATTTCAGTCGGACATCTTGGATGTGAACCAGATCTTCAAGGACCTAGCAGTGATGATCCATGATCAGGGAGAAATGATTGGTGAGTCCCATCACTGTTGTAGTCCTGGAGTACAGTGCCCAATCAGTTACTTCCTTCATAAAAACCACGCCTCTGAAACATGATTTGAATTCTCTAAAAAATAATCTGACAACAAAACATCTGTATTATAGTATTCATACCCCTTTACTTATTCCACATTTTGTTGTTGCAGCCTGAATTCAAAATGTATTACATAGATATATTCTCTCACCCCATCTACACACAATACCCCATAATTGCAAAGTGAAAACATGTTTTTAGAAATTGTAGCAAATTTATGAAAAATGAAATACAGAAATATCTCATTTACATAAGTGTTCACACCCCCCTGAGTCAATACTTTGTAGAAGCACCTTTGGCAGTGATTACAGCTGTGAGTCTTTCTGGGTAAAACATTTGCCCATTATTCTTTAAAAGAATTATTAGTGGTGCTGCTGAAAGGTGAATTAATCTCAGTGTCTGGTGGAAAGCAGACTGAACCAGGTTTTCCTCTAGGATTTTGCCTGTGCTCTGTTTATTTTTATATCCTGAAAAACTCCACAGTCCTTAACGATTAAAAGCATACCCATAATATGATGCAGTCACCACTATGCTTGGATATATGAAGAGTGGTACTCAGTAATGTGTTGCATTGGATTCGTCCCAAACATAACACTTTGTATTCAGGACAAAAAGTGAATTGGTTTGCCACATTTTTTGCAGTATTACTTTAGTGCCTTGTTGCAAAACAGGATGCATGTTTTGGAATATTTTTATTCTGCACAGGCTTCCTTCTTTTCACTCTGTCATTTAGGTTAGTATTGTGGAGTAGCTACAATGTTGTTGATCCATCCTCAGTTTTCTCCTATCTCAGCCATTAAACTATTTTAAAGTCACCATATGTTTGGGACATGGTGAAATCCCTGAGCGGTTTCCTTCCTCTCCGGCAACTGAGTTAGGAAGGACGCCTATATATTTGTAGTGACTGGGTGTATTGATACACCATCCAAAGTGTAATTAATAACTTCAACATGCTCAAAGGGACATTCAATGTCGACTTTTTTATTTATTTTTACCCATCTACCAATAGGTGCCCTTCTTGGCGTGGCATTGGTAAACCTCCCTGGTGTTTGTGGTTGAGTCTGTTTGAAATTCACTGCTCAACTGAGGGACCTTACAGAGATGAGGTAGTCATTCAAAAATCATGTTCAACTCTATTATTGCACACAGAGTCCATGCAACTTATGTGACTTGTTAAGCACATGTTTACTACTGAACTTATTCAGGCTTGCCATAACAAAGGGGGTGAATACTTGTTGACCGAAGACATTTCAGATTTTCATTTTTAATACATTTGTAAAAATGTCAAAAAACATAATTCCACTTTCACATTATGGGGTATTGTGTGTAGGTCAGTGACACAAAATCTCAATTTAATCAATTTAAAATTCAGGCTGTAACACAACAAAATGTGGAAAAAGTCAAGGGGTGTGACTGCATTCTGAAGGCATGGTACATATGTGCAAAAAAATTACAGAATCTGCTGTACTATGAGGCAGAAACAAGCTGAGCCAGTCTGTCTGACCCTCTGTGTTTACACCACAGACAGCATAGAGGCCAACGTGGAGAGTGCTGAGGTCCACGTAGACCGAGGGACAGAACAGCTCCAGAGAGCCGCCTACTACCAGGTAAGACGGAATATCACTGCGGCAGAGTAAGACCCTGTGTCCACTGCTAGCTAGCGATGGCTGCCAACAAAATGAGGGAACCCATTCAATAGAAGGAAAGCGCCTCGTGCCAAACTGAGTTTGAACAAAGTGTGAACAGAACAATAAGTTGACAAAAGCTGAACATTATGCAAATTCCAGGCGATATCATAGCACGATATATAGTGGTGCAACTGACCAATCGTGGATCGTTATAGCTTCCAGCCCGTGCTTGATTGGCTGTTGATGCCATGGAGAAGTGGATATACTCTAATTTCCAAAATGGCCTGCCCGGTGTGAAAAATTATGAGAAACGGTGACATGTACTCTGAATGACCTAAATCATGGCAATGAGAAATACAATCCACCGTGATATCCAGAATTAAACAATAGGCCCAGCCCTTATGTCTGATACTGTAGGCTAAGGGACCAGATAAGCACGGAGTTCAGAAAAGGACCAGCTTTCTGTGGTGGTGCATTACATGAGAACGGGATACTCAAGGAGTTCCTACACTTCACCTCAGCTAAAGGCTTGGACGTTACTCGCTGCTGATCAGTATCCTCCAACAAGCGCTTGAAGGGAGCAGTCAGTCATCTCTGTATTGTGCCCTTTGCTGGAGGAGATTTATGGGTCACAAAACAAGGCCTAGGCTACATTTCTACCCTATTCTTGTATAACTTTTCTAATCTAGGTTGTAGTCTTTGGCATATTATTTCTGTAGGCTATTTAATCTACGGTGGGAATGGTGGGAATGGTGACTACCTGTTAAAGTCAGGGCCCTGGCCTAAACCTCATAGCCTGTCCATTAAACTCTACCTGTTAAAGTCAGGGCCCTGGCCTAAACCTGGGACTGTCAGGAGGCTGAGAACAGAGAGGAGTGCGGAGCGGTCCGGGCGCTGAATCCTTTGATCCGGGTTCAACCGTTCTTCTATGGTTTTACACTCGCACTTTTCACACCCATATATTGCCAGATATTTTACTGATTAGCATTTGTGTAGGCTAACGTTGTGCATGATTGTTCTTACGACGTGTACCCTCCACTACACTACTTTGATACACGTCAGTGGGGATTGAGAAGTGAGTATACACAATGCCCACTGAAAGAAATGTCCACTACACCACTGAGCACGACCTAGCATGCTGTGGGTTTCCTGCTTGAAAATAAAATGACCCACATAGCGTTGAACCGTTGAATCGAGCGTTTTATCCCCAGTAACAGGTAACATTAAATGAATTGGTGCCATGCTGTTTTCTGCACCTCAACTGTCACCAACCTACTATCCCTCTGCTCTGTCTCTCCCCTCAGCAAAAGTCCCGTAAGAAGATGTGCATCCTGGCTATGGTCCTGTCCATAGTACTGACCGTACTGGGCATCATCATCTGGCAAGCCACCAAATGAGAACAGACCCAAACCCTCCTCTCTTTCAAATCTTTATTTATTTCATTCCCCCCAACCTGAAACATTAGCCCGGGATGGATCCCCGGAGCGATGCCCAGCTAGCTCACTGTTGCCAGGGTCAGGGGTCAGTGGAGTGGCATCAGGGCAAAGGGATGGGTCTGGGATGTAAGCTGACATTCCCTAGCTGAGCTCTTGGCCTCCAGCTAACCTCCTGTCTCATTTACCCCGAGACAACACAGTAGTATTTCTATTCAAATGAAGGAGAGTATTGGAGTAAAATGGGCGGGAGAGTGGATTAATATAAAGATATTCATTTCAATTTACTTGTGATATTTACTACACTAACATTCGTTGTATTTCCAAAAACACATAATTGTTGTTATTAATATCATTGTTGATGAACTATTATATAGCAAATGGGGACGGACACCGATATGAAAAAAAAAATAAAACTGTTGTTTATGTAAATTCATCTCTGGGTTTTGTAGGGAGATAAATGATTTTGGTAACCTGCACATTTCCGGCACATTTCTGGTATGTAAACAGTTTAGAGTGCCACACTCCATTCAGGTTGGTGGGGGCGGCAGTGTAGCCTAGTGGTTAGAGCGTTGGACTAGTAACCGAAAGGTTGCAAGTTCAAATCCCTGAGCTGACAAGGTACAAATCTGTCGTTCTGCCCCTGAACAAGGCAGTTAATCCACTGTTCTTAGGCCGTCATTGAAAATAAGAATTTGTTCTTAACTGACTTGCCTAGTTAAATAAAGGTAAAATAATTTTTTATATATAAAGTTATAGGAGAGGTTTCCTGAACACAGATTAAGCCTCAATGGTGATTCTGCATTGAGCTTGCTTTTTAGTCCAGGACTAGTCTTAATCTGTGTCCAGGAAACCACCCCATAGTCCTTATATTGCTCAGGTGGGATCAGGCTCTGATAGAAAACCTTTTTTTTTTTTTTTATCCAACTGTCTACATGATAGTAACAAACTCTGGTCATAATAAACACATTTATTAACGCTGTTGAAAGAGCAAACCTCTTGGCAGTTTCCAAAACACAGATTAAGTTTCAAATTATTTGTAGTTATGTTCCCGGCACCTTGACCATCCGCTCAATGAAAAGAAATCGTCCCGCGGCTCAAATCTAGTTTATAATCCCTGTCGTAGATGGTGTTGTATGGATATGATGATCATAGTTGTGTTGTAAAACTGCATTTATGACTGATGTTCTCGTTATGATGCAAATCTTTGTAATATATTACAATCTTGGATTACAAACCCATTATGAGACAATATTATATCTGTTAAATGCAACCACAGTTTCAAAAACAAAACAAAAGTAATTGTCTACCTGTTTTATTGATATCTATGACTTCTATCATTATGCTTCAATAAAAACTGTCTTAAACACAAGTTCCTTTTTGTGAGACTTTTTTTATCATGACTTTTCCTTTCAAATAGACAATAGTGTAAATATGATCACCGCTGTACCTTGTAAAGCTGTTATATTTATTGTATATATTTTTTCTTATACAATTTATTATTATTCTAAATTTTATTCTAAACTATTTTAGAGGGTGGATCAGCTTGAATATTGTAGATTGTGTCTTCCATCAATGTAATTATCTGCATCATTTCTAATCCCCCATATATTTTTTTCAGAAATATATAAAATATATATTTTCCTTTTATTTACCCCTACACTTAGGCTTCTACTTCCAGCTTGTACATACTATATACATTTTACGGACACAGTATATTTTACATGAGTTTACTTGTTATTTTATCTCATCCATTCAACCCCTCCCATCTATCTCTGAACACAATCCATGTTTTAATTTTTTTACTTAACCAGGTAGGCTAAATAAAGGTGAAATAATAACAAAAAAAACTTGGTTTGACTTCTATTTGTCATATTTTTCAACTGTGCTGTGACGTTTCAGAGTTCTAAACCTTTCTATTCTCATAAGTTCTACCAATTGTAAATGAAAGATAAATATTTTTGCTATTATTATATTATTGATCGATTGGCTATGCCTTTTTTTAATCGCCCAGCACTGATATTTGCATAGTTAGCTCCAGGTAAATGTTGCAATTCTTCAGCCATTCCTGAACATTCCACCAAAAACAAGCTACATATGGACAATACCAAAACAAATTATCTAATTATTCTGTCTCTTAGCAGCAAAATCTGAGGAGATGGGATGGTTCTATCCCCATATACAGTACCAGTCAAAGGTTTAGACACATCTAATCATTCAAGGGTTTTCCTTTATTTGTAAAAAAAAAATTACATTGTAGAATAATAGTGAAGACATAAAAACTATGAAATAACACACACAGAATCATGTAGTAACCCAAAAAGTGTTAAGCAAATCAAAATATATTTTAGATTTTAGTTTCTTCAAAGTAGCCACCCTTGGATGACAGCTTTGCACACTTAGTATTCTCTAAACCAGCTTTATGAGGTAGTCACCTGGAATGCATTTCAATTAACAGGTGCACCTTTATTAAAAGTTAATTGGTGGGATTTCTTTCCCCCTTACAGTGTTTGAGCCAATCAGTTGTGTTGTGACAAGGTATGAGTGGTATAGGGGCGGCAGGTAGCCTAGTGGTTAGAGCGTTGGACTTGTAACCAGAGGGTTGCAAGTTCGAATCCCCGAGCTGACAAGGAAAAAATCTGTCGTTCTGCCCTGAACAAGGCAGTTAACCCACTGTTCCCCGGGCGCCGAAGACGTGGATGTCGATTAAGGCAGCCCCCCGCACCTCTCTGATTCAGAGGGGTTGGGTTAAATGCGGAATAAACATTTTGGTTGAAGGCATTCGGTTGTACAACTGACTAATAATGGTGACTTTGACTTTTGACTTTGACTTTGATACAGAAGATAGCCCTATTTGGTAATAGACCGTCTTCTGTAAACTACCCCTACCTTGTCACAACTCAACTGATTGGCTCAAACACATATTAACTTTCAACAAGGCACACCTGTTAATTTAAACGCATTCCAGGTGACTACCCCATGAAGCTGGTTAAGAGAATGCCAAGAGTGTGCAAAGCTGTCATCAAGGCAAAGGATGGCTACTTTGAAGAATCTCAAATGTAAAATATATATTCTGATTTGTTTAACACTTTTTTGGTTACTACATGATTCCATGTGTGTTATTTCATAGTTTTCATGTCTTCACTATTATTCTACAATGTAGAATAGTAAAAATAAAGAAAAACACCTACTCATTCAAGGGTGTCTAAACTTTTGACCGGTACTATGTATATATAACTTTCTATTGGTTGCAAGATTTTTTTTTTTTTTTATAAGAATTTAAATGGAGAAACTCTTAAGTTTAGAACCCACGGTCGTTTTGTGTGTCAGTTCATAAACCACATGCCATGTAATCGGTACATCGAAAATCTCTTCCCAACTATTTTGCAAGTTCTTTACATTCTCCCCCTTCCACTTGCCTCTTCCTTTTTTGCCGTAATACTACAATTAGTTGGTTGTAATTTTTAGTAGAGTAGATTTCCATTTACAGTTCATTCGGAAAGTATTCAGAGCCTTATTCTAAAATGGATTAAATAAAAAAAAGTCTTCATCAATTTACACACAATAATACCCCATAATGACATCACAATACCCTATAATGACAAAGCAAAAAAAGGTATAACATTTTTTAAAACAGAACTTATTTACATAAGTATTTTGCTATGAGACTTTATAGGTAGCTCTGATGCATCCTGTTTCCATTGATAATCCTTGAGCTGTTTCTACAACTTGATTGGAGTCAACCTGTGGTAAATTGGACATGATTTGGAAAGGTACACACCTGTCTATATAAGGTCCCACAGTTGGCAGTGCATGTCAGAGCAAAAACAAGCCATGAGGTCGAAGGAATTGTTGTTAGAGCGCCGAGACAAGATTGTGTTGAGGCACAGATCTGGGGAAGGGTGCCAAAACATTTCTGCAGCATTGAAGGTCCCCAAGAACACAGTGGCCTCCATCATTCTTAAATGGAAGAAGTTTGGAACCACCAAGACTCTTCCTAGAGCTGGCTGCCCGGCTAAACTGAGCAAGCTGGGGAGAAGTGCATTGGTCAGGGAGGTGACCAAGGACCTGATGGTCACTCTGACACAGCTCCAGAGTTCCTCTGTGGAGATGGGAGAACCTTCCAGAAGGACAACCATCTCTGCAGCACTCCACCAATCAGGCCTTTATGGTAGAGTGGCCAGACAGAAGCCACTCCTCAGTAAAAGGCACATGACAGCACCTAAAGGACTCTCATAACATGAGAAACAAGATTCTCTGGTCTGATGAAACCAAGAACAAACTCTGGCTTGAATGCCAAGCATCACGTCTGGAGGAAACAGTGAAGCGTTGTGGTGGCAGCATAATGCTTTGGGGTTGTTTTTCAGCGGCAGGGACTGGGAGACTAATCAGGATCGAGGGAAAGAGTAACGGAGAAAAGTACGGAGAGATCCTTGATGAAAACCTGCTCCAGAGCTCTCAGGACCTCAGACTTGTGTGAAGGTTCACCTTCCAACAGGACAATGACCCTAAGCACACAGCCAAGACAATGCAGGAGTGGCTTCAGGACAAGTCTCTGAATGTCCTTGAGTGGCCCAGCAAGAGCCCGGACTTGTGTGGATATTTTAATGATCTAATACGTAATATAGTACACTTATCATAATTTGGTTGTAATCCAGAGAGGTTAGAACAAGTATCTATATCATCTATGAGATCGTCAACATTGTGGATTTTATATTATTGTTGGATCTGATTTTAATAGTTAACATTTTGATGGCCATAAAAAACTGGTATACCGTTCTTATCCATCTTCTCACAACTGAAATTCCCTTAAGAAGATTAAAGCCATTCTATGTTATATAAGGTGAAATGCAAAACATACAATCTTATATGTGAAGTAGAAGTTATGACCTCAGCCAGCAGGTGTCAGTGCAGCTCTTACTACAGGCTGAGGAGAACAGTTATGACCTCAGCCAGCAGGTGTCAGTGCAGCTCTGACTACAGGCTGAGGAGAACAGTTATGACCTCAGCCAGCAGGTGTCAGTGCAGCTCTTACTACAGGCTGAGGAGAACAGTTATGACCTCAGCCAGCAGGGGTCAGTGCAGCTCTGACTACTGGCTGAGGAAAACAGTTATGACCTCAGCCAGCAGGGGTCAGTGCAGCTCTGACTACTGGCTGAGGAAAACAGTTATGACCTCAGCCAGCAGGGGTCAGTGCAGCTCTGACTACTGGCTGAGGAAAACAGTTATGACCTTAGCCAGCAGGGGTCAGTGCAGCTCTGACTACTGGCTGAGGAAAACAGTTATGACCTCAGCCAGCAGGGGTCAGTGCAGCTCTGACTACTGGCTGAGGAGAACATGTAAGTGTCTACACAACTTTAGTTCTAAAGGAGGAGCTGCAAACTACTAACCATCTGTTTAGACATACTCTACAGTGCCTTCAGAAAGTATTCATACCCTTTGACTTATTCCACGTTTTGTTGTTACAGCCTGAATTGAAAAGGGATTCAATTTATTATTATCATTATTTTTTTTTAATTATAATTTATTACACAATATCCTATCATTTTTTGTAATTGTATTGAAAATACAGAGATAAAAAATATATGCAAAAGTATGTGGACACCTTCAAATTAGTGGATTCGGCTATTTCAGCCACTGGTGTGTAAAATCGAGAACACCGACATGCATTCTCCATAGACAAACAAACATTGGCAGTACAAAGGCCTTTCTGAAGTGCTCAATGACTTTCAAAGTGGCACCGTCATAGGATGCCACCTTTCCAACAAGTCAGTTAATCAAATTTCTGCCCTGCTAGAGCTGCCCGGGTCAACTGTAAGGGCTGTTATTGTGAAGCGGAAATGTCTTGGAGCAACAACAGCTCAGCCGCGAAGTGGTAGGCCACAGAAGCTCACACAACGCGTAAAAATTGTCTATCCTCCGTTGCAACACTCACTACTGAGTTCCAAATTGCTTCTGGAAGCAACGTCAGCACAATAACTGTTCTTCAAGAGCTTCATGAAATGGGTTTATATGGCCGAGCAGCCGCACACAGGCCTAAGATCCCCATGCGTAAAGCGTCAGCTGGAGTGGTGTAAAGCACGCCGCCATTGGACTCTGGAGCAGTGGAAATGCGCTCACTGGAGTGATGAATCACTATCTGCCCCAATGCATAGTGCTAACTATAAAGTTTGGTGGAGGAGGAATAATGGTCTGGGGCTGTTTTTCATAGTTCGGGCTAGGTCCCTTAGTACCAGTGAAGGTAAATCTTAACACTACAGCATAAAATGACATTCTAGACGATTCTGAGCTTCCAACTTTGTGGCCCTTTCCTGTTTCAGCATGCCCCCCGTGCACAAAGCGAGGTTCATACAGAAATGGTTTGTCGAGATCGGTGTGGAAGAACTTGACTGGCCTGCATAGAACTCTGACTTCAACCCCATCGAACAACTTTGGGATGAATTGGAACGCCGACTGCAAGCCAGGCCTAATCGGCCAACATCAGTGCCCGACCTCACTCTTGAGGCTGAATGGAAGCAAGTCCCCACAGCAATTCAAACATCTAGTGGAAAGCCTTCCCAGAAGAGTGGAGCCTGTTATAGCAGCGAAGAGGGGACCAAATCCATATTAATACCAATGATTTTGGAATGAGTGGTTCGACTAGCAGGTGTCCATATACTTTTGTTCATGTAGTGTTCACAATACATGTTAGAATCACATTTGGCAGCGATGACTCTTCCTAGATACGTCTCTAAGAGCTTTGCACACCTGGATTGTACAATATTTGCACATTATTCAAGCGCTGTCAAGTTTGTTGTTGATCATTGCTAGACAGCCATTTTCAAGTCTTGTCATAGATTTTCAAGCCGATTTAAGTCAAAATTGTAACAAGGCCAATCAGGAACATTCAAGGTCATCTTGGTAAGCAACTCCAGTGTATATATTGGCCTTGTGTTTTCAGTTATTGTCCTTCTAAAAGGTGAATTTATCTCCCAGTGTCTGTTGGAAAGCAGACTGAACTAGGTTTTCCTCTAGGATTTTGTCTGTGTTTAGCTCTATTTTGTTTATTTTTTAAATACTCCCTAGTCCTTGCCGATGACAAGCATACCCATAACAGGATGCAGCCATTACCATGCTTGAAAATATGAAGAGTGGTACTCAGTGATGTGTTGTGTTGGATTTGCCCCAAACATAACGCTTTGTTTTCAGGACATAAAGTACATTTTTATGCCAATTTATTTTTACTTTGGTTCCTTATTGCAAACAGGATGCATTTTTTTTTTTAAATATTTTTGTTTTTTACAGGCTAAAAATGATACACATTTATAGAATGGTTACCTGAAGGACACTGGGGAGGGTCATGCTTTTTCAATTTCAGTCAAGGGGAGGGTTTAGTATTTTTTAAATCTAGTCCAGGGGAGGGTCATGTAATTTGTAATTGATGAAATTTCAATATTTCTCTTTTTTTTTTTGAATTAGTTGCTTATTAGGCTACATATATTGATGTGTGACCGATGCCACCGCTCATCCCTGATTCTCTGCTGGGCGAGCAATATCAATTGCACCTATAGGCTATTTAGTGTGGTCTCAATCCTATAGGCTATTTAGTGTGGTCTCAATCCTATAGGCTATTTAGTGTGGTCTCAATCCTATAGGCTATTTAGTGTGGTCTCAATCCTATAGGCTATTTAGTGGGGTCTCAATCCTATAGGCTACTAAATGTCTGCTTGGAGAAAAAAGTTTTATTCCTAAGATAGCTGCTGGGATGGTGTAATTAAAACTAGGCTGCATTACGCACTGCAATGGATATTCCAACCCTAAGCCCCGACTTGCTCTGCTCTTGCTGATCAAAAGTGTTATTGTGTCCTGCTTAACCAGTGGCTGTGCTGCTTAACCAGTGGCTGTGCTGCTTAACCAGTGGCTGTGCTGTGTAGGGCTACGGTGGCAGTTCAGGGGGAGAGTCAAAGCTTTCTTTTTTGTTTTGTTTAGGCCAGAAAAAGTCACTGTCTTGCTCACGGACTTGCCTAGAGCTTATGTTCTGTTCAGTTTGAGGAGAGCGCGAAGATGAGAAGGAGGACCGGAGGTCATCTTGCTACTACTATAATCGATTTTATTAAAAACAATATTTCTTGCCCATGGTGTATTTATCAGACTTATTGACCTCACTAAAAGCCAGATTTTAATAACTTACATTGTGGTGCTGAAACTTGAAGCAGCAGCCTCAGCTCAATCAATCAGAAATGGACAGCTCAAGGTGCTGAAACTAGGCAAATATGAGTAAGCATAATTCCTTTCAAACGTCTTCATTTTAATTAGACTTTACTAACAACAAGAGGGCTTTGTGTTGGAGCCCATTTCTTCCTATTTAAGAAATAAAAGGTAGGCCTACTATAGGCTGCTATAGCCATAGATTTGTAGGTCAATTCCTCCACAACCATGCACTCTTTAAATAGTTGACCTCTCTGTCAGTGAAAGTCTGTCAAGTTAAAACCAAGACTCAAATTGAGGGGTTATGAGAGGGTATGCCATAGGCCTACTTTTTATTAAAGAAAGTGGCAAAGTGGCATTCCTGGTTCACAGGAACCTTTCCTCAGTTGTGGTGCGAACGAGAGGCCCACTACGGCAACCGTCCCATGCCCAGCAACGTGAACGAACGCCGTTTGGTTTCCCCTAAATTGGACGGATATCACATTACGCCCCTTTATTTCTGGGGCTGGGGGGGTGTAAGCCTGCTTCCCAAATGGTACCCTGTTCCCTATGGAGCCCTTCTTTTGATCAAAAAGACCCTAACTACATAGGGAATAGGGTGCCATTTGATACATTTTTGGCCAAGGGGAAACAGCCGGGGCGTTGCCACGGCGCTCAATGGTACTAAGGCATTATGTCACATCCTGGCCTGCGTCCCAAATGGCATCCTATTTCCTACGTAGTGCGTTACTTTTGAGCAGGCCAATGTCAAAAATAGTGCCCTATAAAGGGAATAAGGGGCTATTTGGGACGCAACCCATGGTCTGGTAACCATTCAGCCTGTGTGTGGAGGTGTCTCACTTCATGTTTTTTTACACCCAGTCAACCCCTTTTCTTCAGAGGTGTCACTCTGACACGTCATTGCTGATTCATGTGACAGGTTGCGTTACGACACAGCACTTTCTGTGCTTCAGTCGAGTGCTTATAATAAAGAACCATATATCTTTAACTTTACTTTTCTTTATTCTCCATAAATGTGAAAATGTCTAGATGTATATGTTTTTTACTGCAGTAACTATGGATACCATAAGATCAGTGTCTTGTAAATCTGTCATGTTTTCTTCCTATGTGACGGACCCTGATAACCCACAGATGCCCAGTCTCAACAACAGAACAAGCTGGCTTCATTCCCAGTCTCAACAACAGAACACGCTGGATGCATTCGCAGTCCCAACAACAGAACAAGCTGGCTTCATTCCCAGTTGCAACAACAGAACACGCTGGATTCATTCCCAGTCTCAAAAACAGAACAAGCTGGATGCATTCCCAGTCTCAACAACAGAACAAGCTGGATGCATTCCCAGTCTCAACAACAGAACAAGCTGGATTCATTCCCAGTCTCAACAACAGAACAAGCTGGATGCATTCCAAGTCTCAACAACAGAACAAGCTGGATGCATTCCCAGTCTCAACAACAGAACAAGCTGGCTTCATTCCCAGTCTCAACAACAGAACACGCTGGATGCATTCGCAGTCCCAACAACAGAACAAGCTGGCTTCGTTCCCAGTCTCAACAACAGAACAAGCTGGATGCATTCCCAGTCTCAACAACAGAACACGCTGGATGCGTTCCCAGTCTCAACAACAGAACAGGCTGCATTCATTCCCAGTCTCAACAACAGAACATGCTGGATGCATTCCCAGTCTCAACAACAGAACAAGCTGGCTTCATTCCCATTCCCAACAACAGAACAAGCTGGATGCATTCCCAGTCTCAACAACAGAACAAGCTGGATTAATTCCCAGTCTCAACAACAGAACAAGCTGGATGCATTCCAAGTCTCAACAACAGAACAAGCTGGATGCATTCCCAGTCTCAACAACAGAACAATCTGGCTTCATTCCCAGTCTCAAAAACAGGACACGCTGGATGCATTCGCATACCAACAACAGAACAAGCTGGCTTCGTTCCCAGTCTCAACAACAGAACAAGCTGGATGCATTCCCAGTCTCAACAACAGAACACGCTGGATGCATTAACAGTCTCAACAAAGAACAAGCTGGCTTCATTCCCAGTCTCTACAACAGAACAAGCTGGATGCATTCCCAGTCTCAACAACAGAACAAGCTGGATTCATTCGCAGACTCAACAACAGAACAAGCTGGCTTCATTCCCAGTCTCAACAACAGAACAAGCTGGCTTCATTCCCAGTCTCAACAACAGAACACGCTGGATGCATTCGCAGTATAAACAACAAAACAAGCTGGCTTCATTACCAGTCTCAACAACAGAACAAGCTGGATTCATTCCCAGTCTCAACAACAGAACAAGCTGGCTTCATTCCCAGTCTCAACAACAGAACAAGCTGGATGCATTCCCAGTCTCAACAACAGAACAAGCTGGATGCATTCCCAGTCTCAACAACAGAACAAGCTGGATTCATTCCCAGTCTCAACAACAGAACAAGCTGGATTCATTCCCAGTCTCAACAACAGAACAAGCTGGATGCATTCGCAATCTCAACAACAGAACAAGCTGGCTTCATTCCCAGTCTCAACAACAGAACAAGCTGGCTTCATTCCCCGTCTCAACAACAGAACAAGCTGGATGCATTTCCAGTCTCAACAACAGGACAAGCTGGCTTTATTCCCAGTCTCAACAACATAACACGCTGGATGCATTCGCAGTCTCAACAAAGAACAAGCTGGATGCATTCCCAGTCTCAACAGCAGAACACGCTGGATGCATTCGCAGCCTCAACAACAGAACAAGCTGGCTTCATTCCCAGTCTCAACAACAGAACAAGCTGGATGCATTCCCAGTCTCAACAACAGAACAAGCTGGCTTCATTCCCAGCCTCAACAACAGAACACGCTGGATGCATTCGCAGTCTCAACAACAGAACAAGTTGGCTTCATTCCCAGGCTCAACAACAGAACAAGCTGGATGCATTCCCAGTCTCAACAACAGAACAAGCTGGATTCATTCCCAGCCTCAACAACAGAACATGCTGGATGCATTCGCAGTCTAAACAACAGAACAAGCTGGATGCATTCCCAGTCTCAACAACAGAACAAGCTGGCTTCATTCCCAGTCTCAACAACAGAACACACTGGATGCATTCGCAGTCTCAACAACAGAACAAGCTGGCTTCATTCCCAGTCTCAACAACAGAACAAGCTGGATGCATTCCCAGTCTCAACAACAGAACAATCTGGATTCATTCCCAGTCTCAACAATAGAACAAGCTGGATTCATTCCCAGTCTCAACAACAGAACAAGCTGACTTCATTCCCAGTCTCAACAACATAACAATCTGGATTCATTCCCAGTCTCAACAACAGAACAAGCTGGCTTCATTCCCAGTCTCAACAACAGAAGAAGCTGGCTTCATTCCCAGTCTCAACAACAGAACAAGCTGGCTTCATTCCCAGCCTCAAGAACAGAACAAGCTGGCTTCATTCCCAGTCTCAACAACAGAACAAGCTGGATTCATTCCCAGTCTCAACAACAGAACAAGCTGGATTCATTCCCAGTCTCTACAACAGAACAAGCTGGATGCATTCCCAGTCTCAACAACAGAACAAGCTGGCTTCATTCCCCGTCTCAACAACAGAACAAGCTGGATGCATTTCCAGTCTCAACAACAGGACAAGCTGGCTTTATTCCCAGTCTCAACAACATAACACGCTGGATGCATTCGCAGTCTCAACAAAGAACAAGCTGGATGCATTCCCAGTCTCAACAGCAGAACACGCTGGATGCATTCGCAGCCTCAACAACAGAACAAGCTGGCTTCATTCCCAGTCTCAACAACAGAACAAGCTGGATGCATTCCCAGTCTCAACAACAGAACAAGCTGGCTTCATTCCCAGCCTCAACAACAGAACACGCTGGATGCATTCGCAGTCTCAACAACAGAACAAGTTGGCTTCATTCCCAGGCTCAACAACAGAACAAGCTGGATGCATTCCCAGTCTCAACAACAGAACAAGCTGGATTCATTCCCAGCCTCAACAACAGAACATGCTGGATGCATTCGCAGTCTAAACAACAGAACAAGCTGGATGCATTCCCAGTCTCAACAACAGAACAAGCTGGCTTCATTCCCAGTCTCAACAACAGAACACACTGGATGCATTCGCAGTCTCAACAACAGAACAAGCTGGCTTCATTCCCAGTCTCAACAACAGAACAAGCTGGATGCATTCCCAGTCTCAACAACAGAACAATCTGGATTCATTCCCAGTCTCAACAATAGAACAAGCTGGATTCATTCCCAGTCTCAACAACAGAACAAGCTGACTTCATTCCCAGTCTCAACAACATAACAATATGGATTCATTCCCAGTCTCAACAACAGAACAAGCTGGCTTCATTCCCAGTCTCAACAACAGAAGAAGCTGGCTTCATTCCCAGTCTCAACAACAGAACAAGCTGGCTTCATTCCCAGCCTCAAGAACAGAACAAGCTGGCTTCATTCCCAGTCTCAACAACAGAACAAGCTGGATTCATTCCCAGTCTCAACAACAGAACAAGCTGGATTCATTCCCAGTCTCTACAACAGAACAAGCTGGATGCATTCCCAGTCTCAACAACAGAACAAGCTGGATGCATTCGCAGTCTCAACAACAGAACAAGCTGGCTTCATTCCCAGTCTCAACAACAGATCAAGCTGGCTTCATTCCCCGTCTGAACAACAGAACACGCTGGATGCATTTCCAGTCTGAACAACAGAACAAGCTGGCTTTATTCCCAGTCTCAACAACAGAACACGCTGGATGCATTCACAGTCTCAACAACAGAACAAGCTGGATGCATTCCCAGTCTCAACAACAGAACAAGCTGGATGCATTCCCAGTCTCAACAACAGAACAAGCTGGATGCATTCGCAGCCTCAACAACAGAACAAGCTGGCTTCATTCCCAGCCTCAACAACAGAACACGCTGGATGCATTCGCAGTCTCAACAACAAAACAAGCTGGCTTCATTCCCAGTCTCAACAACAGAACAAGCTGGATGCACTCCCAGTCTCAACAACAGAACAAGCTGGCTTCATTCCCAGTCTCTACAACAGAACAAGCTGGATGCATTCCCAGTCTCAACAACAGAACAAGCTGGATGCATTCGCAGACTCAACAACAGAACAAGCTGGCTTCATTCCCAGTCTCAACAACAGAACAAGCTGGATGCATTCCCAGTCTCAACAACAGAACAAGCTGGCTTCATTCCCAGTCTCAACAACAGAACAAGCTGGATTCATTCCCAGTCTCAACAACAGAACAAGCTGGCTTCATTCCCAGTCTCAACAACAGAACAAGCTGGATGCATTCCCAGTCTCAACAACAGAACAAGCTGGATTCATTCCCAGTCTCAACAACAGAACAAGCTGGATTCATTCCCAGTCTCAACAACAGAACAAGCTGGATTCATTCCCAGTCTCAACAACAGAACAAGCTGGATGCATTCCCAGTCTCAACAACAGAACAAGCTGGCTTCATTCCCAGTCTCAACAACAGAACAAGCTGGCTTCATTCCCAGTCTCAACAACAGAACAAGCTGGATGCATTTCCAGTCTCAACAACAGAACAAGCTGGCTTTATTCCCAGTCTCAACAACAGAACAAGCTGGATGCATTCGCAGTCTCAACAACAGAACAAGCTGGATGCATTCCCAGTCTCAACAACAGAACACGCTGGATGCATTCGCAGCCTCAACAACAGATCAAGCTGGCTTCATTCCCAGTCTCAACAACAGAACAAGCTGGATGCATTCCCAGTCTCAACAACAGAACAAGCTGGCTTCATTCCCAGTCTCAACAACAGAACAAGCTGGATGCATTCCCAGTCTCAACAACAGAACAAGCTGGCTTCATTCCCAGGCTCAACAACAGAACAAGCTGGATTCATTCCCAGTCTCAACAACAGAACAAGCTGGATTCATTCCCAGTCTCAACAACAGAACAAGCTGGATGCATTCGCAGTCTCAACAACAGAACAAGCTGGATGCATTCGCAGTCTCAACAACAGAACAAGCTGGCTTCATTCCCAGTCTCAACAACAGAACACACTGGATGCATTCCAGTCTCAACAACAGAACAAGCTGGCTTCATTCCCAGTCTCAACAACAGAACAAGCTGGATGCATTCCCAGTCTCAACAACAGAACAAGCTGGATTCATTCCCAGTCTCAACAACAGAACAAGCTGGATTCATTCCCAGTCTCAACAACAGAACAAGCTGACTTCATTCCCAGTCTCAACAACATAACAATCTGGATTCATTCCCAGTCTCAACAACAGAACAAGCTGGCTTCATTCCCAGTCTCAACAAAGAACAAGCTGGCTTCATTCCCAGTCTCAACAACAGAACAAGCTGGCTTCATTCCCAGCCTCAAGAACAGAACAAGCTGGCTTCATTCCCAGTCTCAACAACAGAACAAGCTGGATTCATTCCCAGTCTCAACAACAGAACAAGCTGGATTCATTCCCAGTCTCAACAACAGAACAAGCTGGATGCATTCCCAGTCTCAACAACAGAACAAGCTGGCTTCATTCCCAGTCTCAACAACAGAACAAGCTGGATGCATTTCCAGTCTCAACAACAGAACAAGCTGGCTTTATTCCCAGTCTCAACAACAGAACACGCTGGATGCATTCGCAGTCTCAACAACAGAACAAGCTGGATGCATTCCCAGTCTCAACAACAGAACAAGCTGGATGCATTCGCAGCCTCAACAACAGAACAAGCTGGCTTCATTCCCAGTCTCAACAACAGAACAAGCTGGATGCATTCCCAGTCTCAACAACAGAACAAGCTGGCTTCATTCCCAGTCTCAACAACAGAACACGCTGGATGCATTCGCAGTCTCAACAACAGAACAAGCTGGCTTCATTCCCAGTCTCAACAACAGAACAAGCTGGATGCATTCCCAGTCTCAACAACAGAACAAGCTGGATTCATTCCCAGTCTCAACAACAGAACAAGCTGGATGCATTCGCAGCCTCAACAACAGAACAAGCTGGATGCATTCCCAGTCTCAACAACAGAACAAGCTGGCTTCATTCCCAGTCTCAACAACAGAACACAGCTGGATGCATTCCCAGTCTCAACAACAGAACAAGCTGGCTTCATTCCCAGTCTCAACAACAGAACAAGCTGGATGCATTCCCAGTCTCAACAACAGAACAAGCTGGATTCATTCCCAGTCTCAACAACAGAACAAGCTGGATTCATTCCCAGTCTCAACAACAGAACAAGCTGGCTTCATTCCCAGTCTCAACAACATAACAATCTGGATTCATTCCCAGTCTCAACAACAGAACAAGCTGGCTTCATTCCCAGTCTCAACAAAGAACAAGCTGGCTTCATTCCCAGTCTCAACAACAGAACAAGCTGGCTTCATTCCCAGTCTCAACAACAGAACAAGCTGGCTTCATTCCCAGTCTCAACAACAGAACAAGCTGGATTCATTCCCAGTCTCAACAACAGAACAAGCTGGATTCATTCCCAGTCTCAACAACAGAACAAGCTGGATGCATTCCCAGTCTCAACAACAGAACAAGCTGGATGCATTCGCAGTCTCAACAACAGAACAAGCTGGCTTCATTCCCAGTCTCAACAACAGAACAAGCTGGCTTCATTCCCAGTCTCAACAACAGAACACGCTGGATGCATTTCCAGTCTCAACAACAGAACAAGCTGGCTTCATTCCCAGTCTCAACAACAGAACAAGCTGGATTCATTCCCAGTCTCAACAACAGAACAAGCTGGATGCATTCGCAGCCTCAACAACAGAACAAGCTGGATTCATTCCCAGTCTCAACAACAGAACAAGCTGGATGCATTCCGCAGTCTCAACAACAGAACAAGCTGGCTTCATTCCCAGTCCTCAACAACAGAACAAGCTGGATGCATTCCCAGTCTCAACAACAGAACAAGCTGGCTTCATTCCCAGTCTCAACAACAGAACAAGCTGGATGCATTCCCAGTCTCAACAACAGAACAAGCTGGCTTCATTCCCAGTCTCAACAACAGAACAAGCTGGATGCATTCCCAGTCTCAACAACAGAACAAGCTGGATGCATTCGCAGTCTCAACAACAGAACAAGCTGGCTTCATTCCCAGTCTCAACAACAGAACAAGCTGGATGCATTCCCAGTCTCAACAACAGAACAAGCTGGCTTCATTCCCAGTCTCAACAACAGAACACGCTGGATGCATTCGCAGTATAAACAACAAAACAAGCTGGCTTCATTACCAGTCTCAACAACAGAACAAGCTGGATTCATTCCCAGTCTCAACAACAGAACAAGCTGGCTTCATTCCCAGTCTCAACAACAGAACAAGCTGGATGCATTCCCAGTCTCAACAACAGAACAAGCTGGATGCATTCCCAGTCTCAACAACAGAACAAGCTGGATTCATTCCCAGTCTCAACAACAGAACAAGCTGGATTCATTCCCAGTCTCAACAACAGAACAAGCTGGATGCATTCCCAGTCTCAACAACAGAACAAGCTGGCTTCATTCCCAGTCTCAACAACAGAACAAGCTGGCTTCATTCCCAGTCTCAACAACAGAACAAGCTGGATGCATTTCCAGTCTCAACAACAGGACAAGCTGGCTTTATTCCCAGTCTCAACAACAGAACACGCTGGATGCATTCGCAGTCTCAACAACAGAACAAGCTGGATGCATTCCCAGTCTCAACAACAGAACACGCTGGATGCATTCGCAGCCTCAACAACAGAACAAGCTGGCTTCATTCCCAGTCTCAACAACAGAACAAGCTGGATGCATTCCCAGTCTCAACAACAGAACAAGCTGGCTTCATTCCCAGTCTCAACAACAGAACACGCTGGATGCATTCCCAGTCTCAACAACAGAACAAGCTGGCTTCATTCCCAGGCTCAACAACAGAACAAGCTGGATGCATTCCCAGTCTCAACAACAGAACAAGCTGGATTCATTCCCAGCCTCAACAACAGAACATGCTGGATGCATTCGCAGTCTAAACAACAGAACAAGCTGGATGCATTCCCAGTCTCAACAACAGAACAAGCTGGCTTCATTCCCAGTCTCAACAACAGAACACACTGGATGCATTCGCAGTCTCAACAACAGAACAAGCTGGCTTCATTCCCAGTCTCAACAACAGAACAAGCTGGATGCATTCCCAGTCTCAACAACAGAACAATCTGGATTCATTCCCAGTCTCAACAATAGAACAAGCTGGATTCATTCCCAGTCTCAACAACAGAACAAGCTGACTTCATTCCCAGTCTCAACAACATAACAATCTGGATTCATTCCCAGTCTCAACAACAGAACAAGCTGGCTTCATTCCCAGTCTCAACAAAGAACAAGCTGGCTTCATTCCCAGTCTCAACAACAGAACAAGCTGGCTTCATTCCCAGTCTCAACAACAGAACAAGCTGGCTTCATTCCCAGTCTCAACAACAGAACAAGCTGGATTCATTCCCAGTCTCAACAACAGAACAAGCTGGATTCATTCCCAGTCTCTACAACAGAACAAGCTGGATGCATTCCCAGTCTCAACAACAGAACAAGCTGGATGCATTCGCAGTCTCAACAACAGAACAAGCTGGCTTCATTCCCAGTCTCAACAACAGAACAAGCTGGCTTCATTCCCAGTCTCAACAACAGAACAAGCTGGATGCATTTCCAGTCTCAACAACAGAACAAGCAGGCTTTATTCCCAGTCTCAACAACAGAACACGCTGGATGCATTCACAGTCTCAACAACAGAACAAGCTGGATGCATTCCCAGTCTCAACAACAGAACAAGCTGAATGCATTCGCAGCCTCAACAACAGAACAAGCTGGCTTCATTCCCAGTCTCAACAACAGAACAAGCTGGATGCATTCGCAGTCTCAACAACAAAACAAGCTGGCTTCATTCCCAGTCTCAACAACAGAACAAGCTGGATGCATTCCCAGTCTCAACAACAGAACAAGCTGGATTCATTCCCAGTCTCAACAACAGAACAAGCTGGATGCATTCCCAGTCTCAACAACAGAACAAGCTGGATTCATTCCCAGTCTCAACAACAGAACAAGCTGGATTCATTCCCAGTCTCAACAACAGAACAAGCTGGATTCATTCCCAGTCTCAACAACAGAACAAGCTGGATGCATTCGCAGTCTCAACAACAGAACAAGCTGGCTTCATTCCCAGTCTCAACAACAGAACAAGCTGGATGCATTCCCAGTCTCAACAACAGAACAAGCTGGCTTCATTCCCAGCCTCAACAACAGAACACGCTTGATGCATTCGCAGTCTCAACAACAGAACAAGCTGGCTTCATTCCCAGTCTCAACAACAGAACAAGCTGGATGCATTCCCAGTCTCAACAACAGAACAAGCTGGCTTCATTCCCAGTCTCAACAACAGAACAAGCTGGATGCATTCGCAGTCTCAACAACAGAACAAGCTGGATGCATTCGCAGTCTCAACAACAGAACAAGCTGGATTCATTCCCAGTCTCAACAACAGAACAAGCTGGATTCATTCCCAGTCTCAACAACAGAACAAGCTGGATTCATTCCCAGTCTCAACAACAGAACAAGCTGGCTTCATTCCCAGTCTCAACAACAGAACAAGCTGGCTTCATTCCCAGTCTCAACAACAGAACAAGCTGGCTTCATTCCCAGTCTCAACAACAGAACAAGCTGGATTCATTCCCAGTCTCAACAACAGAACAAGCTGGCTTCATTCCCAGTCTCAACAACAGAACAAGCTGGATGCATTCGCAGTCTCAACAACAGAACAAGCTGGCTTCATTCCCAGTCTCAACAACAGAACAAGCTGGATGCATTCCCAGTCTCAACAACAGAACAAGCTGGCTTCATTCCCAGTCTCAACAACAGAACACGCTGGATGCATTAACAGTCTCAACAACAGAAAAAGCTTGCTTCATTCCCAGTCTCTACAACAGAACAAGCTGGATGCATTCCCAGTCTCAACAACAGAACAAGCTGGATGCATTCGCAGTCTCAACAGCAGAACAAGCTGGATTCATTCCCAGTCTCAACAACAGATCAAGCTGGCTTCATTCCCAGTCTCAACAACAGAACAAGCTGGCTTCATTCCCAGTCTCAACAACAGAACAAGCTGGCTTCATTCCCAGTCTCAACAACAGAACACGCTGGATGCATTCGCAGTCTCAACAACAGAACAAGCTGGCTTCATTCCCAGTCTCAACAACAGAACAAGCTGGATGCATTCCCAGTCTCAACAACAGAACAAGCTGGATGCATTCCCAGTCTCAACAACAGAACAGTCTGGATGCATTCCCAGTCTCAACAACAGAACACGCTGGATGCATTTGCAGTCTCAACAACAGAACAAGCTGGATTCATTCCCAGTCTCAACAACAGAACAAGCTGGATGCATTCCCAGTCTCAACAACAGAACAAGCTGGCTTCATTCCCAGTCTCAACAACAGAACAAGCTGGATGCATTCCCAGTCTCAACAACAGAACAAGCTGGATTCATTCCCAGTCTCAACAACAGAACAAGCTGGATGCATTCCAAGTATCAACAACAGAACAAGCTGGATGCATTCCCAGTCTCAAAACAGAACAAGATGGATGCATTCCCAGTCTCAACAACAGAACAAGCTGGATTCATTCCCAGTCTCAACAACAGAACAAGCTGGCTTCGTTCCCAGTCTCAACAACAGAACAAGCTGGATGCATTCCCAGTCTCAACAACAGAACACGCTGGATGCATTAACAGTCTCAACAAAGAAAAAGCTGGCTTCATTCCCAGTCTCTAGAACAGAACAAGCTGGATGCATTCCCAGTCTCAACAACAGAACAAGCTGGATGCATTCCCAGTCTCAACAACAGAACAAGCTGGCTTCATTCCCAGTCTCAACAACAGATCAAGCTGGCTTCATTCCCCGTCTGAACAACAGAACAAGCTGGATGCATTTCCATTCTGAACAACAGAACAAGCTGGCTTTATTCCCAGTCTCAACAACAGAACAAGCTGGATTCATTCCCAGTCTCAACAACAGATCAAGCTGGCTTCATTCCCCGTCTGAACAACAGAACAAGCTGCATGCATTCCCAGTCTCAACAACAGAACAAGCTGGCTTCATTCCCAGTCTCAACAACAGAACAAGCTGGATGCATTCGCAGTCTCAACAACAGAACAAGCTGGCTTCATTCCCAGTCTCAACAACAGAACAAGCTGGATGCATTCCCAGTCTCAACAACAGAACAAGCTGGATGCATTCCCAGTCTCAACAACAGAACAAGCTGGATGCATTCCCAGTCTCAACAACAGAACAAGCTGGATTCATTCCCAGTCTCAACAACAGAACAAGCTGGATGCATTCCCAGTCTCAACAACAGAACAAGCTGGATTCATTCCCAGTCTCAACAACAGAACAAGCTGGATGCATTCCCAGTCTCAACAACAGAACAAGCTGGATGCATTACCAGTCTCAACAACAGAACAAGCTGGCTTCATTCCCAGTCTCAACAACAGAACAAGCTGGATGCATTCCCAGTCTCAACAACAGAACAAGCTGGATTCATTCCCAGTCTCAACAACAGAACAAGCTGGCTTCGTTCCCAGTCTCAACAACAGAACAAGCTGGATGCATTCCCAGTCTCAACAACAGAACACGCTGGCTTCATTCCCAGTCTCTAGAACAGAACAAGCTGGATGCATTCCCAGTCTCAACAACAGAACAAGCTGGATGCATTCGCAGACTCAACAACAGAACAAGCTGGCTTCATTCCCAGTCTCAACAACAGATCAAGCTGGCTTCATTCCCCGTCTGAACAACAGAACAATCTGGATGCATTTCCAGTCTGAACAACAGAACAAGCTGGCTTTATTCCCAGTCTCAACAACAGAACAAGCTGGATGCATTCCCAGTCTCAACAACAGAACAAGCTGGCTTCATTCCCAGTCTCAACAACAGAACAAGCTGGATGCATTCCCAGTCTCAACAACAGAACAAGCTGGATGCATTCGCAGTCTCAACAGCAGAACAAGCTGGATTCATTCCCAGTCTCAACAACAGATCAAGCTGGCTTCATTCCCAGTCTGAACAACAGAACAAGCTGGCTTCATTCCCAGTCTCAACAACAGAACAAGCTGGCTTCATTCCCAGTCTCAACAACAGAACACGCTGGATGCATTCGCAGTCCCAACAACAGAACAAGCTGGCTTCGTTCCCAGTCTCAACAACAGAACAAGCTGGATGCATTCCCAGTCTCAACAACAGAACAAGCTGGATGCATTCCCAGTCTCAACAACAGAACAGGCTGGATGCATTCCCAGTCTCAACAACAGAACATTCTGGATGCATTCGCAGTCTCAACAACAGAACAAGCTGGATTCATTCCCAGTCTCAACAACAGAACGTGCTGGATGCATTCCCAGTCTCAACAACAGAACAAGCTGGCTTCATTCCCAGTCCCAACAACAGAACAAGCTGGATGCATTCCCAGTCTCAACAACAGAACAAGCTGGATTCATTCCCAGTCTCAACAACAGAACAAGCTGGATGCAATCCAAGAAACAACAACAGAACAAGCTGGATGCATTCCCAGTCTCAACAACAGAACAAGCTGGCTTCATTCCCAGTCCCAACAACAGAACAAGATGGATGCATTCCCAGTCTCAACAACAGAACAAGCTGGATTCATTCCCAGTCTCAACAACAGAACAAGCTGTCTTCGTTCCCAGTCTCAACAACAGAACAAGCTGGATGCATTCCCAGTCTCAACAACAGAACACGCTGGATGCATTAACAGTCTCAACAAAGAAAAAGCTGGCTTCATTCCCAGTCTCTAGAACAGAACAAGCTGGATGCATTCCCAGTCTCAACAACAGAACAAGCTAGATGCATTCCCAGTCTCAACAACAGAACAAGCTGGATGCATTCGCAGACTCAACAACAGAACAAGCTGGCTTCATTCCCAGTCTCAACAACAGATCAAGCTGGCTTCATTCCCCGTCTGAACAACAGAACAAGCTGGATGCATTTCCAGTCTGAACAACAGAACAAGCTGGCTTTATTCCCAGTCTCAACAACAGAACAAGCTGGATTCATTCCCAGTCTCAACAACAGATCAAGCTGGCTTCATTCCCCGTCTGAACAACAGAACAAGCTGCATGCATTCCCAGTCTCAACAACAGAACAAGCTGGCTTCATTCCCAGTCTCAGCAACAGAACACGCTGGATGCATTCACAGTCCCAACAACAGAACAAGCTGGCTTCGTTCCCAGTCTCAACAACAGAACAAGCTGGATGCATTCCCAGTCTCAACAACAGAACAAGCTGGATGCATTCCCAGTCTCAACAACAGAATAGGCTGGATGCATTCCCAGTCTCAACAACAGAACACGCTGGATGCATTCGCAGTCTCAACAACAGAACAAGCTGGATGCATTCGCAGTCTCAACAACAGAACAGGCTGGATGCATTCCCAGTCTCAACAACAGAACAAGCTGGCTTCATTCCATGTCCCAACAACAGAACGAGCTGGATGCATTCCCAGTCTCAACAACAGAACAAGCTGGATTCATTCCCAGTCTCAACAACAGAACAAGCTGGATGCATTCGCAGTATCAACAACAAAACAAGCTGGCTTCATTCCCAGTCTCAACAACAGAACAAGCTGGATTCATTCCCAGTCTCAACAACAGAACAAGCTGGCTTCATTCCCAGTCTCAACAACAGAACAAGCTGGATGCATTCCCAGTCTCAACAACAGAACAAGCTGGATTCATTCCCAGTCTCAACAACAGAACAAGCTGGATTCACTCCCAGTCTCAACAACAGAACAAGCTGGATTCATTCCCAGTCTCAACAACAGAACAAGCTGGATGCATTCGCAATCTCAACAACAGAACAAGCTGGATGCATTCCCAGTCTCAACAACAGAACAAGCTGGATTCATTCCCAGTCTCAACAACAGAACAAGCTGGATGCATTCCAAGTCTCAACAACAGAACAAGCTGGATGCATTACCAGTCTCAACAACAGAACAAGCTGGCTTCATTCCCAGTCCCAACAACAGAACAAGCTGGCTTCATTCCCAGTCTCAACAACAGAACAAGCTGGATTCATTCCCAGTCTCAACAACAGAACAAGCTGGCTTCATTCCCAGTCTCAACAACAGAACAAGCTGGATGCATTCCCAGTCTCAACAACAGAACAAGCTGGCTTCATTCCCAGTCTCAACAACAGAACAAGCTGGATGCATTCCCAGTCTCAACAACAGAACAAGCTGGATGCATTCCCAGTCTCAACAACAGAACAAGCTGGCTTCATTCCCAGTCTCAACAACAGAACAAGCTGGCTTCATTCCCCGTCTGAACAACAGAACAATCTGGATGCATTTCCAGTCTGAACAACAGAACAAGCTGGCTTTATTCCCAGTCTCAACAACAGAACAAGCTGGATGCATTCCCAGTCTCAACAACAGAACAAGCTGGCTTCATTCCCAGTCTCAACAACAGAACACGCTGGATGCATTAACAGTCTCAACAACAGAACAAGCTGGCTTCATTCCCAGTCTCTACAACAGAACAAGCTGGATGCATTCCCAGTCTCAACAACAGAACAAGCTGGATGCATTCCCAGTCTCAACAACAGAACAAGCTGGATTCATTCCCAGTCTCAACAACAGAACAAGCTGGCTTCATTCCCAGTCTCAACAACAGAACAAGCTGGCTTCATTCCCAGTCTCAACAACAGAACAAGCTGGCTTCATTCCCAGTCTCAACAACAGAACACGCTGGATGCATTCGCAGTCTCAACAACAGAACAAGCTGGCTTCATTCCCAGTCTCAACAACAGAACAAGCTGGATGCATTCCCAGTCTCAACAACAGAACAAGCTGGATGCATTCCCAGTCTCAACAACAGAACAGGCTGGATGCATTCCCAGTCTCAACAACAGAACATTCTGGATGCATTCGCAGTCTCAACATAAGAACAAGCTGGATTCATTCCCAGTCTCAACAACAGAACAAGCTGGATGCATTCCCAGTCTCAACAACAGAACAAGCTGGCTTCATTCCCAGTCTCAACAACAGAACAAGCTGGATGCATTCCCAGTCTCAACAACAGAACAAGCTGGATTCATTCCCAGTCTCAACAACAGAACAAGCTGGATGCATTCCCAGTCTCAACAACAGAACAAGCTGGATGCATTCCCAGTCTCAACAACAGAACAAGCTGGATGCATTCCCAGTCTCAACAACAGAACAAGCTGGATTCATTCCCAGTCTCAACAACAGAACAAGCTGTCTTCGTTCCCAGTCTCAACAACAGAACAAGCTGGATGCATTCCCAGTCTCAACAACAGAACAAGCTGGATGCATTAACAGTCTCAACAACAGAACAAGCTGGCTTCATTCCCAGTCTCAAGAACAGAACAAGCTGGATGCATTCCCAGTCTCAACAACAGAACAAGCTGGATGCATTCCCAGTCACAACAACAGAACAAGCTGGATGCATTCCCAGTCTCAACAACAGAACAAGCTGGCTTCATTCCCAGTCTCAACAACAGAACAAGCTGGCTTCATTCCCAGTCTCAACAACAGAACAAGCTGGATGCATTTCCAGTCTCAACAACAGAACAAGCTGGCTTCATTCCCAGTCTCAACAACAGAACAAGCTGGATTCATTCCCAGTCTCAACAACAGAACAAGCTGGCTTCATTCCCAGTCTCAACAACAGAACAAGCTGGATTCATTCCCAGTCTCAACAACAGAACAAGCTGGCTTCATTCCCAGTCTCAACAACAGAACAAGCTGGATGCATTCCCAGTCTCAACAACAGAACAAGCTGGCTTCATTCCCAGTCTCAACAAAAGAACAAGCTGGATGCATTCCCAGTCTCAACAACAGAACAAGCTGGATGCATTCCCAGTCTCAACAACAGAATAGGCTGGATGCATTCCCAGTCTCAACAACAGAACAAGCTGGATGCATTCCCAGTCTCAACAACAGAACAAGCTGGATGCATTCCCAGTCTCAACAACAGAACAAGCTGGATGCATTCCCAGTCTCAACAACAGAACAAGCTGGCTTCATTCCATGTCTCAACAACAGAACAAGCTGGATGCATTCCCAGTCTCAACAACAGAACAAGCTGGATTCATTCCCAGTCTCAACAACAGAACAAGCTGGATGCATTCCCAGTCTCAACAACAGAACAAGCTGGCTTCATTCCCAGTCTCAACAACAGAACAAGCTGGATTCATTCCCAGTCTCAACAACAGAACAAGCTGGCTTCATTCCCAGTCTCAACAACAGAACAAGCTGGATGCATTCCCAGTCTCAACAACAGAACAAGCTGGCTTCATTCCCAGTCTCAACAACAGAACAAGCTGGATTCATTCCCAGTCTCAACAACAGAACAAGCTGGCTTCATTCCCAGCCTCAACAACAGAACAAGCTGGCTTCATTCCCAGTCTCAACAACAGAACAAGCTGGATTCATTCCCAGTCTCAACAACAGAACAAGCTGGCTTCATTCCCAGTCTCAACAAAGAACAAGCTGGCTTCATTCCCAGTCTCAACAACAGAACAAGCTGGCTTCATTCCCAGTCTCAACAACAGAACAAGCTGGATGCATTCCCAGTCTCAACAACAGAACAAGCTGGATTCGTTCCCAGTCTCAACAACAGAACAAGCTGGCTTCATTCCCAGTCTCAACAACAGAACAAGCTGGATTCATTCCCAGTCTCAACAACATAACAATCTGGATTCATTCCCAGTCTCAACAACAGAACAAGCTGGCTTCATTCCCAGTCTCAACAAAGAACAAGCTGGCTTCATTCCCAGTCTCAACAACAGAACAAGCTGGCTTCATTCCCAGTCTCAACAACAGAACAAGCTGGATTCATTCCCAGTCTTAACAACAGAACAAGCTGGCTTCATTCCAAGCCTCAACAACAGAACAAGCTGGCTTCATTCCCAGTCTCAACAACAGAACAAGCTGGATTCATTCCCAGTCTCAACAACAGAACAAGCTGGATTCATTCCCAGTCTCAACAACAGAACAAGCTGGATTCATTCCCAGTCTCAACAACAGAACAAGCTGGCTTCATTCCCAGTCTCAACATAGAACAAGCTGGCTTCATTCCCAGTCTCAACAACAGAACAAGCTGGCTTCTTCCCAGTCTCAACAACAGAACAAGCTGGCTTCATTCCCAGTCTCAACAACAGAACAAGCTGGATGCATTCCCAGTCTCAACAACAGAACAAGCTGGCTTCATTCCCAGTCTCAACAACAGAACACGCTGGATGCATTCGCAGTCTCAACAACAGAACAAGCTGGCTTCATTCCCAGTCTCAACAACAGAACAAGCTGGATGCATTCCCAGTCTCAACAACAGAACAAGCTGGCTTCATTCCCAGCCTCAACAACAGAACACGCTGGATGCATTCGCAGTCTCAACAACAGAACAAGCTGGCTTCATTCCCAGTCTCAACAACAGAACAAGCTGGATTCATTCCCAGTCTCAACAACAGAACAAGCTGACTTCATTCCCAGCCTCAACAACAGAACAAGCTGGCTTCATTCCCAGTCTCAACAAAGAACAAGCTGGCTTCATTCCCAGTCTCAACAACAGAACAAGCTGGCTTCATTCCCAGCCTCAACAACAGAACAAGCTGGATGCATTCCCAGTCTCAACAACAGAACAAGCTGGATTCATTCCCAGTCTCAACAACAGAACAAGCTGGCTTCATTCCCAGTCTCAACAACAGAACAAGCTGGCTTCATTCCCAGCCTCAAGAACAGAACAAGCTGGATGCATTCCCAGTCTCAACAACAGAACAAGCTGGATGCATTCCCAGTCCCAACAACAGAACAAGCTGGATGCATTCCCAGTCTCAACAACAGAACAAGCTGGATTCATTCCCAGTCTCAACAACAGAACAAGCTGGCTTCATTCCCAGTCTCAACAACAGAACAAGCTGGCTTCATTCCCAGTCCCAACAACAGAACAAGATGGATGCATTCCCAGTCTCAACAACAGAACAAGCTGGATTCATTCCAAGTCTCAACAACAGAACAAGCTGTCTTCGTTCCCAGTCTCAACAACAGAACAAGCTGGATGCATTCCCAGTCTCAACAACAGAACACGCTGGATGCATTAACAGTCTCAACAAAGAAAAAGCTGGCTTCATTCCCAGTCTCAACAACAGAACAAGCTGGATACATTCCCAGTCTCAACAACAGAACAAGCTGGCTTCATTCCCAGCCTCAAGAACAGAACAAGCTGGATTCATTCCCAATCTTAACAACAGAACAAGCTGGCTTCATTCCCAGCCTCAACAACAGAACAAGCTGGCTTCATTCCCAGTCTCAACAACAGAACAAGCTGGATTCATTCCCAGTCTCAACAACAGAACAAGCTGGATTCATTCCCAGTCTCAACAACAGAACAAGCTGGATCCATTCCCAGTCTCAACAACAGAACAAGCTGGCTTCATTCCCAGTCTCAACATAGAACAAGCTGGCTTCCTTCCCAGTCTCAACAACAGAACAAGCTGGCTTCATTCCCAGTCTCAACAACAGAACAAGCTGGCTTCATTCCCAGTCTCAACAACAGAACAAGCTGGATGCATTCCCAGTCTCAACAACAGAACAAGCTGGCTTCATTCCCAGCCTCAACAACAGAACAAGCTGGATGCATTCGCAGTCTCAACAACAGAACAAGCTGGCTTCATTCCCAGTCTCAACAACAGAACAAGCTGGATGCATTCCCAGTCTCAACAACAGAACAAGCTGGCTTCATTCCCAGTCTCAACAACAGAACAAGCTGGATGCATTCCCAGTCTCAACAACAGAACAAGCTGGCTTCATTCCCAGTCTCAACAACAGAACAAGCTGGATGCATTCCCAGTCTCAACAACAGAACAAGCTGGCTTCATTCCCAGTCTCAACAACAGAACAAGCTGGCTTCATTCCCAGTCTCAACAACAGAACAAGCTGGATTCATTCCCAGTCTCAACAACAGAACAAGCTGGCTTCATTCCCAGTCTCAACAACAGAACAAGCTGGCTTCATTCCCAGTCTCAACAACAGAACAAGCTGGATTCATTCCCAGTCTCAACAACAGAACAAGCTGGATTCATTCCCAGTCTCAACAACAGAACAAGCTGGATTCATTCCCAGTCTCAACAACAGAACAAGCTGGCTTCATTCCCAGTCTCAACAACAGAACAAGCTGGCTTCATTCCCAGTCTCAACAACAGAACAAGCTGGATTCATTCCCAGTCTCAACAACAGAACAAGCTGGATTCATTCCCAGTCTCAACAACAGAACAAGCTGGCTTCATTCCCAGTCTCAACAACAGAACAAGCTGGCTTCATTCCCAGTCTCAACAACAGAACAAGCTGGATTCATTCCCAGTCTCAACAACAGAACAAGCTGGCTTCATTCCCAGTCTCAACAACAGAACAAGCTGGCTTCATTCCCAGTCTCAACAACAGAACAAGCTGGATTCATTCCCAGTCTCAACAACAGAACAAGCTGGCTTCATTCCCAGTCTCAACAACAGAACAAGCTGGCTTCATTCCCAGTCTCAACAACAGAACAAGCTGGATTCATTCCCAGTCTCAACAACAGAACAAGCTGGCTTCATTCCCAGTCTCAACAACAGAACAAGCTGGCTTCATTCCCAGTCTCAACAACAGAACAAGCTGGATTCATTCCCAGTCTCAACAACAGAACAAGCTGGCTTCATTCCCAGTCTCAACAACAGAACAAGCTGGCTTCATTCCCAGTCTCAACAACAGAACAAGCTGGATTCATTCCCAGTCTCAACAACAGAACAAGCTGGATTCATTCCCAGTCTCAACAACAGAACAAGCTGGATCCATTCCCAGTCTCAACAACAGAACAAGCTGGCTTCATTCCCAGTCTCAACATAGAACAAGCTGGCTTCATTCCCAGTCTCAACAACAGAACAAGCTGGCTTCATTCCCAGTCTCAACAACAGAACAAGCTGGATTCATTCCCAGTCTCAACAACAGAACAAGCTGGATGCATTCCCAGTCTCAACAACAGAACAAGCTGGCTTCATTCCCAGTCTCAACAACAGAACACGCTGGATGCATTCGCAGTCTCAACAACAGAACAAGCTGGCTTCATTCCCAGTCTCAACAACAGAACAAGCTGGATGCATTCCCAGTCTCAACAACAGAACAAGCTGGCTTCATTCCCAGTCTCAACAACAGAACAAGCTGGATGCATTCCCAGTCTCAACAACAGAACAAGCTGGCTTCATTCCCAGTCTCAACAACAGAACAAGCTGGATGCATTCCCAGTCTCAACAACAGAACAAGCTGGCTTCATTCCCAGTCTCAACAACAGAACAAGCTGGCTTCATTCCCAGTCTCAACAACAGAACAAGCTGGATTCATTCCCAGTCTCAACAACAGAACAAGCTGGCTTCATTCCCAGTCTCAACAACAGAACAAGCTGGCTTCATTCCCAGTCTCAACAACAGAACAAGCTGGATTCGTTCCCAGTCTCAACAACAGAACAAACTGGCTTCATTCCCAGTCTCAACAACAGAACAAGCTGGCTTCATTCCCAGCCTCAAGAACAGAACAAGCTGGATTCATTCCCAATCTTAACAACAGAACAAGCTGGCTTCATTCCCAGCCTCAACAACAGAACAAGCTGGCTTCATTCCCAGTCTCAACAACAGAACAAGCTGGATTCATTCCCAGTCTCAACAACAGAACAAGCTGGATTCATTCCCAGTCTCAACAACAGAACAAGCTGGATCCATTCCCAGTCTCAACAACAGAACAAGCTGGCTTCATTCCCAGTCTCAACATAGAACAAGCTGGCTTCCTTCCCAGTCTCAACAACAGAACAAGCTGGCTTCATTCCCAGTCTCAACAACAGAACAAGCTGGATGCATTCCCAGTCTCAACAACAGAACAAGCTGGCTTCATTCCCAGTCTCAACAACAGAACAAGCTGGCTTCATTCCCAGTCTCAACAACAGAACAAGCTGGATTCATTCCCAGTCTCAACAACAGAACAAGCTGGCTTCATTCCCAGTCTCAACAACAGAACAAGCTGGATGCATTCGCAGTCTCAACAACAGAACAAGCTGGCTTCATTCCCAGTCTCAACAACAGAACAAGCTGGATGCATTCCCAGTCTCAACAACAGAACAAGCTGGCTTCATTCCCAGTCTCAAC
This sequence comes from Brachymystax lenok tsinlingensis, assembly GCA_030435695.1. Taxonomy (NCBI): domain Eukaryota; kingdom Metazoa; phylum Chordata; class Actinopteri; order Salmoniformes; family Salmonidae; genus Brachymystax; species Brachymystax lenok. The sequence goes on from CM059799.1 coordinate 7,686,373, forward strand.
AACAGAACAAGCTGGATGCATTCCCAGTCTCAACAACAGAACAAGCTGGCTTCATTCCCAGTCTCAACAACAGAACAAGCTGGCTTCATTCCCAGTCTCAACAACAGAACAAGCTGGATTCATTCCCAGTCTCAACAACAGAACAAGCTGGCTTCATTCCCAGTCTCAACAACAGAACAAGCTGGATTCATTCCCAGTCTCAACAACAGAACAAGCTGGCTTCATTCCCAGTCTCAACAACAGAACAAGCTGGCTTCATTCCCAGTCTCAACAACAGAACAAGCTGGATTCATTCCCAGTCTCAACAACAGAACAAGCTGGCTTCATTCCCAGTCTCAACAACAGAACAAGCTGGCTTCATTCCCAGTCTCAACAACAGAACAAGCTGGATTCATTCCCAGTCTCAACAACAGAACAAGCTGGATTCATTCCCAGTCTCAACAACAGAACAAGCTGGATGCATTCCAGTCTCAACAACAGAACAAGCTGGCTTCATTCCCAGTCTCAACATAGAACAAGCTGGCTTCATTCCCAGTCTCAACAACAGAACAAGCTGGCTTCATTCCCAGTCTCAACAACAGAACAAGCTGGATGCATTCCCAGTCTCAACAACAGAACAAGCTGGCTTCATTCCCAGTCTCAACAACAGAACAAGCTGGATGCATTCGCAGTCTCAACAACAGAACAAGCTGGCTTCATTCCCAGTCTCAACAACAGAACAAGCTGGATGCATTCCCAGTCTCAACAACAGAACAAGCTGGCTTCTTTTCCGGTCTCAACAACAGAAAACGCTGGATGCATTCCCAGTCTCAACAACAGAACAAGCTGGCTTCATTCCCAGTCTCAACAACAGAACAAGCTGGCTTCATTCCCAGTCTCAACAACAGAACAAGCTGGATTCATTCCCAGTCTCAACAACAGAACAAGCTGGCTTCATTCCCAGTCTCAACAACAGAACAAGCTGGATTCATTCCCAGTCTCAACAACAGAACAAGCTGGATTCATTCCCAGTCTCAACAACAGAACAAGCTGGATTCATTCCCAGTCTCAACAACAGAACAAGCTGGCTTCATTCCCAGTCTCAACAACAGAACAAGCTGGATTCATTCCCAGTCTCAACAACAGAACAAGCTGGCTTCATTCCCAGTCTCAACAACAGAACAAGCTGGCTTCATTCCCAGTCTCAACAACAGAACAAGCTGGATTCATTCCCAGTCTCAACAACAGAACAAGCTGGCTTCATTCCCAGTCTCAACAACAGAACAAGCTGGCTTCATTCCCAGTCTCAACAACAGAACAAGCTGGATTCATTCCCAGTCTCAACAACAGAACAAGCTGGATTCATTCCCAGTCTCAACAACAGAACAAGCTGGATGCATTCCCAGTCTCAACAACAGAACAAGCTGGCTTCATTCCCAGTCTCAACATAGAACAAGCTGGCTTCATTCCCAGTCTCAACAACAGAACAAGCTGGCTTCTTCCCAGTCTCAACAACAGAACAAGCTGGCTTCATTCCCAGTCTCAACAACAGAACAAGCTGGCTTCATTCCCAGTCTCAACAACAGAACAAGCTGGATTCATTCCCAGTCTCAACAACAGAACAAGCTGGCTTCATTCCCAGTCTCAACAACAGAACAAGCTGGATTCATTCCCAGTCTCAACAACAGAACAAGCTGGATTCATTCCCAGTCTCAACAACAGAACAAGCTGGATGCATTCCCAGTCTCAACAACAGAACAAGCTGGCTTCATTCCCAGTCTCAACAACAGAACAAGCTGGATTCATTCCCAGTCTCAACAACAGAACAAGCTGGATTCATTCCCAGTCTCAACAACAGAACAAGCTGGCTTCATTCCCAGTCTCAACAACAGAACAAGCTGGATTCATTCCCAGTCTCAACAACAGAACAAGCTGGCTTCATTCCCAGCCTCAACAACAGAACAAGCTGGCTTCATTCCCAGTCTCAACAACAGAACAAGCTGGATTCATTCCCAGTCTCAACAACAGAACAAGCTGGATTCATTCCCAGTCTCAACAACAGAACAAGCTGGATTCATTCCCAGTCTCAACAACAGAACAAGCTGGATTCATTCCCAGTCTCAACATAGAACAAGCTGGCTTCCTTCCCAGTCTCAACAACAGAACAAGCTGGCTTCTTCCCAGTCTCAACAACAGAACAAGCTGGATGCATTCCCAGTCTCAACAACAGAACAAGCTGGCTTCATTCCCAGTCTCAACAACAGAACAAGCTGGATGCATTCCCAGTCTCAACAACAGAACAAGCTGGCTTCATTCCCAGTCTCAACAACAGAACAAGCTGGATGCATTCCCAGTCTCAACAACAGAACAAGCTGGCTTATTCCCAGTCTCAACAACAGAACAAGCTGGATGCATTCCCAGTCTCAACAACAGAACAAGCTGGCTTCATTCCCAGTCTCAACAACAGAACAAGCTGGCTTCATTCCCAGTCTCAACAACAGAACAAGCTGGATTCATTCCCAGTCTCAACAACAGAACAAGCTGGCTTCATTCCCAGTCTCAACAACAGAACAAGCTGGCTTCATTCCCAGTCTCAACAACAGAACAAGCTGGATTCATTCCCAGTCTCAACAACAGAACAAGCTGGCTTCATTCCCAGTCTCAACAACAGAACAAGCTGGCTTCATTCCCAGTCTCAACAACAGAACAAGCTGGATTCATTCCCAGTCTCAACAACAGAACAAGCTGGCTTCATTCCCAGTCTCAACAACAGAACAAGCTGGATTCATTCCCAGTCTCAACAACAGAACAAGCTGGCTTCATTCCCAGTCTCAACAACAGAACAAGCTGGATTCATTCCCAGTCTCAACAACAGAACAAGCTGGATTCATTCCCAGTCTCAACAACAGAACAAGCTGGATGCATTCCCAGTCTCAACAACAGAACAAGCTGGCTTCATTCCCAGTCTCAACAACAGAACAAGCTGGATTCATTCCCAGTCTCAACAACAGAACAAGCTGGCTTCATTCCCAGTCTCAACAACAGAACAAGCTGGCTTCATTCCCAGTCTCAACAACAGAACAAGCTGGATTCATTCCCAGTCTCAACAACAGAACAAGCTGGATTCATTCCCAGTCTCAACAACAGAACAAGCTGGCTTCATTCCCAGTCTCAACAACAGAACAAGCTGGATTCATTCCCAGTCTCAACAACAGAACAAGCTGGATTCATTCCCAGTCTCAACAACAGAACAAGCTGGATTCATTCCCAGTCTCAACAACAGAACAAGCTGGCTTCATTCCCAGTCTCAACAACAGAACAAGCTGGCTTCATTCCCAGTCTCAACAACAGAACAAGCTGGCTTCATTCCCAGTCTCAACAACAGAACAAGCTGGCTTCATTCCCAGTCTCAACAACAGAACAAGCTGGCTTCATTCCCAGTCTCAACAACAGAACAAGCTGGATTCATTCCCAGTCTCAACAACAGAACAAGCTGGCTTCATTCCCAGTCTCAACAACAGAACAAGCTGGATTCATTCCCAGTCTCAACAACAGAACAAGCTGGATTCATTCCCAGTCTCAACAACAGAACAAGCTGGATTCATTCCCAGTCTCAACAACAGAACAAGCTGGCTTCATTCCCAGTCTCAACAACAGAACAAGCTGGATTCATTCCCAGTCTCAACAACAGAACAAGCTGGCTTCATTCCCAGTCTCAACAACAGAACAAGCTGGCTTCATTCCCAGTCTCAACAACAGAACAAGCTGGATTAATTCCCAATCTCAACAACAGAACAAGCTGGCTTCATTCCCAGTCTCAACAACAGAACAAGCTGGCTTCATTCCCAGTCTCAACAACAGAACAAGCTGGATTCATTCCCAGTCTCAACAACAGAACAAGCTGGATTCATTCCCAGTCTCAACAACAGAACAAGCTGGATTCATTCCCAGTCTCAACAACAGAACAAGCTGGCTTCATTCCCAGTCTCAACATAGAACAAGCTGGCTTCATTCCCAGTCTCAACAACAGAACAAGCTGGCTTCATTCCCAGTCTCAACAACAGAACAAGCTGGATGCATTCCCAGTCTCAACAACAGAACAAGCTGGCTTCATTCCCAGTCTCAACAACAGAACAAGCTGGATGCATTCCCAGTCTCAACAACAGAACAAGCTGGCTTCATTCCCAGTCTCAACAACAGAACAAGCTGGATGCATTCCCAGTCTCAACAACAGAACAAGCTGGCTTCATTCCCAGTCTCAACAACAGAACAAGCTGGATGCATTCCCAGTCTCAACAACAGAACAAGCTGGCTTCATTCCCAGTCTCAACAACAGAACAAGCTGGCTTCATTCCCAGTCTCAACAACAGAACAAGCTGGATTCATTCCCAGTCTCAACAACAGAACAAGCTGGCTTCATTCCCAGTCTCAACAACAGAACAAGCTGGCTTCATTCCCAGTCTCAACAACAGAACAAGCTGGATTCATTCCCAGTCTCAACAACAGAACAAGCTGGCTTCATTCCCAGTCTCAACAACAGAACAAGCTGGCTTCATTCCCAGCCTCAACAACAGAACAAGCTGGATTCATTCCCAGTCTCAACAACAGAACAAGCTGGCTTCATTCCCAGTCTCAACAACAGAACAAGCTGGCTTCATTCCCAGTCTCAACAACAGAACAAGCTGGATTCATTCCCAGTCTCAACAACAGAACAAGCTGGATTCATTCCCAGTCTCAACAACAGAACAAGCTGGATTCATTCCCAGTCTCAACAACAGAACAAGCTGGCTTCATTCCCAGTCTCAACAACAGAACAAGCTGGCTTCATTCCCAGTCTCAACAACAGAACAAGCTGGCTTCATTCCCAGTCTCAACAACAGAACAAGCTGGCTTCATTCCCAGTCTCAACAACAGAACAAGCTGGATGCATTCCCAGTCTCAACAACAGAACAAGCTGGCTTCATTCCCAGTCTCAACAACAGAACAAGCTGGATGCATTCCCAGTCTCAACAACAGAACAAGCTGGATGCATTCGCAGTCTCAACAATAGAACAAGCTGGCTTCATTCCCCGTCTCAACAACAGAACAAGCTGGATGCATTCCCAGTCTCAACAACAGAACAAGCTGGCTTCATTCCCAGTCTCAACAACAGAACAAGCTGGATGCATTCCCAGTCTCAACAACAGAACAAGCTGGCTTCATTCCCAGTCTCAACAACAGAACAAGCTGGCTTCATTCCCAGTCTCAACAACAGAACAAGCTGGATTCATTCCCAGTCTCAACAACAGAACAAGCTGGCTTCATTCCCAGTCTCAACAACAGAACAAGCTGGCTTCATTCCCAGTCTCAACAACAGAACAAGCTGGATTCATTCCCAGTCTCAACAACAGAACAAGCTGGCTTCATTCCCAGTCTCAACAACAGAACAAGCTGGCTTCATTCCCAGTCTCAACAACAGAACAAGCTGGATTCATTCCCAGTCTCAACAACAGAACAAGCTGGCTTCATTCCCAGTCTCAACAACAGAACAAGCTGGCTTCATTCCCAGTCTCAACAACAGAACAAGCTGGATTCATTCCCAGTCTCAACAACAGAACAAGCTGGATTCATTCCCAGTCTCAACAACAGAACAAGCTGGATTCATTCCAGTCTCAACAACAGAACAAGCTGGCTTCATTCCCAGTCTCAACATAGAACAAGCTGGCTTCATTCCCAGTCTCAACAACAGAACAAGCTGGCTTCATTCCCAGTCTCAACAACAGAACAAGCTGGCTTCATTCCCAGTCTCAACAACAGAACAAGCTGGATGCATTCCCAGTCTCAACAACAGAACAAGCTGGCTTCATTCCCAGTCTCAACAACAGAACAAGCTGGATGCATTCGCAGTCTCAACAACAGAACAAGCTGGCTTCATTCCCAGTCTCAACAACAGAACAAGCTGGATGCATTCCCAGTCTCAACAACAGAACAAGCTGGCTTCATTCCCAGTCTCAACAACAGAACACGCTGGATGCATTCCAGTCTCAACAACAGAACAAGCTGGCTTCATTCCCAGTCTCAACAACAGAACAAGCTGGATTCATTCCCAGTCTCAACAACAGAACAAGCTGGCTTCATTCCCAGTCTCAACAACAGAACAAGCTGGCTTCATTCCCAGTCTCAACAACAGAACAAGCTGGATTCATTCCCAGTCTCAACAACAGAACAAGCTGGCTTCATTCCCAGTCTCAACAACAGAACAAGCTGGCTTCATTCCCAGTCTCAACAACAGAACAAGCTGGCTTCATTCCCAGTCTCAACAACAGAACAAGCTGGATGCATTCCCAGTCTCAACAACAGAACAAGCTGGATTCATTCCCAGTCTCAACAACAGAACAAGCTGGCTTCATTCCCAGTCTCAACAACAGAACAAGCTGGATTCATTCCCAGTCTCAACAACAGAACAAGCTGGATTCATTCCCAGTCTCAACAACAGAACAAGCTGGCTTCATTCCCAGTCTCAACAACAGAACAAGCTGGCTTCATTCCCAGTCTCAACAACAGAACAAGCTGGCTTCATTCCCAGTCTCAACAACAGAACAAGCTGGATTCATTCCCAGTCTCAACAACAGAACAAGCTGGATTCATTCCCAGTCTCAACAACAGAACAAGCTGGCTTCATTCCCAGTCTCAACAACAGAACAAGCTGGATGCATTCCCAGTCTCAACAACAGAACAAGCTGGATTCATTCCCAGTCTCAACAACAGAACAAGCTGGCTTCATTCCCAGTCTCAACAACAGAACAAGCTGGATTCATTCCCAGTCTCAACAACATAACAATCTGGATTCATTCCCAGTCTCAACAACAGAACAAGCTGGCTTCATTCCCAGTCTCAACAACAGAACAAGCTGGCTTCATTCCCAGTCTCAACAACAGAACAAGCTGGCTTCATTCCCAGTCTCAACAACAGAACAAGCTGGATTCATTCCCAGTCTCAACAACAGAACAAGCTGGATTCATTCCCAGTCTCAACAACAGAACAAGCTGGCTTCATTCCCAGTCTCAACAACAGAACAAGCTGGATTCATTCCCAGTCTCAACAACAGAACAAGCTGGCTTCATTCCCAGTCTCAACAACAGAACAAGCTGGATTCATTCCCAGTCTCAACAACAGAACAAGCTGGATGCATTCCCAGTCTCAACAACAGAACAAGCTGGCTTCATTCCCAGTCTCAACATAGAACAAGCTGGCTTCATTCCCAGTCTCAACAACAGAACAAGCTGGCTTCATTCCCAGTCTCAACAACAGAACAAGCTGGATGCATTCCCAGTCTCAACAACAGAACAAGCTGGCTTCATTCCCAGTCTCAACAACAGAACACGCTGGATGCATTCGCAGTCTCAACAACAGAACAAGCTGGCTTCATTCCCAGTCTCAACAACAGAACAAGCTGGATTCATTCCCAGTCTCAACAACAGAACAAGCTGGCTTCATTCCCAGTCTCAACAACAGAACAAGCTGGATGCATTCCCAGTCTCAACAACAGAACAAGCTGGATTCATTCCCAGTCTCAACAACAGAACAAGCTGGCTTCATTCCCAGTCTCAACAACAGAACAAGCTGGATTCATTCCCAGTCTCAACAACAGAACAAGCTGGCTTCATTCCCAGTCTCAACAACAGAACAAGCTGGCTTCATTCCCAGTCTCAACAACAGAACAAGCTGGCTTCATTCCCAGTCTCAACAACAGAACAAGCTGGATTCATTCCCAGTCTCAACAACAGAACAAGCTGGATTCATTCCCAGTCTCAACAACAGAACAAGCTGGCTTCATTCCCAGTCTCAACAACAGAACAAGCTGGATTCATTCCCAGCCTCAACAACAGAACAAGCTGGCTTCATTCCCAGTCTCAACAACAGAACAAGCTGGATGCATTCCCAGTCTCAACAACAGAACAAGCTGGATTCGTTCCCAGTCTCAACAACAGAACAAGCTGGCTTCATTCCCAGTCTCAACAACATAACAAGCTGGATTCATTCCCAGTCTCAACAACAGAACAAGCTGGCTTCATTCCCAGTCTCAACAAAGAACAAGCTGGTTTCATTCCCAGTCTCAACAACAGAACAAGCTGGCTTCATTCCCAGCCTCAAGAACAGAACAAGCTGGATTGATTCCCAATCTTAACAACAGAACAAGCTGGATTCATTCTCCAGTCTCAACAACAGAACAAGCTGGCTTCATTCCCAGTCTCAACAACAGAACAAGCTGGATTCATTCCCAGTCTCAACAACAGAACAAGCTGGCTTCATTCCCAGTCTCAACAACAGAACAAGCTGGCTTCATTCCCAGTCTCAACAACAGAACAAGCTGGCTTCATTCCCAGTCTCAACAACAGAACAAGCTGGCTTCATTCCCAGTCTCAACAACATAACAAGCTGGATTCATTCCCAGTCTCAACAACAGAACAAGCTGGCTTCATTCCCAGTCTCAACAACAGAACAAGCTGGCTTCATTCCCAGTCTCAACAACAGAACAAGCTGGCTTCATTCCCAGTCTCAACAACAGAACAAGCTGGATTCATTCCCAGTCTCAACAACAGAACAAGCTGGATTCATTCCCAGTCTCAACAACAGAACAAGCTGGCTTCATTCCCAGTCTCAACAACAGAACAAGCTGGATTCATTCCCAGTCTCAACAACAGAACAAGCTGGCTTCATTCCCAGTCTCAACAACAGAACAAGCTGGCTTCATTCCCAGTCTCAACAACAGAACAAGCTGGCTTCATTCCCAGTCTCAACAACAGAACAAGCTGGCTTCATTCCCAGTCTCAACAACAGAACAAGCTGGATTCATTCCCAGTCTCAACAACAGAACAAGCTGGATTCATTCCCAGTCTCAACAACAGAACAAGCTGGCTTCATTCCCAGTCTCAACAACATAACAAGCTGGATTCATTCCCAGCCTCAACAACAGAACAAGCTGGCTTCATTCCCAGTCTCAACAACAGAACAAGCTGGATTCATTCCCAGTCTCAACAACAGAACAAGCTGGATGCATTCCCAGTCTCAACAACAGAACAAGCTGGATTCATTCCCAGTCTCAACAACAGAACAAGCTGGCTTCATTCCCAGTCTCAACAACAGAACAAGCTGGCTTCATTCCCAGTCTCAACAACAGAACAAGCTGGCTTCATTCCCAGTCTCAACAACAGAACAAGCTGGATTCATTCCCAGTCTCAACAACAGAACAAGCTGGATTCATTTTCCAGTCTCAACAACAGAACAAGCTGGCTTCATTCCCAGTCTCAACAACATAACAAGCTGGATTCATTCCCAGTCTCAACAACAGAACAAGCTGGCTTCATTCCCAGTCTCAACAACAGAACAAGCTGGATGCATTCCCAGTCTCAACAACAGAACAAGCTGGATTCGTTCCCAGTCTCAACAACAGAACAAGCTGGCTTCATTCCCAGTCTCAACAACATAACAAGCTGGATTCATTCCCAGTCTCAACAACAGAACAAGCTGGCTTCATTCCCAGTCTCAACAACAGAACAAGCTGGCTTCATTCCCAGTCTCAACAACAGAACAAGCTGGCTTCATTCCCAGTCTCAACAACAGAACAAGCTGGATTCATTCCCAGTCTCAACAACAGAACAAGCTGGATTCATTCCCAGTCTCAACAACAGAACAAGCTGGCTTCATTCCCAGTCTCAACAACATAACAAGCTGGATTCATTCCCAGTCTCAACAACAGAACAAGCTGGCTTCATTCCCAGTCTCAACAACAGAACAAGCTGGCTTCATTCCCAGTCTCAACAAAGAACAAGCTGGCTTCATTCCCAGTCTCAACAACAGAACAAGCTGGCTTCATTCCCAGTCTCAACAACATAACAAGCTGGATTCATTCCCAGTCTCAACAACAGAACAAGCTGGCTTCATTCCCAGTCTCAACAAAGAACAAGCTGGCTTCATTCCCAGTCTCAACAACAGAACAAGCTGGCTTCATTCCCAGCCTCAAGAACAGAACAAGCTGGATTGATTCCCAATCTTAACAACAGAACAAGCTGGATTCATTTTCCAGTCTCAACAACAGAACAAGCTGGCTTCATTCCCAGTCTCAACAACATAACAAGCTGGATTCATTCCCAGCCTCAACAACAGAACAAGCTGGCTTCATTCCCAGTCTCAACAACAGAACAAGCTGGCTTCATTCCCAGTCTCAACAAAGAACAAGCTGGCTTCATTCCCAGTCTCAACAACAGAACAAGCTGGCTTCATTCCCAGCCTCAAGAACAGAACAAGCTGGATTCATTCCCAGTCTCAACAACAGAACAAGCTGGATTCATTCCCAGTCTCAACAACAGAACAAGCTGGCTTCATTCCCAGTCTCAACAACAGAACAAGCTGGATTCATTCCCAGTCTCAACAACAGAACAAGCTGGCTTCATTCCCAGTCTCAACAACAGAACAAGCTGGATTCATTCCCAGTCTCAACAACAGAACAAGCTGGATGCATTCCCAGTCTCAACAACAGAACAAGCTGGCTTCATTCCCAGTCTCAACATAGAACAAGCTGGCTTCATTCCCAGTCTCAACAACAGAACAAGCTGGCTTCTTCCCAGTCTCAACAACAGAACAAGCTGGCTTCATTCCCAGTCTCAACAACAGAACAAGCTGGATGCATTCCCAGTCTCAACAACAGAACAAGCTGGCTTCATTCCCAGTCTCAACAACAGAACAAGCTGGATGCATTCGCAGTCTCAACAACAGAACAAGCTGGCTTCATTCCCAGTCTCAACAACAGAACAAGCTGGATTCATTCCCAGTCTCAACAACAGAACAAGCTGGATTCATTCCCAGTCTCAACAACAGAACAAGCTGGCTTCATTCCCAGTCTCAACAACAGAACAAGCTGGATGCATTCCCAGTCTCAACAACAGAACAAGCTGGATTCATTCCCAGTCTCAACAACAGAACAAGCTGGATTCATTCCCAGTCTCAACAACAGAACAAGCTGGCTTCATTCCCAGTCTCAACAACATAACAAGCTGGATTCATTCCCAGTCTCAACAACAGAACAAGCTGGCTTCATTCCCAGTCTCAACAAAGAACAAGCTGGCTTCATTCCCAGTCTCAACAACAGAACAAGCTGGCTTCATTCCCAGTCTCAACAACAGAACAAGCTGGATTCATTCCCAGTCTCAACAACAGAACAAGCTGGATGCATTCCCAGTCTCAACAACAGAACAAGCTGGCTTCATTCCCAGTCTCAACATAGAACAAGCTGGCTTCATTCCCAGTCTCAACAACAGAACAAGCTGGATGCATTCCCAGTCTAAACAACAAAACAAGCTGGATTTTTTCCCATTCTTAACAACAGAACAAGCTGGCTTCATTCCCAGTCTCAACAACAGAACAAGCTGGATTCATTCCCAGTCTCAACAACATAACAATCTGGATTCATTCCCAGTCTCAACAACAGAACAAGCTGGCTTCATTCCCAGTCTCAACAAAGAACAAGCTGGCTTCATTCCCAGTCTCAACAACAGAACAAGCTGGATTCATTCCCAGTCTCAACAACAGAACAAGCTGGAATCATTCCCAGTCTCAACAAAGAACAAGCTGGCTTCATTCCCAGTCTCAACAACAGAACAAGCTGGCTTCATTCCCAGCCTCAAGACAGAACAAGCTGGATTCATTCCCAATCTCAACAACAGAACAAGCTGGATTCATTCCCAGTCTCAACAACAGAACAAGCTGGCTTCATTCCCAGTCTCAACAACATAACAAGCTGGATTCATTCCCAGCCTCAACAACAGAACAAGCTGGCTTCATTCCCAGTCTCAACAACAGAACAAGCTGGATTCATTCCCAGTCTCAACAACAGAACAAGCTGGATGCATTCCCAGTCTCAACAACAGAACAAGCTGGCTTCATTCCCAGTCTCAACATAGAACAAGCTGGCTTCATTCCCAGTCTCAACAGCAGTACAAGCTGGCTTCTTCCCAGTCTCAACAACAGAACAAGCTGGCTTCATTCCCAGTCTCAACAACAGAACAAGCTGGATGCATTCCCAGTCTCAACAACAGAACAAGCTGGCTTCATTCCCAGTCTCAACAACAGAACAAGCTGGATGCATTCCCAGTCTCAACAACAGAACAAGCTGGCTTCATTCCCAGTCTCAACAACAGAACAAGCTGGATTCATTCCCAGTCTCAACAACAGAACAAGCTGGATTCATTCCCAGTCTCAACAACAGAACAAGCTGGCTTCATTCCCAGTCTCAACAACAGAACAAGCTGGATTCATTCCCAGTCTCAACAACAGAACAAGCTGGCTTCATTCCCAGTCTCAACAACAGAACAAGCTGGCTTCATTCCCAGTCTCAACAACAGAACAAGCTGGATTCATTCCCAGTCTCAACAACAGAACAAGCTGGCTTCATTCCCAGTCTCAACAACAGAACAAGCTGGATGCATTCCCAGTCTCAACAACAGAACAAGCTGGATTCATTCCCAGTCTCAACAACAGAACAAGCTGGCTTCATTCCCAGTCTCAACAACAGAACAAGCTGGATTCATTCCCAGTCTCAACAACAGAACAAGCTGGCTTCATTCCCAGTCTCAACAACAGAACAAGCTGGCTTCATTCCCAGTCTCAACAACAGAACAAGCTGGCTTCATTCCCAGTCTCAACAACAGAACAAGCTGGATTCATTCCCAGTCTCAACAACAGAACAAGCTGGATTCATTCCAGTCTCAACAACAGAACAAGCTGGCTTCATTCCCAGTCTCAACAACAGAACAAGCTGGATTCATTCCCAGTCTCAACAACAGAACAAGCTGGCTTCATTCCCAGTCTCAACAACAGAACAAGCTGGCTTCATTCCCAGTCTCAACAACAGAACAAGCTGGCTTCATTCCCAGTCTCAACAACAGAACAAGCTGGCTTCATTCCCAGTCTCAACAACAGAACAAGCTGGATTCATTCCCAGTCTCAACAACAGAACAAGCTGGCTTCATTCCCAGTCTCAACAACAGAACAAGCTGGCTTCATTCCCAGTCTCAACAACAGAACAAGCTGGCTTCATTCCCAGTCTCAACAACAGAACAAGCTGGATTCATTCCCAGTCTCAACAACAGAACAAGCTGGATTCATTCCCAGTCTCAACAACAGAACAAGCTGGCTTCATTCCCAGTCTCAACAACAGAACAAGCTGGATTCATTCCCAGTCTCAACAACAGAACAAGCTGGCTTCATTCCCAGTCTCAACAACAGAACAAGCTGGCTTCATTCCCAGTCTCAACAACAGAACAAGCTGGCTTCATTCCCAGTCTCAACAACAGAACAAGCTGGCTTCATTCCCAGTCTCAACAACAGAACAAGCTGGATTCATTCCCAGTCTCAACAACAGAACAAGCTGGATTCATTCCCAGTCTCAACAACAGAACAAGCTGGCTTCATTCCCAGTCTCAACAACATAACAAGCTGGATTCATTCCCAGTCTCAACAACAGAACAAGCTGGCTTCATTCCCAGTCTCAACAACAGAACAAGCTGGATTCATTCCCAGTCTCAACAACAGAACAAGCTGGATGCATTCCCAGTCTCAACAACAGAACAAGCTGGCTTCATTCCCAGTCTCAACATAGAACAAGCTGGCTTCATTCCCAGTCTCAACAGCAGTACAAGCTGGCTTCTTCCCAGTCTCAACAACAGAACAAGCTGGCTTCATTCCCAGTCTCAACAACAGAACAAGCTGGATGCATTCCCAGTCTCAACAACACAACAAGCTGGCTTCATTCCCAGTCTCAACAACAGAACACGCTGGATGCATTCGCAGTCTCAACAACAGAACAAGCTGGCTTCATTCCCAGTCTCAACAACAGAACAAGCTGGATTCATTCCCAGTCTCAACAACAGAACAAGCTGGATTCATTCCCAGTCTCAACAACAGAACAAGCTGGCTTCATTCCCAGTCTCAACAACAGAACAAGCTAGATGCATTCCCAGTCTCAACAACAGAACAAGCTGGATTCATTCCCAGTCTCAACAACAGAACAAGCTGGATTCATTCCCAGTCTCAACAACAGAACAAGCTGGCTTCATTCCCAGTCTCAACAACATAACAAGCTGGATTCATTCCCAGTCTCAACAACAGAACAAGCTGGCTTCATTCCCAGTCTCAACAAAGAACAAGCTGGCTTCATTCCCAGTCTCAACAACAGAACAAGCTGGCTTCATTCCCAGTCTCAACAACAGAACAAGCTGGATTCATTCCCAGTCTCAACAACAGAACAAGCTGGATGCATTCCCAGTCTCAACAACAGAACAAGCTGGCTTCATTCCCAGTCTCAACATAGAACAAGCTGGCTTCATTCCCAGTCTCAACAACAGAACAAGCTGGATGCATTCCCAGTCTAAACAACAGAACAAGCTGGATTTTCCCAGTCTCTTAACAACAGAACAAGCTGGATTCATTCCCAGTCTCAACAACAGAACAAGCTGGATTCATTCCCAGTCTCAACAACATAACAAGCTGGATTCATTCCCAGTCTCAACAACAGAACAAGCTGGCTTCATTCCCAGTCTCAACAAAGAACAAGCTGGCTTCATTCCCAGTCTCAACAACAGAACAAGCTGGATTCATTCCCAGTCTCAACAACAGAACAAGCTGGATTCATTCCCAGTCTCAACAACAGAACAAGCTGGCTTCATTCCCAGTCTCAACAACAGAACAAGCTGGCTTCATTCCCAGTCTCAACAACAGAACAAGCTGGATTCATTCCCAGTCTCAACAACAGAACAAGCTGGATTCATTCCCAGTCTCAACAACAGAACAAGCTGGCTTCATTCCCAGTCTCAACAACAGAACAAGCTGGATTCATTCCCAGTCTCAACAACAGAACAAGCTGGCTTCATTCCCAGTCTCAACAACAGAACAAGCTGGATTCATTCCCAGTCTCAACAACAGAACAAGCTGGATGCATTCCCAGTCTCAACAACAGAACAAGCTGGCTTCATTCCCAGTCTCAACATAGAACAAGCTGGCTTCATTCCCAGTCTCAACAACAGAACAAGCTGGCTTCATTCCCAGTCTCAACAACAGAACAAGCTGGCTTCATTCCCAGTCTCAACAACAGAACAAGCTGGATGCATTCCCAGTCTCAACAACAGAACAAGCTGGCTTCATTCCCAGTCTCAACAACAGAACACGCTGGATGCATTCGCAGTCTCAACAACAGAACAAGCTGGCTTCAT
This sequence comes from Brachymystax lenok tsinlingensis, assembly GCA_030435695.1. Classification (NCBI taxonomy): domain Eukaryota; kingdom Metazoa; phylum Chordata; class Actinopteri; order Salmoniformes; family Salmonidae; genus Brachymystax; species Brachymystax lenok. The sequence continues at coordinate 7,701,597 of CM059799.1, forward strand.
TCCCAGTCTCAACAACAGAACAAGCTGGATTCATTCCCAGTCTCAACAACAGAACAAGCTGGATTCATTCCCAGTCTCAACAACAGAACAAGCTGGCTTCATTCCCAGTCTCAACAACAGAACAAGCTGGATTCATTCCCAGTCTCAACAACAGAACAAGCTGGCTTCATTCCCAGTCTCAACAACAGAACAAGCTGGCTTCATTCCCAGTCTCAACAACAGAACAAGCTGGCTTCATTCCCAGTCTCAACAACAGAACAAGCTGGCTTCATTCCCAGTCTCAACAACAGAACAAGCTGGATTCATTCCCAGTCTCAACAACAGAACAAGCTGGATTCATTCCCAGTCTCAACAACAGAACAAGCTGGATGCATTCCCAGTCTCAACAACAGAACAAGCTGGCTTCATTCCCAGTCTCAACATAGAACAAGCTGGCTTCATTCCCAGTCTCAACAGCAGTACAAGCTGGCTTCTTCCCAGTCTCAACAACAGAACAAGCTGGCTTCATTCCCAGTCTCAACAACAGAACAAGCTGGATGCATTCCCAGTCTCAACAACAGAACAAGCTGGATTTTTCCCAGTTGCAACAACAGAACAAGCTGGCTTCATTCCCAGTCTCAACAACAGAACAAGCTGGATTCATTCCCAGTCTCAACAACAGAACAAGCTGGATTCATTCCCAGTCTCAACAACAGAACAAGCTGGCTTCATTCCCAGTCTCAACAACAGAACAAGCTGGATTCATTCCCAGTCTCAACAACAGAACAAGCTGGCTTCATTCCCAGTCTCATCAAAGAACAAGCTGGCTTCATTCCCAGTCTCAACAACAGAACAAGCTTTCTTCATTCCCAGCCTCAACAACAGAACAAGCTGGCTTCATTCCCAGTCTCAACAACAGAACAAGCTGGCTTCATTCCCAGCCTCAACAACAGAACACGCTGGATGCATTCGCAGTCTCAACAACAGAACAAGCTGGCTTCATTCCCAGTCTCAACAACAGAACAAGCTGGATGCATTCCCAGTCTCAACAACACAACAAGCTGGATTCATTCCCAGTCTCAACAGCAGAACACGCTGGATGCATTCGCAGCCTCAGCCAGCTGGATTCATTCCCAGTCTCAACAACAGAACAAGCTGGCTTCATTCCCCGTCTCAACAACAGAACAAGCTGGATGCATTTCCAGTCTCAACAACAGAACAAGCTGGATGCATTCCCAGTCTCAACAACAGAACAAGCTGGATTCATTCCCAGTCTCAACAACAGAACAAGCTGGCTTCATTCCCAGTCTCAACAACAGAACAAGCTGGCTTCATTCCCAGTCTCAACAACAGAACAAGCTGGCTTCATTCCCAGTCTCAACAACAGAACAAGCTGGCTTCATTCCCAGTCTCAACATAGAACAAGCTGGCTTCATTCCCAGTCTCAACAACAGAACAAGCTGGCTTCAACCCAGTCTCAACAACATAACAAGCTGGCTTCATTCCCAGTCTCAACAACAGAACAAGCTGGATGCATTCCCAGTCTAAACAACAGAACAAGCTGGATTTTTTCCCATTCTTAACAACAGAACAAGCTGGCTTCATTCCCAGTCTCAACAACAGAACAAGCTGGATTCATTCCCAGTCTCAACAACATAACAATCTGGATTCATTCCCAGTCTCAACAACAGAACAAGCTGGCTTCATTCCCAGTCTCAACAAAGAACAAGCTGGCTTCATTCCCAGTCTCAACAACAGAACAAGCTGGATTCATTCCCAGTCTCAACAACAGAACAAGCTGGAATCATTCCCAGTCTCAACAAAGAACAAGCTGGCTTCATTCCCAGTCTCAACAACAGAACAAGCTGGCTTCATTCCCAGTCTCAACAACAGAACAAGCTGGATTCATTCCCAGTCTCAACAACAGAACAAGCTGGATTCATTCCCAGTCTCAACAACAGAACAAGCTGGATGCATTCCCAGTCTCAACAACAGAACAAGCTGGCTTCATTCCCAGTCTCAACATAGAACAAGCTGGCTTCATTCCCAGTCTCAACAACAGTACAAGCTGGCTTCAACCCAGTCTCAACAACAGAACAAGCTGGCTTCATTCCCAGTCTCAACAACAGAACAAGCTGGATGCATTCCCAGTCTCAACAACAGAACAAGCTGGATTCATTCCCAGTCTCAACAACAGAACAAGCTGGCTTCATTCCCAGTCTCAACAACAGAACAAGCTGGATGCATTCCCAGTCTCAACAACAGAACAAGCTGGATTTTTCCCAGTTCTCAACAACAGAACAAGCTGGCTTCATTCCCAGTCTCAACAACAGAACAAGCTGGATTCATTCCCAGTCTCAACAACAGAACAAGCTGGATTCATTCCCAGTCTCAACAACAGAACAAGCTGGCTTCATTCCCAGTCTCAACAACAGAACAAGCTGGCTTCATTCCCAGTCTCAACAACAGAACAAGCTGGATTCATTCCCAGTCTCAACAACAGAACAAGCTGGCTTCATTCCCAGTCTCAACAACAGAACAAGCTGGCTTCATTCCCAGTCTCAACAACAGAACAAGCTGGCTTCATTCCCAGTCTCAACAACAGAACAAGCTGGATTCATTCCCAGTCTCAACAACAGAACAAGCTGGATTCATTCCCAGTCTCAACAACAGAACAAGCTGGCTTCATTCCCAGTCTCAACAACAGAACAAGCTGGATTCATTCCCAGGCTCAACAACAGAACAAGCTGGCTTCATTCCCAGTCTCAACAACAGAACAAGCTGGATTCATTCCCAGTCTCAACAACAGAACAAGCTGGATGCATTCCCAGTCTCAACAACAGAACAAGCTGGCTTCATTCCCAGTCTCAACAACAGAACAAGCTGGCTTCATTCCCAGTCTCAACAACAGAACAAGCTGGCTTCATTCCCAGTCTCAACAACAGAACAAGCTGGCTTCATTCCCAGTCTCAACAACAGAACAAGCTGGATGCATTCCCAGTCTCAACAACAGAACAAGCTGGATGCATTCGCAGTCTCAACAACAGAACAAGCTGGCTTCATTCCCAGTCTCAACAACAGAACAAGCTGGATTCATTCCCAGTCTCAACAACAGAACAAGCTGGATTCATTCCCAGTCTCAACAACAGAACAAGCTGGATGCATTCCCAGTCTCAACAACAGAACAAGCTGGCTTCATTCCCAGTCTCAACAACAGAACAAGCTGGATTCATTCCCAGTCTCAACAACAGAACAAGCTGGATTCATTCCCAGTCTCAACAACAGAACAAGCTGGCTTCATTCCCAGTCTCAACAACAGAACAAGCTGGATGCATTCCCAGTCTCAACAACAGAACAAGCTGGATTCATTCCCAGTCTCAACAACAGAACAAGCTGGATTCATTCCCAGTCTCAACAACAGAACAAGCTGGCTTCATTCCCAGTCTCAACAACATAACAAGCTGGATTCATTCCCAGTCTCAACAACAGAACAAGCTGGCTTCATTCCCAGTCTCAACAAAGAACAAGCTGGCTTCATTCCCAGTCTCAACAACAGAACAAGCTGGCTTCATTCCCAGTCTCAACAACAGAACAAGCTGGCTTCATTCCCAGTCTCAACAACAGAACAAGCTGGATTCATTCCCAGTCTCAACAACAGAACAAGCTGGATTCATTCCCAGTCTCAACAACAGAACAAGCTGGATGCATTCCCAGTCTCAACAACAGAACAAGCTGGCTTCATTCCCAGTCTCAACAACAGAACAAGCTGGCTTCATTCCCAGTCTCAACAACAGAACAAGCTGGCTTCATTCCCAGTCTCAACAACAGAACAAGCTGGCTTCAACCCAGTCTCAACAACAGAACAAGCTGGCTTCATTCCCAGTCTCAACAACAGAACAAGCTGGATGCATTCCCAGTCTAAACAACAGAACAAGCTGGATTCATTCCCATTCTTAACAACAGAACAAGCTGGCTTCATTCCCAGTCTCAACAACAGAACAAGCTGGATTCATTCCCAGTCTCAACAACAGAACAAGCTGGATTCATTCCCAGTCTCAACAACAGAACAAGCTGGCTTCATTCCCAGTCTCAACAACAGAACAAGCTGGCTTCATTCCCAGTCTCAACAACAGAACAAGCTGGATTCATTCCCAGTCTCAACAACAGAACAAGCTGGAATCATTCCCAGTCTCAACAACAGAACAAGCTGGATTCATTCCCAGTCTCAACAACAGAACAAGCTGGCTTCATTCCCAGTCTCAACAACAGAACAAGCTGGATTCATTCCCAGTCTCAACAACAGAACAAGCTGGATTCATTCCCAGTCTCAACAACAGAACAAGCTGGCTTCATTCCCAGTCTCAACAACAGAACAAGCTGGATTCATTCCCAGTCTCAACAACAGAACAAGCTGGCTTCATTCCCAGTCTCAACAACAGAACAAGCTGGCTTCATTCCCAGTCTCAACAACAGAACAAGCTTTCTTCATTCCCAGTCTCAACAACAGAACAAGCTGGCTTCATTCCCAGTCTCAACAACAGAACAAGCTGGCTTCATTCCCAGTCTCAACAACAGAACACGCTGGATGCATTCGCAGTCTCAACAACAGAACAAGCTGGCTTCATTCCCAGTCTCAACAACAGAACAAGCTGGATGCATTCCCAGTCTCAACAACAGAACAAGCTGGATTCATTCCCAGTCTCAACAACAGAACAAGCTGGATTCATTCCCAGTCTCAACAACAGAACAAGCTGGATTCATTCCCAGTCTCAACAACAGAACAAGCTGGATGCATTCCCAGTCCCAACAACAGAACAAGCTGGATTCATTCCCAGTCTCAACAACAGAACAAGCTGGCTTCATTCCCCGTCTCAACAACAGAACAAGCTGAATGCATTTCCAGTCTCAACAACAGAACAAGCTGGATGCATTCCCAGTCTCAACAACAGAACAAGCTGGATTCATTCCCAGTCTCAACAACAGAACAAGCTGGCTTCATTCCCAGTCTCAACATAGAACAAGCTGGCTTCATTCCCAGTCTCAACAGCAGTACAAGCTGGCTTCTTCCCAGTCTCAACAACAGAACAAGCTGGCTTCATTCCCAGTCTCAACAACAGAACAAGCTGGATGCATTCCCAGTCTCAACAACAGAACAAGCTGGCTTCATTCCCAGTCTCAACAACAGAACAAGCTGGATGCATTCGCAGTCTCAACAACAGAACAAGCTGGCTTCATTCCCAGTCTCAACAACAGAACAAGCTGGATTCATTCCCAGTCTCAACAACAGAACAAGCTGGATTCATTCCCAGTCTCAACAACAGAACAAGCTGGCTTCATTCCCAGTCTCAACAACAGAACAAGCTGGATGCATTCCCAGTCTCAACAACAGAACAAGCTGGATTCATTCCCAGTCTCAACAACAGAACAAGCTGGATTCATTCCCAGTCTCAACAACAGAACAAGCTGGCTTCATTCCCAGTCTCAACAACAGAACAAGCTGGATTCATTCCCAGTCTCAACAACAGAACAAGCTGGCTTCATTCCCAGTCTCAACAAAGAACAAGCTGGCTTCATTCCCAGTCTCAACAACAGAACAAGCTGGCTTCATTCCCAGCCTCAACAACAGAACAAGCTGGCTTCATTCCCAGTCTCAACAACAGAACAAGCTGGATTCATTCCCAGTCTCAACAACAGAACAAGCTGGATTCATTCCCAGTCTCAACAACAGAACAAGCTGGATGCATTCCCAGTCTCAACAACAGAACAAGCTGGCTTCATTCCCAGTCTCAACAACAGAACACGCTGGATGCATTCCCAGTCTCAACAACAGAACAAGCTGGCTTCAACCCAGTCTCAACAACATAACAAGCTGGCTTCATTCCCAGTCTCAACAACAGAACAAGCTGGATGCATTCCCAGTCTAAACAACAGAACAAGCTGGATTTTTTCCCATTCTCAACAACAGAACAAGCTGGCTTCATTCCCAGTCTCAACAACAGAACAAGCTGGATTCATTCCCAGTCTCAACAACATAACAATCTGGATTCATTCCCAGTCTCAACAACAGAACAAGCTGGCTTCATTCCCAGTCTCAACAAAGAACAAGCTGGCTTCATTCCCAGTCTCAACAACAGAACAAGCTGGATTCATTCCCAGTCTCAACAACAGAACAAGCTGGAATCATTCCCAGTCTCAACAACATAACAAGCTGGATTCATTCCCAGCCTCAACAACAGAACAAGCTGGCTTCATTCCCAGTCTCAACAACAGAACAAGCTGGATTCATTCCCAGTCTCAACAACAGAACAAGCTGGATTCATTCCCAGTCTCAACAACAGAACAAGCTGGCTTCATTCCCAGTCTCAACATAGAACAAGCTGGCTTCATTCCCAGTCTCAACAACAGAACAAGCTGGCTTCATTCCCAGTCTCAACAACAGAACAAGCTGGCTTCATTCCCAGTCTCAACAACAGAACAAGCTGGATGCATTTCCAGTCTCAACAACAGAACAAGCAGGCTTTATTCCCAGTCTCAACAACAGAACAAGCTGGATGCATTCCCAGTCTCAACAACAGAACAAGCTGGCTTCATTCCCAGTCTCAACAACAGAACAAGCTGGATTCATTCCCAGTCTCAACAACAGAACAAGCTGGATTCATTCCCAGTCTCAACAACAGAACAAGCTGGCTTCATTCCCAGTCTCAACAACAGAACAAGCTAGATGCATTCCCAGTCTCAACAACAGAACAAGCTGGATTCATTCCCAGTCTCAACAACAGAACAAGCTGGATTCATTCCCAGTCTCAACAACAGAACAAGCTGGCTTCATTCCCAGTCTCAACAACATAACAAGCTGGATTCATTCCCAGTCTCAACAACAGAACAAGCTGGCTTCATTCCCAGTCTCAACAAAGAACAAGCTGGCTTCATTCCCAGTCTCAACAACAGAACAAGCTGGCTTCATTCCCAGTCTCAACAACAGAACAAGCTGGCTTCATTCCCAGTCTCAACAACAGAACAAGCTGGATTCATTCCCAGTCTCAACAACAGAACAAGCTGGATTCATTCCCAGTCTCAACAACAGAACAAGCTGGATGCATTCCCAGTCTCAACAACAGAACACGCTGGCTTCATTCCCAGTCTCAACATAGAACAAGCTGGATGCATTCCCAGTCTCAACAACAGAACAAGCTGGCTTCATTCCCAGTCTCAACAACAGAACAAGCTGGCTTCATTCCCAGTCTCAACAACAGAACAAGCTGGATGCATTCCCAGTCTCAACAACAGAACAAGCTGGATTTTTCCCATTCTTAACAACAGAACAAGCTGGCTTCATTCCCAGTCTCAACAACAGAACAAGCTGGATTCATTCCCAGTCTCAACAACATAACAATCTGGATTCATTCCCAGTCTCAACAACAGAACAAGCTGGCTTCATTCCCAGTCTCAACAAAGAACAAGCTGGCTTCATTCCCAGTCTCAACAACAGAACAAGCTGGATTCATTCCCAGTCTCAACAACAGAACAAGCTGGAATCATTCCCAGTCTCAACAACATAACAAGCTGGATTCATTCCCAGCCTCAACAACAGAACAAGCTGGCTTCATTCCCAGTCTCAACAACAGAACAAGCTGGATTCATTCCCAGCCTCAACAACAGAACAAGCTGGATTCATTCCCAGTCTCAACAACAGAACAAGCTGGCTTCATTCCCAGTCTCAACAACATAACAAGCTGGATTCATTCCCAGTCTCAACAACAGAACAAGCTGGCTTCATTCCCAGTCTCATCAAAGAACAAGCTGGCTTCATTCCCAGTCTCAACAACAGAACAAGCTTTCTTCATTCCCAGCCTCAACAACAGAACAAGCTGGCTTCATTCCCAGTCTCAACAACAGAACAAGCTGGCTTCATTCCCAGCCTCAACAACAGAACACGCTGGATGCATTCCCAGTCTCAACAACAGAACAAGCTGGCTTCATTCCCAGTCTCAACAACAGAACAAGCTGGATGCATTCCCAGTCTCAACAACACAACAAGCTGGATTCATTCCCAGTCTCAACAGCAGAACACGCTGGATGCATTCGCAGCCTCAGCCAGCTGGATTCATTCCCAGTCTCAACAACAGAACAAGCTGGATGCATTCGCAGTCCCAACAACAGAACAAGCTGGATTCATTCCCAGTCTCTACAACAGAACAAGCTGGCTTCATTCCCCGTCTCAACAACAGAACAAGTTGAATGCATTTCCAGTCTCAACAACAGAACACGCTGGATGCATTCGCAGTCTCAACAACAGAACAAGCTGGCTTCATTCCCAGTCTCAACAACAGAACAAGCTGGCTTCATTCCCAGTCTCAACAACAGAACAAGCTGGCTTCATTCCCAGTCTCAACAACAGAACAAGCTGGCTTCATTCCCAGTCTCAACAACAGAACAAGCTGGCTTCATTCCCAGTCTCAACAACAGAACAAGCTGGCTTCAACCCATTCTCAACAACATAACAAGCTGGCTTCATTCCCAGTCTCAACAACAGAACAAGCTGGATGCATTCCCAGTCTAAACAACAGAACAAGCTGGATTTTTCCCATTCTTAACAACAGAACAAGCTGGCTTCATTCCCAGTCTCAACAACAGAACAAGCTGGATTCATTCCCAGTCTCAACAACATAACAATCTGGATTCATTCCCAGTCTCAACAACAGAACAAGCTGGCTTCATTCCCAGTCTCAACAAAGAACAAGCTGGCTTCATTCCCAGTCTCAACAACAGAACAAGCTGGATTCATTCCCAGTCTCAACAACAGAACAAGCTGGAATCATTCCCAGTCTCAACAAAGAACAAGCTGGCTTCATTCCCAGTCTCAACAACAGAACAAGCTGGCTTCATTCCCAGTCTCAACAACAGAACAAGCTGGATTCATTCCCAGTCTCAACAACAGAACAAGCTGGATTCATTCCCAGTCTCAACAACAGAACAAGCTGGCTTCATTCCCAGTCTCAACAACAGAACAAGCTGGATTCATTCCCAGTCTCAACAACAGAACAAGCTGGCTTCATTCCCAGTCTCAACAACAGAACAAGCTGGATTCATTCCCAGTCTCAACAACAGAACAAGCTGGATGCATTCCCAGTCTCAACAACAGAACAAGCTGGCTTCATTCCCAGTCTCAACAACAGAACAAGCTGGCTTCATTCCCAGTCTCAACAACAGAACAAGCTGGCTTCATTCCCAGTCTCAACAACAGAACAAGCTGGCTTCATTCCCAGTCTCAACAACAGAACAAGCTGGCTTCATTCCCAGTCTCAACAACAGAACAAGCTGGCTTCATTCCCAGTCTCAACAACAGAACAAGCTGGATTCATTCCCAGTCTCAACAACAGAACAAGCTGGCTTCATTCCCAGTCTCAACAACAGAACAAGCTGGATTCATTCCCAGTCTCAACAACAGAACAAGCTGGATTCATTCCCAGTCTCAACAACAGAACAAGCTGGCTTCATTCCCAGTCTCAACAACAGAACAAGCTGGATGCATTCCCAGTCTCAACAACAGAACAAGCTGGATTCATTCCCAGTCTCAACAACAGAACAAGCTGGATTCATTCCCAGTCTCAACAACAGAACAAGCTGGCTTCATTCCCAGTCTCAACAACATAACAAGCTGGATTCATTCCCAGTCTCAACAACAGAACAAGCTGGCTTCATTCCCAGTCTCAACAAAGAACAAGCTGGCTTCATTCCCAGTCTCAACAACAGAACAAGCTGGCTTCATTCCCAGCCTCAACAACAGAACAAGCTGGCTTCATTCCCAGTCTCAACAACAGAACAAGCTGGATTCATTCCCAGTCTCAACAACAGAACAAGCTGGATTCATTCCCAGTCTCAACAACAGAACAAGCTGGATGCATTCCCAGTCTCAACAACAGAACAAGCTGGCTTCATTCCCAGTCTCAACATAGAACAAGCTGGCTTCATTCCCAGTCTCAACAACAGAACAAGCTGGCTTCAACCCAGTCTCAACAACATAACAAGCTGGCTTCATTCCCAGTCTCAACAACAGAACAAGCTGGATGCATTCCCAGTCTAAACAACAGAACAAGCTGGATTTTTTCCCATTCTTAACAACAGAACAAGCTGGCTTCATTCCCAGTCTCAACAACAGAACAAGCTGGATTCATTCCCAGTCTCAACAACAGAACAAGCTGGCTTCATTCCCAGTCTCAACAAAGAACAAGCTGGCTTCATTCCCAGTCTCAACAACAGAACAAGCTGGATTCATTCCCAGTCTCAACAACAGAACAAGCTGGAATCATTCCCAGTCTCAACAACATAACAAGCTGGATTCATTCCCAGCCTCAACAACAGAACAAGCTGGCTTCATTCCCAGTCTCAACAACAGAACAAGCTGGATTCATTCCCAGCCTCAACAACAGAACAAGCTGGATTCATTCCCAGTCTCAACAACAGAACAAGCTGGCTTCATTCCCAGTCTCAACAACAGAACAAGCTGGATTCATTCCCAGTCTCAACAACAGAACAAGCTGGCTTCATTCCCAGTCTCAACAACAGAACAAGCTGGCTTCATTCCCAGTCTCAACAACAGAACAAGCTTTCTTCATTCCCAGCCTCAACAACAGAACAAGCTGGCTTCATTCCCAGTCTCAACAACAGAACAAGCTGGCTTCATTCCCAGCCTCAACAACAGAACACGCTGGATGCATTACAGTCTCAACAACAGAACAAGCTGGCTTCATTCCCAGTCTCAACAACAGAACAAGCTGGATGCATTCCCAGTCTCAACAACAGAACAAGCTGGATTCATTCCCAGTCTCAACAACAGAACACGCTGGATGCATTCGCAGCCTCAGCCAGCTGGATTCATTCCCAGTCTCAACAACAGAACAAGCTGGATGCATTCGCAGTCTCAACAACAGAACAAGCTGGATTCATTCCCAGTCTCAACAACAGAACAAGCTGGCTTCATTCCCAGTCTCAACAACAGAACAAGCTGAATGCATTTCCCAGTCTCAACAACAGAACAAGCTGGATGCATTCGCAGTCTCAACAACAGAACAAGCTGGATTCATTCCCAGTCTCAACAACAGAACAAGCTGGCTTCATTCCCAGTCTCAACAACAGAACAAGCTGGCTTCATTCCCAGTCTCAACAACAGAACAAGCTGGCTTCATTCCCAGTCTCAACAACAGAACAAGCTGGCTTCATTCCCAGTCTCAACAACAGAACAAGCTGGATGCATTCCCAGTCTCAACAACAGAACAAGCTGGCTTCATTCCCAGTCTCAACAACAGAACACGCTGGATGCATTCGCAGTCTCAACAACAGAACAAGCTGGCTTCATTCCCAGTCTCAACAACAGAACAAGCTGGCTTCATTCCCAGTCTCAACAACAGAACAAGCTGGATTCATTCCCAGTCTCAACAACAGAACAAGCTGGATTCATTCCCAGTCTCAACAACAGAACAAGCTGGCTTCATTCCCAGTCTCAACAACAGAACAAGCTGGATGCATTCCCAGTCTCAACAACAGAACAAGCTGGATTCATTCCCAGTCTCAACAACAGAACAAGCTGGATTCATTCCCAGTCTCAACAACAGAACAAGCTGGCTTCATTCCCAGTCTCAACAACAGAACAAGCTGGATTCATTCCCAGTCTCAACAACAGAACAAGCTGGCTTCATTCCCAGTCTCAACAACAGAACAAGCTGGCTTCATTCCCAGCCTCAACAACAGAACAAGCTGGCTTCATTCCCAGTCTCAACAACAGAACAAGCTGGATGCATTCCCAGTCTCAACAACAGAACAAGCTGGCTTCATTCCCAGTCTCAACAACAGAACAAGCTGGATTCATTCCCAGTCTCAACAACAGAACAAGCTGGCTTCATTCCCAGTCTCAACAACAGAACAAGCTGGCTTCATTCCCAGTCTCAACAACAGAACAAGCTGGATTCATTCCCAGTCTCAACAACAGAACAAGCTGGATTCATTCCCAGTCTCAACAACAGAACAAGCTGGCTTCATTCCCAGTCTCAACAACAGAACAAGCTGGATGCATTCCCAGTCTCAACAACAGAACAAGCTGGATTCATTCCCAGTCTCAACAACAGAACAAGCTGGATTCATTCCCAGTCTCAACAACAGAACAAGCTGGCTTCATTCCCAGTCTCAACAACAGAACAAGCTGGATTCATTCCCAGTCTCAACAACAGAACAAGCTGGCTTCATTCCCAGTCTCAACAACAGAACAAGCTGGCTTCATTCCCAGTCTCAACAACAGAACAAGCTGGCTTCATTCCCAGTCTCAACAACAGAACAAGCTGGCTTCATTCCCAGTCTCAACAACAGAACAAGCTGGATTCATTCCCAGTCTCAACAACAGAACAAGCTGGATTCATTCCCAGTCTCAACAACAGAACAAGCTGGATGCATTCCCAGTCTCAACAACAGAACAAGCTGGCTTCATTCCCAGTCTCAACAACAGAACAAGCTGGATGCATTCCCAGTCTCAACAACAGAACAAGCTGGCTTCATTCCCAGTCTCAACAACAGAACAAGCTGGCTTCATTCCCAGTCTCAACAACAGAACAAGCTGGATGCATTCCCAGTCTCAACAACAGAACAAGCTGGATTCATTCCCAGTCTCAACAACAGAACAAGCTGGCTTCATTCCCAGTCTCAACAACAGAACAAGCTGGATTCATTCCCAGTCTCAACAACAGAACAAGCTGGATTCATTCCCAGTCTCAACAACAGAACAAGCTGGATGCATTCCCAGTCTCAACAACAGAACAAGCTGGATTCATTCCCAGTCTCAACAACAGAACAAGCTGGCTTCATTCCCAGTCTCAACAACAGAACAAGCTGGATTCATTCCCAGTCTCAACAACAGAACAAGCTGGATTCATTCCCAGTCTCAACAACAGAACAAGCTGGCTTCATTCCCAGTCTCAACAACAGAACAAGCTGGCTTCATTCCCAGTCTCAACAACAGAACAAGCTGGATTCATTCCCAGTCTCAACAACAGAACAAGCTGGATTCATTCCCAGTCTCAACAACAGAACAAGCTGGATTCATTCCCAGTCTCAACAACAGAACAAGCTGGCTTCATTCCCAGTCTCAACAACAGAACAAGCTGGATTCATTCCCAGTCTCAACAACAGAACAAGCTGGATTCATTCCCAGTCTCAACAACAGAACAAGCTGGCTTCATTCCCAGTCTCAACAACAGAACAAGCTGGATGCATTCCCAGTCTCAACAACAGAACAAGCTGGATTCATTCCCAGTCTCAACAACAGAACAAGCTGGATTCATTCCCAGTCTCAACAACAGAACAAGCTGGCTTCATTCCCAGTCTCAACAACATAACAAGCTGGATTCATTCCCAGTCTCAACAACAGAACAAGCTGGCTTCATTCCCAGTCTCAACAACAGAACAAGCTGGCTTCATTCCCAGTCTCAACAACAGAACAAGCTGGCTTCATTCCCAGTCTCAACAACAGAACAAGCTGGCTTCATTCCCAGTCTCAACAACAGAACAAGCTGGATTCATTCCCAGTCTCAACAACAGAACAAGCTGGATTCATTCCCAGTCTCAACAACAGAACAAGCTGGATGCATTCCCAGTCTCAACAACAGAACAAGCTGGCTTCATTCCCAGTCTCAACAACAGAACAAGCTGGATGCATTCCCAGTCTCAACAACAGAACAAGCTGGCTTCAACCCAGTCTCAACAACAGAACAAGCTGGCTTCATTCCCAGTCTCAACAACAGAACAAGCTGGATGCATTCCCAGTCTAAACAACAGAACAAGCTGGATTTTTTCCCATTCTTAACAACAGAACAAGCTGGCTTCATTCCCAGTCTCAACAACAGAACAAGCTGGATTCATTCCCAGTCTCAACAACAGAACAAGCTGGATTCATTCCCAGTCTCAACAACAGAACAAGCTGGCTTCATTCCCAGTCTCAACAACAGAACAAGCTGGCTTCATTCCCAGTCTCAACAACAGAACAAGCTGGATTCATTCCCAGTCTCAACAACAGAACAAGCTGGAATCATTCCCAGTCTCAACAACATAACAAGCTGGATTCATTCCCAGCCTCAACAACAGAACAAGCTGGCTTCATTCCCAGTCTCAACAACAGAACAAGCTGGATTCATTCCCAGCCTCAACAACAGAACAAGCTGGATTCATTCCCAGTCTCAACAACAGAACAAGCTGGCTTCATTCCCAGTCTCAACAACAGAACAAGCTGGATTCATTCCCAGTCTCAACAACAGAACAAGCTGGCTTCATTCCCAGTCTCATCAAAGAACAAGCTGGCTTCATTCCCAGTCTCAACAACAGAACAAGCTTTCTTCATTCCCAGCCTCAACAACAGAACAAGCTGGCTTCATTCCCAGTCTCAACAACAGAACAAGCTGGCTTCATTCCCAGCCTCAACAACAGAACACGCTGGATGCATTCGCAGTCTCAACAACAGAACAAGCTGGCTTCATTCCCAGTCTCAACAACAGAACAAGCTGGATGCATTCCCAGTCTCAACAACACAACAAGCTGGATTCATTCCCAGTCTCAACAACAGAACACGCTGGATGCATTCGCAGCCTCAGCCAGCTGGATTCATTCCCAGTCTCAACAACAGAACAAGCTGGATGCATTCGCAGTCCCAACAACAGAACAAGCTGGATTCATTCCCAGTCTCTACAACAGAACAAGCTGGCTTCATTCCCCGTCTCAACAACAGAACAAGTTGAATGCATTTCCAGTCTCAACAACAGAACACGCTGGATGCATTCCCAGTCTCAACAACAGAACAAGCTGGCTTCATTCCCAGTCTCAACAACAGAACAAGCTGGCTTCATTCCCAGTCTCAACAACAGAACAAGCTGGCTTCATTCCCAGTCTCAACAACAGAACAAGCTGGCTTCATTCCCAGTCTCAACAACAGAACAAGCTGGCTTCATTCCCAGTCTCAACAACAGAACAAGCTGGATTCAACCCAGTCTCAACAACATAACAAGCTGGCTTCATTCCCAGTCTCAACAACAGAACAAGCTGGATGCATTCCCAGTCTAAACAACAGAACAAGCTGGATTTTTTCCCATTCTTAACAACAGAACAAGCTGGCTTCATTCCCAGTCTCAACAACAGAACAAGCTGGATTCATTCCCAGTCTCAACAACATAACAATCTGGATTCATTCCCAGTCTCAACAACAGAACAAGCTGGCTTCATTCCCAGTCTCAACAAAGAACAAGCTGGCTTCATTCCCAGTCTCAACAACAGAACAAGCTGGATTCATTCCCAGTCTCAACAACAGAACAAGCTGGAATCATTCCCAGTCTCAACAAAGAACAAGCTGGCTTCATTCCCAGTCTCAACAACAGAACAAGCTGGCTTCATTCCCAGTCTCAACAACAGAACAAGCTGGATTCATTCCCAATCTCAACAACAGAACAAGCTGGATTCATTCCCAGTCTCAACAACAGAACAAGCTGGCTTCATTCCCAGTCTCAACAACATAACAAGCTGGATTCATTCCCAGCCTCAACAACAGAACAAGCTGGCTTCATTCCCAGTCTCAACAACAGAACAAGCTGGATTCATTCCCAGTCTCAACAACAGAACAAGCTGGATGCATTCCCAGTCTCAACAACAGAACAAGCTGGCTTCATTCCCAGTCTCAACAACAGAACAAGCTTTCTTCATTCCCAGCCTCAACAACAGAACAAGCTGGCTTCATTCCCAGTCTCAACAACAGAACAAGCTGGCTTCATTCCCAGCCTCAACAACAGAACACGCTGGATGCATTTGCAGTCTCAACAACAGAACAAGCTGGCTTCATTCCCAGTCTCAACAACAGAACAAGCTGGATGCATTCCCAGTCTCAACAACACAACAAGCTGGATTCATTCCCAGTCTCAACAGCAGAACACGCTGGATGCATTCGCAGCCTCAGCCAGCTGGATTCATTCCCAGTCTCAACAACAGAACAAGCTGGATGCATTCGCAGTCCCAACAACAGAACAAGCTGGATTCATTCCCAGTCTCTACAACAGAACAAGCTGGCTTCATTCCCCGTCTCAACAACAGAACAAGTTGAATGCATTTCCAGTCTCAACAACAGAACACGCTGGATGCATTCGCAGTCTCAACAACAGAACAAGCTGGCTTCATTCCCAGTCTCAACATAGAACAAGCTGGCTTCATTCCCAGTCTCAACAGCAGTACAAGCTGGCTTCTTCCCAGTCTCAACAACAGAACAAGCTGGCTTCATTCCCAGTCTCAACATAGAACAAGCTGGCTTCATTCCCAGTCTCAACAACAGAACAAGCTGGCTTCAACCCATTCTCAACAACATAACAAGCTGGCTTCATTCCCAGTCTCAACAACAGAACAAGCTGGATGCATTCCCAGTCTAAACAACAGAACAAGCTGGATTTTTTCCCATTCTTAACAACAGAACAAGCTGGCTTCATTCCCAGTCTCAACAACAGAACAAGCTGGATTCATTCCCAGTCTCAACAACATAACAATCTGGATTCATTCCCAGTCTCAACAACAGAACAAGCTGGCTTCATTCCCAGTCTCAACAAAGAACAAGCTGGCTTCATTCCCAGTCTCAACAACAGAACAAGCTGGATTCATTCCCAGTCTCAACAACAGAACAAGCTGGAATCATTCCCAGTCTCAACAAAGAACAAGCTGGCTTCATTCCCAGTCTCAACAACAGAACAAGCTGGCTTCATTCCCAGTCTCAACAACAGAACAAGCTGGATTCATTCCCAGTCTCAACAACAGAACAAGCTGGATTCATTCCCAGTCTCAACAACAGAACAAGCTGGCTTCATTCCCAGTCTCAACAACATAACAAGCTGGATTCATTCCCAGTCTCAACAACAGAACAAGCTGGCTTCATTCCCAGTCTCAACAACAGAACAAGCTGGATTCATTCCCAGTCTCAACAACAGAACAAGCTGGATGCATTCCCAGTCTCAACAACAGAACAAGCTGGATTCATTCCCAGTCTCAACAACAGAACAAGCTGGCTTCATTCCCAGTCTCAACAACATAACAAGCTGGATTCATTCCCAGTCTCAACAACAGAACAAGCTGGCTTCATTCCCAGTCTCAACAAAGAACAAGCTGGCTTCATTCCCAGTCTCAACAACAGAACAAGCTGGCTTCATTCCCAGCCTCAACAACAGAACAAGCTGGCTTCATTCCCAGTCTCAACAACAGAACAAGCTGGATTCATTCCCAGTCTCAACAACAGAACAAGCTGGATTCATTCCCAGTCTCAACAACAGAACAAGCTGGATGCATTCCCAGTCTCAACAACAGAACACGCTGGCTTCATTCCCAGTCTCAACATAGAACAAGCTGGATGCATTCCCAGTCTCAACAACAGAACAAGCTGGCTTCAACCCAGTCTCAACAACATAACAAGCTGGCTTCATTCCCAGTCTCAACAACAGAACAAGCTGGATGCATTCCCAGTCTAAACAACAGAACAAGCTGGATTTTTTCCCATTCTTAACAACAGAACAAGCTGGCTTCATTCCCAGTCTCAACAACAGAACAAGCTGGATTCATTCCCAGTCTCAACAACATAACAAGCTGGATTCATTCCCAGTCTCAACAACAGAACAAGCTGGCTTCATTCCCAGTCTCAACAAAGAACAAGCTGGCTTCATTCCCAGTCTCAACAACAGAACAAGCTGGATTCATTCCCAGTCTCAACAACAGAACAAGCTGGAATCATTCCCAGTCTCAACAACAGAACAAGCTGGATTCATTCCCAGTCTCAACAACAGAACAAGCTGGCTTCATTCCCAGTCTCAACAACAGAACAAGCTGGATTCATTCCCAGTCTCAACAACAGAACAAGCTGGATTCATTCCCAGTCTCAACAACAGAACAAGCTGGCTTCATTCCCAGTCTCAACAACAGAACAAGCTGGATTCATTCCCAGTCTCAACAACAGAACAAGCTGGCTTCATTCCCAGTCTCAACAACAGAACAAGCTGGCTTCATTCCCAGTCTCAACAACAGAACAAGCTTTCTTCATTCCCAGCCTCAACAACAGAACAAGCTGGCTTCATTCCCAGTCTCAACAACAGAACAAGC